>JASAUF010000655.1:6000000-6600000 GCA_030180095.1 Magnolia changhungtana | reverse complement strand
GACAGCCTTGCTGGACTGTCCAAGGCCACCTTGCAGCCGTTTTAGGCAGGCTTGGATGGTGGGGGAAACACCAACATTGGCTTGATCTCCAGCCGTGTGGACCCCAGATGAGCTCACTGTGATGTATGGGTTTTATCTACACCGTCCACCCCTCTCCCTGATCACCCAGACCATGGATAGGCGGCTCATTTCCAGCTGACCTGCTGCTGTCCAGCAGCAGGTGTTGATGGAGAGGGAAGCAAAATATCATCTTGATTCAAAACTGGTGGACTGGTGGGCCACACTAACGTGGACCCCACCTTGCTGGAAGTGTAGAGCATCCACACCGTCCATATCCAGAGCCAGATGGGCAGATCCAACGGTCCAAAGTCAGGCAGATTCACCTGCTGCTGGACTGACGTCCAGCAGCTATTGAATCTGCTACGTGACTACGGTTTTAATCCACTTTGTCCATCCATAGTGTGGCCCACCGCGTATATATGTGCTATATCCTAAGCCGTCCATCTGTACATCCAGATCCAGCCATTTGGTGGGCCGCACCACAGTAGCAGAACCGTCCACCTGCTAAGTAACTGCCTGTTTAAAGGGAAACTATAAGTATCAGCTTGATCCTTTTTGTGGGGTGGCCCACCTGTGTGGACCCTGCTATGAAGTATGTACTATATCCACGTTGTCCATGTGGAGAGATCATTTCAAGCTTGGGCACACGGTCTGGCCAGATCCAGTAACGCAGACCGTCCAGCCTGCTAGCCCCGTTTAAAGGGAAAGACACAAATTTCAGCTCGTATCCGGAGTTGTGGGACACACGTGTGGACCCACTAGATTTCCCACATGTGACTCCACCGTCCAGCAGCCAGGTTAGTGGGTCCCACATGGCAGCCGTGTTATATCCAGACCGTCCGTCAATGGACGTCCAGAGGTTGGGTGTTTGTAGATTAAAATACTCATACATATATAAAATATTATATAATTAAATATTATATTATATGGGGTGGCTCACACCACGTGGGACCCACCTGAAGTGTGTGTTGCATCCATGAAGCTCACCGTCCAGCAAGGGACGGTGGGGCCTGATGTGATGTATGTGAAAGCCTCACCGTCCATCTGTTTTTCTATGGAAAGGTGCGCACCATAATGTGTGTGTTGTACAGCCACGCTATCCACCTGCTAGATGTGTGGACCCACACGTGATGAATGGGTTGATCCCCACCATCCATCCTTTTTGCTGACCAAGTGGTGGGACGCGCCATGACGTGTGTGTTGTATCTACACCGTCCAGGGGCCATCGTGATATTCATGATTTTCCCACACGTGGGACCCACCTTGTATGTGTGTATACACACTGTCCAGAGACAGAGACTAGAAGATTTCATATATATTTAAATATATATAATAATAGATATAAAGTAAGTTTAATATATATTATATTACCTGGCTGGTGGGTCACACGTGGGACCCACCGATACATCCGTTTTATCCACTCTCCATCTGGACGTGGACCCATCTTTGTGTATGGTATGAACCACACCGACCATCTGTTTGGACGGTGCTGTGCAGCGGCCACCATGATGTATTTGCTTCGTCCACACCGTCCAGATTATGTTGGACGATGTTGGACTATGTTTGGAAAGTGTTGATCATCAATAGAGCGTCATGTGCCCCATAGAATGACAGTGTCCTGCGATGCACATGTTACACCTACAACTATTGAAATGAATTTTGGTGTGGTCCAAGCCCACTTGAGGCCCATTGGTGCGGCCCATCCATGAGGCCCATCATAATGTATATTTGAGGCCCATGTGCAAGGCCCACCTATGATGTATATTTGAGGGCCACCTGCGATGTATATTTAGGCTCAAGTGATGCGTGTAAGGCCCATGTCATGCGGTCCAGGTGATGTATTTGAGGCCCATGTGATGGGGCCCACCTGTTGAGTATTTACGGTCTATGAGTTGTGGTCCATCGTGATGTATTCGTGGCCTATGGACAAAGCCCATTGTGATATATATTAGGCCCATGACGCATGACCCTTTTGATGTATTCGAGGCCCAGATATGTAGCCCATTGGATGCATATGAGACCCATGTGTAGGGCCCACATGTTATATATTTGAGGCCCATGTACAGGGCCCACCTGTTGTGTATATGAGGCCCATTGATGCGGTCCACTTGATGTATATCGAGGCCCATGGGTCGTAGCCCATTGTGATGTATTTGGGGCCCATGGTGATGTATATTAGGCTCGTGTGAGTGGCCCATTGTGATATATTTTCGGCCCATATGATGAGGCCCATTGTGATGTATTTCTAGCCCATTTAGTAAGGCCCAATGAGATGTATTTTTCGGCCCATATATTGCTGCCCATTTGACATATATGGGGCCCATATATTGCAGCCCATTTGACATATATGGGGTCCATGTATTACGACCCATTGTGATGCACATGAGGTCCATGAGTGAGGCTCAATGCGATGAATGAGCGGACCGATGTAATGTGTGATTTCACTATAATATATATAATGATGCTTATGTGGGCCACTGCTAGGGAGCGATGTTAGTTAAATGTCTACATCGATGGGCAATGATGGTTAAATGTCCACATTGTGACCTTCTCGTAGGGCGATTGTTGAGACCGATTTCGATTATCGAGGCCGACTGTCGAGGCCGATTCCGATTGTCGAGGCTGATTACAATTGTTGAGGCCGATTCTAATTAACAAGGCCGATTTCGATTATCGAGGCCATTGTCAAGGCCGGTTCCGATTGTCGTGGCCAATTTCAATTATCGAGGCTGATTCCGATTGCTGAAGCCAATTTTGATTATTAAGGCCGATTCCGAATGTCGAGGCTGATTCCGATTGTCGAGGCCGATTCCAATTATCGAGGTCAATTTCGATTGTCGAGACCAATTTCGATTATCGAGGCCAATTCCAATTATCGAGGCCGAGGCCGATTGGTGAGGCCGATTCTGATTGTCAAGGCTGATTGTCGAGACTGATTCCAATTGTCGAGGCCGATTATCGATGCTGAGTATGAGTATGTAACAGTATAACATCATAATACATACCCATATGCATCATCTGCATATTTGTTATGAGATGTGGTTGACCATTGCATATGTCATTGGGCATGTTGTTATGAGACTCCCTGATAGGCGGAGATTATCTCACATGAGTACACGGTATGCGCAGGATTAATGCATGACTGGATTGATATGACTCATACATCTTGCATTGTGTGTTGTAATTACTGTACGCCCTAGCGACATCAGGGCCGTAGCCTCCACAAGTATATCGTGGATGGCCAGATGGGACACCAAAAATCTGTTACTAGCATCGGGCCGCCATAGATGACCCTGAGTGAAAATCCCTAAACCCTCTTGGTACCAGAAGACACCCTAACGTCTAGACCGAGTGGATATATATGAGCGCATGAAGGCCGTATACCAGTAGGTCGCGTCTCTCACTGTGTCGTGGTCGGTTGGGAGGGGGTGTGACCTTACCCGCCTGAGTGAGGGGGCAATATCTAGGTTGAGTTTGACCAGCTTGAGGAATGGGTTCGCTATCAACGAGTCGGGCCCGATATTGGCAGGTAGATAATGAGGTCTCTTTCACTTACCCAGTTGTGCGCTCGGATAGGGACGACAAGCTGGCGTAGAGTGTAATAGACCCCGGTGATGATCCCAAAGATGAACTATACTGATATGTGAACTTATTGAGCAGGAGTTGCATACTCATTCATTCATTCACTATCCACTCCGGATTGTGGTGCATAACTAATTGTTATGTGTACCTTCGCAATGGTCAGGATTTCGGTTGGGGCGCGCAACCAACCTGAGATCAGGAGTCTACCACATTGAGTTTGGCTATCCAAATTTAGGTATGGGATTGGTTTGGAAAGAAGTCCCTTGTGATGGACCCCATAACCTGCGATATTACGTACTATCATCCCGACTTTACACTCCAGCTTGATCATTTCATTCGCATCGCATATTACATTGCATCCTCAGCACATAGTATTTGGTTTACTATCTCCACATTGCATAGCTGATCTACATTGCTTCCTCAGTATATGATATTGATTTATTATATTTTTGCATCACATAGCCTAGATAAGGCTAATGGTATTTACGGGCCTATTAACATGTTTTAGCATTATTCTGATATTGTATGATTATGGGCTTATCAGTATTTCTGCTTACACTGATTACTATGATATTGCTTACTTAGCACTTACTTGTGCACACTTTCACCACCCACTAAGCTTTCTATAAGCTTATGCACGATAGATGCGTGCAGGTGGCATTAAGTTGCAGAAGCATTGAGCTTGGAGCATGCAGCGGATCTTTGGAGCTTTGATTTTCGATATATGTATTTTCCTTTCAGCATTATATTCAAATGATTATATTAGTGGATATGTGATGATGATGTTGCCTTTGTGATTTGGGTAAACTTGTGCTTATGCTTCTTACGAGATAAATGTACGTTGAAAAATCCTCCTTGTAGGATCCTGTTGAGGGTTAAATATTACATATTAGACCCCATTGATTACATGGATTAACGAACATGATACTGCTTAATGGTCAGATTTAATCGTATTTTTAACGCAGAGTGTATTTATAAGTGCTGACCGAAACAGGGTGCTAAAAGCCGAGATTTAATGTTCAGAATTCATCAAAGCATGAGATGGACCCTAGAGGACCACGATCATCGAATTTACACACCGGAGATCCGCAAAAATCGAGAAACTGAAGCTCAAGTGACCTGAAAGTCAGCCAGAATGCAGGATCACAGGGTTTCCACCATCCGTTCAGCTCAAAACTTCATACATGGCCTAAGGACCATAATTTAACCGTACACGTCAAGTTTCAGCTTTTGGATCGCTGTGGAAGTGGCCCAACGGTCAGATCAGCTATTAAATAATTGATTTGGGACCCACTTGATCTCTGGATATTCTTCGAACTGGGGCTCGCCAACTTTAATGAGATGAAGAATGGGATGGACGGATCGGATCTCTCATGAACATCACGGTGGACCCCGCATGTACAGCGCATGTACATGGGGTACACGTGACCCGCGCCGCACCGGACGGTCAGCCCGGTCAAAGCCGGGCTGACCCGCGCCATCTCCTACTGGGCGACAGCGGACGGACGCTGTCCGTCCGTTTTTGAGTAGTGGACCCCACCCATCACTCAAATTGTAAATCTGAACCGTTCACTATGTACATAGGGGGGGTGGTCACCTCACCTAGGTGTCGTTTCTCAACCTTGCAAAATATTGGAAGATCCTGATCGTTGAACACAGGATGGACGGCTGGGCTATACTACAGTGGGCCACGACAGAAGCTCGTCCAAAACCGATCAAAACCAAATGGTTTTCCGAGTGGATCTCAATGAACGGCGTGGATTTTACAACCGACCTCAACCATGGGCCGACCAGCCATCACAGCGATGGCTACGAACCTCTGTTTACGCAGAGAGCTTACGGACGAAGTTCGGTGGGCCACTATCATCAGACTATTCACTAATCCAAGCCATCAAATGAAACAAGGAGTGGACGGAGTGGATTTCTCCGTTAGATTCGATAATGGGCCCAACCAATCATGCAGCGTAGGCTCTGTTGCGAGAGCCTATTTCGCGAATCGGAGCAGACGATCCAGGTGGGCCACCATCATTAATTAGATGGTTAATCCAGTCCGTCCATCTTGAAGATTGTTGAAAACCGTCCCAGGGGACGTTAATTCTTTGGATGTAAAATCAAGGAAGAGGGAGTTCTCGGTGCTGTCTTCCGGCTGCGAAGCATGAAGCATTACTAGCTGCGTAAAGCTGCAGATTCAAGTCCTGCAGGGACTCCAACAGACTGTCCCAACCTATAAAGAGAGAGAGAGGAAGAGAAGCCAGGGGTCGGCAGCAAGTGAGAAATCATCTGGGGGCTTGGGGCAGACGTGAGGAGAGAGAGAGACAGAGAGAAAAAGAATTTGTTTTTTTTCTTTTGCTGTTTTATTTAATTATTTTATTTTTTTAAAGAGATCTAGTCCACCATGTCTATGTGTGGCTAAACCCCTTAGCTAGGGCTAAGAGGTGAAGCTTGTAGCGTGATGGGAGGCCTCTTTGCTTGTGCCTTTGTTTTGACTGAATTGATGTTGATTTGGATTTTTATTAAGGGAATGTTTTTAGTCTTTAATGGTCTGTTGTGACTGAAATTACAATGGGTCTGCAATGGCTTTGAGCATGTTCTTTTCCTCTTTATGTTTATGACGTCAGGAAGCCCTGTTGTTCACCATCGTCTCCTAGGCATGGTCGGATGACAGTACCCTTCCTAACCTTCATGGCATGTTGATTGGTTGGTAATTAGTTTAATTTTATTGTTTGCTTTGTCTCCTGGACATGGTTTGGTGATGGAATCCATTCTAACTCATATACCTTTCATCTCTTGAAAATTATATCAATGTCAGTTCAGTTAATTTTCATGATTTGTGAAGCAGGCATAAGATCTCCCTGATCTCTACAAGTGGATCCTCTGAATCCCTAGTTCCCTTTCTCTGAATTTTCTGAAGTTTAGATTAATATTTCATCATTATTCTTCAAATTACAATCGATTTAGATTTCATCTCATTCTAGCTCTAGTTCTAGTTGGTTTCAGATTACGTACAGGTTTCAGTCCCTGTGGATTCGACCTCGGTCTTACCGAGTTTATTACTACATCACAACCCTGCACTTGGGGTGTGAACAGATCCCAGGATCGGAATCTAGCGTATGGGTGCTGGAAGCCGAGAATGGGGTACTAAGGAGGTTGTCGGCACCGGATTCGGTGATCGGGATTCCTTTAAGTCCGATCTCCGGGTTTGGGGCGTGACATCAAGTGTGAGTCCAACTTGGTGAACCAATAAGCCAACCCAAGAGCATAAATGACCAACCACAACGCTTTCAATGGTGTGGATTTAGTTCCACAACTAAGTGGGCCCCACACATTCCACCTAGAAATAATGCACAATCTCAAACATAAAGGATAACATGCTAACATCTTTCATGACATATATCATATTGGGCCCACTAGCCACATACACAACAAACTAAGAAAAGCCCAATTATCCAGTTTATGCATTGTAAAATAGGTCTCTCTAAGCGTGACCCACTTGACTAGAGGTAGTATAAAAGGCACGCTGCCCCAGTAGACAATGGGCCTGTCCAACAGGCGTAAGGAAGGTTACATTGTGGGTTTCCCATTCCCCAACGATTTCTCTTAGTGTTGGGCCCGCTTGAGCCTTAGGGTTGCATCATTTAGATGGGCCCAAGGTCACCTATGTCTTAAGTGAACATTTGGACAGCAAGATCTGTCCACTAAATATTTTACGAGTTATACAACACCCATTTACAAAACATGCCAGGTGGACCTGATTACATGAAATGTAAGGCCCATACAAGATAGCCCATACTAGATGGCCCACTTAAGGTTTTTAAGCCCAACAATATTTGGGAGTTATTTTTCAGAGTTTAGATGTTGTATTAAATGCTTTGGGAAGTGTTGAGGCACAAAAAATATTCCATCTCATTGCATGTCCATTGCATTGGTCAGAGAATTCCATGGTATAGATCCTTCCCCAGGTTGTACACTCCTTATTTTGTAGTGAGTTGGGGTATTTTTGTAAAAATCAGTGAAGAGGGTATTTTGGTAAAAATCAGTGAGTTAGGGTATTTTAGTAAAAATCAGTGAGTTAGGATATTTTGGTAAAAATCAGTGAAGAGAGTATTTTGGTAAAAATTAGTGAGTTGGGGTATTTTGGTAAAAATCAGTGAGTTAGGGTATTTTGGTAAAAATCAGTGAGTGGGGTATTTTGGTAAAAAAGAGTGAATGGGGATATTTTGGTAAAAATGAGTGAACGGGGGTATTTTGGTAAAAAGAAGTGAATGAGGGTATTTTGGTAAAAAGGAGTGAGTTGGCATATTTTGGTAAAAATGAGTCAACGGGCGTATTTTGATAAAAGGCAGTGAAAAGGGTATTTTAGTAAAAAGGGGGTGCATGGGTGTCATTTAATGGAGAAGGGATGTATGCCACCATTTAAGGGAAAATGGTTGAACACCACTATGTAAGGAAAGATGGTGGAAGTTATATGAAGAAAGAAGTGGTGGTGATCACCACTATGTAAGGGAGAGATGCCTATAAATACTCCCTCCCATTCCTCATTTGGACAAGAGAAGAAGGAGACAAGTGAGGGAGAGACATAAGAGAGAGAAGTTGGAGAGAAATGGGGAGAGGAGCTCCTCATTGTGCGCCCCCTTTCATTGTGCGATTGAGGGGGTGTGTGGTGCACAATGCAAGTCCCGCACATCCATCCTTCTTTAAAGGAGTTGCGCACAATGAGGTTCCGCACATCCATCCTTCTTTAAAGGAGTTACGCACAATGAGGTTTCGCACATCCATCCTTCTTTAAAGCAGTTGCGCACAATGAGGTTTCACACATCCATCCTTCTTAAAGGAGTTGCGCACGATGCAAGATCCGCACATCCGTCCTTCTTAAAGGAGTTGCGCACGATGCAAGATCCGCACATCCGTCCTTCTTAAAGGAGTTGCGCACATCCATCCTTCTTAAAGGAAGTTTGGTACACTCACCTCCATGAGATTTACGCACACCCACATCCAAGGGGATTGACGCACACTCACATCCAATGGGATTGGCGCACACTCACTTCCAAAGGGCCTTTATCCCAACGCCACTTTTCCCTCTTTCAATGTCCTAAGCCTAGGATTTTGAATAGCCCAAGCGCCACTTTGTGTGGGAATTGTCCAAACACCAGGCTTTTGAATAGCCCATGCACCACTTCTCGCTCCCCTTGTCTTGAGGAGAGGCTTTTCATGTCTTGACGAATACTCCATGTGGAACAATGTCCAAACAAGAACCTTTTCATGTCCTGAGACAAATACTCCCTGCACCATCTCATGTAAGAGAAGGGATGTTCGCTCCACATTTCAAAGGATGATAGCTCTACATGTCAAGGGATAATCATCGCTCCACATTTCAAGGGATGATCGCTCCACATTTTAAGGGATGATTGCCGCTCCACATTTCAAGGGATGATCGCTGCCCCATATTTTAAGGGATAATCGCTCCACATTTCAAGGGATGATCGCCGCTCCACATTTCAAGGGATGATCGCTCCACATTTCAAGGGATGGTCGCTACTCCATATTTCAAGGGATGATCATTGCTCCACATTTCAAGAGTTTTACTGGAAGAATAAACGAAATGATGATCAGAACTGATTTCAACGGTCCGATCAAGGAAGAATGAACGGAAGGATGATCAGAACTGATCTCAACGGTCAGATCAAGGAAGAATGAACGGAAGGATGATCATAACTGATCTCAATGGCCAGATCAAGGGTTTTAAGCCCGCATAACCTTTTCGCCTAGGCGATGAACATCAAAATCGTCGAAATGCTGCCGAAATTGCCATCGGACTGTCTTTTATTTCATTCATTGCGTTGCATTAATTGTACTCTGTTTTCAGAATCAAGGGAATTCGAGGATGTAAATGAACTCAGAATAAGATATCTTGTGATCATTGTTCTCTCATTCTTTTTTTGTTATCATTGAATAATTTTTCAAATCAAACACATTTGTTTCTTATTCGAAACAAAATGAGGACTCCACTGGGGATACTTTACAATGATAACTTAAAAAATATTCAGAGAACATTTATCACTTTTTGGCATCTGTATAGACGCCAAAATGGCAACTCTCAGTGGGAACATCCTCCCCTTCATCTCTAAAAATAAAGTACTATTTTATTTAAATAAAGTAACTAACATTCTGTTCTGAATGACAGGTATACCGCAACAACCTTTCTCCCGACTAACGTGGTCGTCTACTTCGCATCCAATGGATTTTCACCAGAAAGCATCAGAGAAGATCAAATCAATTGTGATCAAGGATAGACAATATCAGGTAATATTCAGAATAGTTTCTGCTTCAACTGTAGCACAGCAAGACGATGAAGAATGGATGATAGCGACATCTAAACAATGAGAGGGTTCGATCTACCGAGTACGGATAACAAGTCGATCATGTGAAATGTTACGAGGCACGGTTTTACCTCACTCAGTTCATCCTCCTTGATGGCATCAACAATGTAGTTTTCACTTTCTCCTTTGATATTAGTACATTCAAAGTGTACAGAAAATAGAAAATCTGTCGGCAGATATTAATCAACCTACATCAGATGAACATGTTACTGAATACCCTAATTCTCCAACAACGACTATCATGAACAACATTTCTCCCTAAGGAAAGCCTTCAAATGAGAAGTTAGTTCGATTGAATTAGGCGCTGCTTGCCAATGAGGGGATGAATCAATTAACAAATTCATCAGACAATAGAGAACCCTGGGGGCATCGTCAAAACTTACCAGAGTAAGAAAGCAAGTCAATTTGAAAAGAGTCGAAGTGAAGCTGCTCGACTCTCATATAAATCAGCTATTTCAAAGTCTTAAGAGAACAGCGACAGATGTTGCTGAAGAAAGAAAAGCAAAACGAAGGATCGTCAAAAGTAAAGAATCGAATCTTTCGATAAAGAAAACACGAATGATTCTATAATTAAGAAAGTTTAGAAAAAGTTCGGATAGTTCAAAGACTACGGGAAATATACAGTTGAATAAGATGATATACTTCCTATGAGGAATCAATGGCTAGCTGCAGAGAAAATCAAAGGAAATGAAGCAAAGAAGAAAAGGGTATTCTATCGAAGATAACCGATGATAGTAGAACTTGTCATGAAGAAGATATAGAAATAAGAGAGAAAGTAACGACATATGATCCCGATTGAAGATATTCACTCTATAGGAGAACGGGCGAGAAGAAAACAAGATAAGTATATTCATCATAGGGGCAAATTTTCATCAATATACCTGTCAGTTCAACAAAATGTATCATCCCAGAATACTCAGAAGATTCACGGCGTTTTAACTCAGAAGATTCACAGCATAATCATTCAGTGGGCAGACAAAGACATACAAAATACATCATCCTTGAAGATAATTACAGTTTTGATTTAAAAGATTACTAGCATAATACTTCAAAATCAAAAGGGGGCAAGATAAGCAAAATACCAAGAAGGCCAAAGTCTCAGAATGCTGATGTCATATATGAATAAAAGGCAGATTCCTAAGCATATCAAGTTGAAGTATATTATTATTGTCGAGCATCGATGATAATTACTGGATTAGATTAGCAAAACTACCATTGCCATCACCAAATTGCTGATGTGAAGATTATTCTATTATCGAAGTTTATCAGAATTGATATTATTACCAAGCTGAAGCTCCATTTGGGCCAAATTTCATAATATCATCAACAGCAGCAGGAGCGATATATCAATCATTGATCTATTATCTTCAGTTATCGATTTGTTATCTTCAGCAAAGCCTGTACGATCAACTATCACGCCAGTGACAACAGTCTATCATTTAAGGCAGCCTAACTAAGCCTATACGGCCAAATATGCATAAAGTTTATCACTATCGCCATTCGGGTAGCGGTGAGAAGCCAGTGGCTCTAAAAATCCCATGAAGGCCATTGTACGCATACCCATGCAGGTAGCGGATGGAGTCAGTGACTGAAAGCCCTAAAAAGGCCAAAAAGTTCTCTTAACGGCCAGTCACGCGTAACACCCATGCCGTCCTTATAGCTTTCCAACTGCGTCATGGGGAATGGATGAAATTGCCCTCCCGTGAATAGGTCCAACCTTGCATACGAAGAAAACGCGAGCATCAGCGTGCGCTCTTTGGCCATGTCCATAGATAGACCAACCATGCATAAGACCCCCCAGATTCTTGGCTTGATTTCAGTAGTAACTCATGAGGAAGGGCCTAAAGCTACTCATTGATGGACTGACGGCCCTGGATTTGGTACCCCAAAGGTCGCCTTGTGTGCCCCATGAACTCTAGAGAGTTACTACGGCCAACCTTGTGCATAAATCTAACTAAGTTCACGGCCCTGGTAGCTTCACTTGGCCCCTCTGATGGATTGCGGTTTGTGAACTCACCAGACAGTGAGAAGTCCAACGAACTCATAAGAGTTACAGAGACCATCACGTGACACCCGACTCCACTACTCAAGAGTCTAGAAAACTACGTGGGCCCAACTACTCAAGAGCTTAAACTGTGTGTTGCTCCACTACTCAAGAGCCTAAACTGTGTGCAAGTGTCAGTCCAATAGTCTCAGTCAAGTAGTGTCTAGTCCAGTCAAAGTATGGTCAGTCAAAAGTATGCTAGCTCTAATACTCAAGAGCTTAAACTATGCATGCATCAAAATGCTGCAGATATATATTTCACTGTAGATATGCTCAAATATACAATTGCCTGATGAAAATTTCAAATATTGAGTAAATAATATACAAAAATGTGTTTTTTTTATTCAGGTTCAATTTATAGCAACAACAAATGTTGTCTAAATATTAGCAGTTCTTTATTTGAAAGTTCAAATCTTCAAGATCAACTATTAGCCTTCAATTGCAATATACGTATTCTTCTGACAATGATCGAGGTCTTTTGTGTTTTGCCTTCTTGATGATAAAGAAATATTATCTCTCAAAATTCTCAAAGGCGGTAAAGAATAAATTAGTAAAAGATTATCATTCTCTCCTGGACGATCTAAAGATTTAAATATATTCTTTAGATTCTTTAAAAGGAGCAGCAAAGATTATCCATCCTTCAAGGGTATCAGCAGGCTTTACTTCGAAAATATTATCTTATGAAGAAATCTTTATGCAAAGATTGACCTGGAGAGGGGGTATGATATATTTCTCTAAAGTAATCCATGCCTTGGTCTTTCCGATAATTTCTTATACATGGTGGAGGAATCAATATGACACAATCGGTTGAGCAATAATCGTGCACTAAGTAATATTGATGACCACCAACACACTAAGTATGAACTGGAGAATTATGCCGAGAATTATGAAGCATGATCCAGTGTGAACTTTCAAGAGTTGTTTTTATGTTAAGACCCAGTTATATGGTCTGATGTCGTAACTTCTCATTGTTCTAGCAATGATATCGCAAGTCTCCGAGTACCGGATCTGATGGAGACAAAGAGCAAACAGAATCATCATCAGTAACTTCTATGACCTTTGGAAAGCAATTAAATGGAAACTGAAAGAAGTCTTATCTATTTTTCAGAGTCAGCAAAAATCTAAGGAAAAGTTTATGAAGTAATGCCAAAGGGCACAAACTAGAAAAGACTCAGCAAAAAGACTCAGTGGTTGGACCTTTGGAGCTGGAAATGACATCTTCAAAAGCGCGATATAATGAGCAATAAATACAATGTGAAGAATGATGACAAGCACAAACATGAAATGATTAAAACATTATCATATTGCGAATATCACAATCAGCCTAAAAAGAGGAGAAGTTTTTAATATATTTCAAAAAATTATCAATGCTCTATGAAGCTAAAATTATAATGTATTGAGATATTAATTTCAATTAATTTGGCAGGAAAGACTATAATTCGAAACCTTGGGTTATGCAGATCATGAATAAAGAAAACAATCGAAAAAGTTATTGCGGTAGGAGCAGCATTAAAGAACAACCCCCTAGATACAGAGTTCAAAGAAAGAGTCGCCAGAGTCGATCAAAGAGACTGTTGCAGCAGTAGCAGCATTGAAATATAGTTCTTTGATCAAAATACTCAGAGACGAAGTTGTCACAGCTGTTACAGTGACAGGTTTCGATGAAAAGAGAATTTTATCCTCTCTAATGAAGCATCCGCTCGATGCTACTGGCAGGGGGCATTCAAGTCTTCCATTCGAGCGTGATCATTCAAGTTTTCCATTCGAGCGCGATCATTCAAGTCTTCCATTCGAACGCGATCATTCAAGTTTTCCATTCGAGCGCGATCATTCGATCTTATGGTCAAGTATGATCATCCAGTCTTCCATGTAAGCATGATCATCCAGTCATCATTCAGTTGTAGTTCATTTAGTTCTTTGGTCAAAAGAAGATTGATCCTCCATTTAATTTCATGAATCAATCAAAGAAGGATCGAGGGGGCATTTGTTGAGGCACAAAAAATATTCCATCTCATTGTATGTCCATTGCATTGGTCAGAGAATTCCATGGTATAGATCCTTCCCCGGGTTGTACACTCCTTATTTTGCAGTAAGTTGGGGTATTTTGGTAAAAATCAGTGAAGAGGGTATTTTGGTAAAAATCAGTGAGTTAGGGTATTTTGGTAAAAATCAGTGAGTTGGGTTATTTTGGTAAAAAGGAGTAAACAAGGGTATTTTAGTAAAAATGAGTGAACGGGGGTATTTTGGTAAAAAGGAGTGAATGAGGATATTTTGGTAAAAAGGAGTGAGTTGGCGTATTTTGGTAAAAATGAATCAAGGGGGTATTTTGGTAAAAAGTAGTGAAACGGGTATTTTAGTAAAAAGGGGAGTGCATAGGTGTCATTTAATGGAGAAGGGATGTACGCCACCATTTAAGGGAAAGTGGTTGAACACCACTATGTAAGGAAAGATGGTGGAAGTTACATGAAGAAGTGGTGGTGATCACCACTATGTAAGGGAGAGATGCCTATAAATACTCCCTCCCATTCCTCATTTGGACAAGAGAAGAAGGAGATAAGAGAGAGAGAGAGAGAGAGAGAGACATAAGAGAGAGAAGTTGGAGAGAAATGGGGAGAGGAGCTCCTCATTGTGCGCCCCCTTTCATTGTGCTATTGATGGGGTGTGCGGTGCACAATGCAAGTCTCGCACATCCATCCTTCTTTAAAGGAGTTGCGCACAATGAGGTTCTGCACATCCACCCTTCTTTAAAGGAGTTGCTCACAATGAGGTTCCGCACATCCATCCTTCTTAAAGGAGTTACGCACAATGCAAGTTCCACACATCCATCCTTCTTAAAGGAGTTGTGCACATCCATCCTTCTTAAAGGAAGTTCGGCACACTCACCTCCATGAGATTTGGGCACACCCACATCCAAGGGGATTGACGCACACTCACATCCAATGGGATTGGCGCACACTCACTTCCAAAGGGCCTTTGTCCTAACACCACTTTTCCCTCTTCCCATGTCCTAAGCCTAGGCTTTTGAATAGCCCATGTGCCACTTTGTGTGGGAATTGTCCAAATGTTAGGCTTTTGAATAGCCCATGCGCCACTTCTCTCCCCCCTTGTCTCGAGGAGAGGCTTTTCATGTCTTGACGGATACTCCATGTGGAACAATGTCCAGACAAGAACCTTTTCATGTCCTGAGACAAATACTCCCTGCACCATCTCATGTAAGAGAAGGGATGTTCGCTCCACATTTCAAGGGATGATCGCTCCACATTTCAAGGGATGATCGTCGCTCCACATTTTAAGGGATGATCGCTACTCCACATTTCAACGGATAATCGCTCCACATTTCAAGGGATGATCGCAGCTCCACATTTCAAGGGATGATCGCTCCACATTTTGAGGGATGATCACCGCTCCACATTTCAAGGAATAATCATCGCTCCACATTTCAAGGGTTTCACTGGAAGAATGAACGGAAGGATGATCAGAACTGATTTCAACAGTCCGATCAAGGAAGAATGAACGAAAGGATGATCAGAACTGATTTCAACGGTCCGATCAAGGAAGAATGAATGAAAGGATGATCAGAACTGATTTCAACGGTTTGATCAAGGAAGAATGAAAGGAAGGATGATCGTAACTGATCTCAACGGTCTGATTAAGGAAGAATGAACGAAAGGATGATCAGAACTGATCTCAACGGTCAGATCAAGGAAGAATGAACGGAATGATGATCAGAACTGATCTCAACGGTCAGATCAAGGCTTTCAAGCCTGTATAACCTTTCCACCTTGGCGATGAACATCAAAAGCGTCGAAATGCTGCCGAAATTGCCATTGGACCGTCTTTTATTTCATTCATCGCGTTGCATTAATTGTACTCTGTTTTCAGAATCAAGGGAATTCGAGGATGTAAATGAACTCAAAATAAGATATCTAGTGATCATTGTTCTCTCATCCTTTCTTTGTTATCATTGAATAATTCATCAAATCAAACACATTTATTTCTTGTTCGAAACAGGAAGGTGGTGGACCCCACTAACGTGGCCCCACATAAATTTTACATCAAACAGATTTTTGCGCAGATGTTGGTTTCTGGCCATTTCAATTCAGATTTATGATCATGTGGGACCCACATCTGGTGAAAAGAAGGAACTATCTCGTAGCTCTATGTATGGGCTTTAAAAGGTATAAGGCGATCCTCATTGGTTTGGTGTATACAATTTACAGTGATGTCCCAAATATGGGTACTTGGAGGAAATGTGCAGGAAACACAGTGCATAATTAGTTTTGTCTCGACTTTGAGTATGTCCCAAGATTACAAGGGACCACCTTTCAATGTTCCGTCTGGTGCCCTTGGTAGTACTATATATCTACTTTAAAAAGTATAAGCTAGGACCAACTGGTTGTGTACACATAATATTTGGTATAGGGCTAAACATAGGTACTTTGATTTTCTGCACAACCATGCCTGACCACATTTTGGGATCCATTCTCTGATCATGTGGGGTCTAATTTAGCCTGAGTAAAATATTATTTATCTATTCATTGGTATAGGTTAACGGTTCCAACTGGTAGCCTACTCATATCTCCAGCATGTGGTCTACTATAGAGGCCCAAAGTTGGTACAAAACACAATAATCAAACAATTTTCAGTAATGGGGTCTGTCACAACTTAGGGCCCAATTTCCAAACACTTAGGAATCATTCCTGACAAAAAGATGAGACATCTCAGCTCACTTATATGAGGATTAAACATCCCCTAAAGTGGGACCCTTAACTACAGGGTGTGGGGCCCACTACAAGGTGTCAAAGAGGCCTACATGCAATATAGTCAAGTACTTAGAAAATTTCAGCAAACAGAAAGTGCAAAAAAAATAAAATAGATCCAATGGCAAGTGGGGCCCACATGCTAGCAAACTATAGATAAGAGACACAAAAAAAATACCTGGGTTTCCATTTTAAAATGTATAAATCACAAGTGATCCCACACCCAAGTGGGTCAATGAGAGGATAATTGTTATATATAACATAGATCCAACATATTCATCAAGTAGTACATGAAATATATATTGATGAAATCTCTATGATCAGATTCTCTGTTAGAAGATCTCATCCAATAGATGGTTTGGGAACAAGTCATTCAGGCCGCTTAGGTTTCCAACCATACAGACCCTTAGATCCATCTGGACCACACATAGAAATTCAAGATTTGTCCTTACAAAGGTATCTATCGGTCCAAAATTTTCTAAATTTTATCATGAAAGAATCTGACCATATGGACCATACATATAATTATTAACTATCTCAAGTAAGTTAAGAGCAAATATCAAATACATTTAACCGTTGGAATCATGGATATGACCCAAACAATAATGGTCATAATAAGCTCCTAAATACATCTTTCGTATAAGGCCAAGATCTCAGTCGTCCGAATTCCGATTGAGGCTTATTATATACCTTTGGAAAGCTGGTTCGATTTTTTACGAATCCAACGGAACGTATATTTTTAATACATTCATTAAAAGAGTTAAAAATGGGTCTGTTTTAGGTAAATTGGAATCCTGCATGTGCTGCAGGACAGTAGCCAAGTAAACTTGATGCTACGGACCCTTGGATGGCTACAAAATTTGGTTTAGAGTTAGATCATATTGTGGTATTATTCCCAAGTTTCAACTCTGATCTTAGCATGGTCGATTTTATATGATTTGTAGAACTTGCTGTCCAGATACAAAAAAAAAAAAAAAAAAAAAAAAAAAAAAAAAGGATTACATGTGAAGGGTGTAGATATAATGTTCATCATGGTGGACCATATTGACATAGGCCACTTTGCTGACTACCATAGCCACAAATACATACACACAAGAACTCCACACTAGTGGGGCCCACACATATCAAGAAAATAAAAAGAAGAAGCAAAAGGAGGATGGGAGGAAGGGTGTAGACTCACCTCAATGGATGGATGGCTGGATGATGATGTGTGTCCACTCCCTCTTTGATTAATGGTGGGCCACACCTTGGCCCTACTCTCTCTCACTCTCTCTTAAAATCTCATAATTTTTCTAAGTATAGGAAAAGAATAAGTGCAAGAGAGCTCCTACTCTTATATAGGGAATTGGAGGTTGAGGTAGCAATATGATGTGGCAAGTTTATGGGATCTTATTGGTAATAAAATTGAGGTGGGAGGTGATGTATAGTATGGGTAGTGGATGGATGAGGTGGATAGTGCTAAGCATGCATTGGCCAAGGTGAAAGAAATCTAGACATACATTGGCTAATGGATGGATAAGGGTTATGGGTTGTAGGTGATGCATGGTGGATGATGAAGTGGAGTGTTGCAATTAGTTGTTTGAAGTGATGTAGTACAAATCAAGACATGCACTGAATGCTGAAAGTGCCATTATAAGTGCCCTTGTTTGTCAATTACTGTGAATGGGTGGTCAGACAGTCTGCAGGACATCAAAAGAAGATCAAGCCAAGTGTCTGCCTCAATTGGATGTGTGGAAGCTTGCCATAGGTAAATCATAGCCTCACATCTCATGACCCAATATACCAGGTGAATTAAACCCTTAAAACAAGATAGACATCTTAGGGTTTTTATGGTGAGAAAACTTTTTCAAAATAGGAAAATCTCTAAGTTTTTCACGCCTTGTCGATTTTATTGAAGCACCCTCGATATGATCGACCTATTCTGTCGATGTCCTCAATACCTTAATGATATTATCGAAAAGAGGACCAAAAGTGTCCAGCAACTAAATATTCATCTGGACGGATTTATCGATGTATCGATACACCTATCGATATCATCGATAAAAGCACTAAAATATGTCCAATAACTTCATAACAATCTGGACAAATTATCGATGTATCGATACACATATCGATACCATCGATATTCAAATCTCGAGACCAACGGGAGTGGCTCGATAAGATCGACAGGTAGATTTTCGGCGCCCCTGTTCTTTAACGAAAATCTTAAAATTCATCGATATATCGATGACCGTCCGATATGATCTGAAATCAAATATTGATAAGATCGGAGGTCCATCGATGATATCGATGGTGGGCGCGCATTTCTTACAGCAGTTATTTTAGGATGTTTTTAACTATGATCGGGGGCCCTTCGATTTAATCGATATTCAAATATCGATGATATCGACACCGAATCGATTGCATCAAACTAAGCCATAATCTGTCCAGTAAGTTCAAAGATAAATCTGCTGAAATTATCGATGCCTCGACTCAGATCTCGATAGCATCGACATTCAAATTCCGATGACCTCGACGGTTCCCCCGATCATTCATGAAAACCTGAAATATTTTCAAAGTCAAGTCTCTCTCATTTTTCATGTGTCGAGGGATCGACCCAGTCATCGATGGAATCGGAGTTCGAAATCTGATGACATCGACAACTGTTTCGATTCATCGACCTATTGGCAAGGAGTTTCAAAAGCGTATGACATCGAGTCTGAGTCATCGAGCAGACCATCGATGCTATCGAGAGTATACGCTCGATGATATCGAACCTGCTCGATGATATCGAACTCTGTCATAAATGTGACCGTTTTATATCCGTTGGAACTTCTTGCCTATATATAGAGGACTTGTCCTTTGTTGCTGTAAGAGAGAAAAGAGAGAGCTTTTGTGTGTTTTAACTTATATCTTATACCTAAAGCCTTTCTCCCTAGGGAGTTCATCCTCCAATCCACCCTTACCATTGATATTAAATAGAGTGGATTGAGGAATGAACTTCCGCATTCAAGGATCCTCCAGCTATTACCTTAATGGCAAATCATTATGCTGGGATGCCTTGAATGCATAAGAGAGGAACCACTCTATCTTCCTTATAGGAAAATCTTTAGAGAGTAGGATTCCATCTCACCCTTGACCCAATCCGAAGCCAAGCATTGGTATATCTCTTGTGTTGCGGATTAAGGGAGCTGAGGACTCTTCGTCAACAAGGAGGAGAAGATCTTTGGCGTTGTGTTTAACGGGACTCATCAACTTATCTGTAAGTATCCAGAGTCCAGAGGACACTTGTGATCATTCCTTCCTAGGTCTTGGTCCTAAGTGGTTCTCACCCTTTGAAGTCCTTAAGGAGGCCTCAGGCGGGAGTGTATGTAGTGGGTGCACAGGGTGGACCCTTGCTCTTATGTAGGGCATAAACTGTTAGGTCCTTGTGTAGGTCCTTAACCTGTGTGGTCTAAAATCCCGGGGGCATTGTGTGAACCCTTGCTCTATGGAGAGCATAAACATCTGGTTAGGAGTGAACCAGCAAAACTCTAGATTTGAGGTGAACCGTGTAAAACCTCTGTAAAGGTTGAAGGTGAACCTGATTTAAAACCTTAGGTTTGAGGTGAACCCTGAGAAACCTCCTTAGTGAAATCCGGTATACTCAAGGGTTGAGTACTACAGCCAGGAGTAGAGTAGACTTATCGTTGAACCACTATAAAATGACTGTGTTTGTGATCGCTTTTCTCTATGTGTGATCCATGCCAATGCATTCATATTTATATACCTGATCACATCTCTCACACACACACAGTCACATCCAACATAGACTAAGCTGCATATTGCTATATCTCGATTAGTTTGTGATTGGATCCTCTACTAGGCTTGGAAGCCAGTAGAGTTACATTTGAGTAATCCTGAAAATTGAATACATGATAGGATTAGAGTGATAGGATTTTAAATAACTCATAAATCTTTAAAAAGTCCTATTCACCCCCCCTCTAGAACATATTGACATATTCCAACTTCATCTCAAGTGGTCTTCACCGCTATTTCAAATGCATGTATAGGATGAAGTGGACATGAGCCATGATTAGTTTCTAAGGTATGGAGAGAAAGCTAATGATGAGTTTTGGGATAGAATCCAATTTTGTCTTATAGTGCTTGTCTTATATGTGCTAGCTTCTTATTTTGTCATGTAGCAATTGTCCTATTTATTGGTAATTTCAATGTTCTAAAAGTAGGCTTTAGGCCCACATGGGCTCAAGTCCAATGGGCCTAGCATCATAAAGGTTGCTTGTGTTACTAGATACATAATTTGGGCCTTACATTCGATGGGTCATATCTCACTAACGGAGCATTGAACTGATGCGCGGTTTTTACCATTGCGATGCAACGACAACACGGTCCACATGATAGAGGTCTCAAGATCATCCGTAACAAATCACTTGGATAAGTTTTCTAGGTGCACTAGGGTGCAGTGTATGGTCTATCAATGATACGAGTTAGGACACGTGTGCACACGAGCGATGTTACAAAAGACCAGGATTCCACATTAAATGTTCTTTTAATTTGATGTAATTGTTTAATATTCTTCCTAAAATGTGTTTAAATTTTAAAATTGTGTTTAAAATTTGTTGTTATTTTAATATGCCTTAATTCGGACTTTATATCGTTTTATTGTTAATTATACCTTGAAAATTCATTTTTATTTATTTATACAAAAAAAAAATTGTAGGAATCTCGAGTTTATATATATATATATATATATATATATATATATATATATATATACAAATTCTAAGATCTAATTGATTACGTTGCATGTTTATTTATTTTTATTTTTTTGTAGAAAATTAATCATGTACGGACAATTTACATTGATCGGAAATTTTGTTTTAAGTTTGATAAATTATTTACAACATATATTATGGATTCAACCAAAGAATAGCGATCGTTGTATATTTTTAGAAATATTTATTTCATGTAATATTGAAATCATACATGACCAGAATAGTTTTTGGAACACTAGAAAATAGGTGGGGCGATCAAGTCCTCTGGGTTGAAAATCCCTAAAGTGAAAATAGGTAGGGTAATCAAGACTCTTGGGTTAAAAGTCCCAGAAACCCAACTGGTACCTTTTGGAATCTCTATCATACCCTTTGAGTGGGTGAGCATGTCAAGATTACAAAAGGTTCCCATTATTAGGTTTGGTAGGGTAGTAGTCTGACCAGCTAACATACAAATGGGTCCCTCACCAAGTACCCTTTGGATGGGTGAGCATATCACACTAGAGGTTCCCATTGCCAGGTAGGTGTTGTATTGGTGTGGGTGTTGGCCAACCGGTGTAAACTAGCCCTGGTGTTAAAAAGAATAAATCGCACTTGTTATTATGGAGTATATCATATGTTGATTTCATTCATTCATTTTTCTTTGAATTTACATTTAAAAATCTTGTTTATTAATGTCCTTATCTGTTACTTTACCTAAATAGGTATTATATCTTTTAGTACATTTTATTTAGATTATATGAGGTTATTTTTGAAACCTATATTGAGATTACTCACTAGGCTTCACAGCTTACCCTATTGGGATTTTAAAATTTCAGGATCGGGATCTCATAGAGGAGCTTAAAGAGATTTGCTTTTATTTATTTTTTTTCTTTACTATTTTCTAAGTGTAATGAACATTAAGTATAGTATAATAGTATGGAGATAACATGTTTTTGGTGATAATCTTGAATAGTCAGAACATGGATATTTTATTCTTCTCTAAATAAATGTTTGATTATTTAATTTTTGAATGGTTATATTTATAAATGAGAATCATTTTGTCAATATATATGTGGATTATGAAATGTAAATATACAAACATAAGTCATGCCTTCGGGTACGGAATTAGGGTTGGATATACCCAGGTGCCGGATTTCGGGGTGTGACACTACATCACAGGATCATTCACCCAGCATGAGTCTTAGGCCATTAATGTTAGCTTGTAGCTAGTGGACGGTTCTGATCGATAAGAAATGGGCTCATGTGGGCCCCATCTTACAACATATGATGGATGCCTGTAAGTGCTATAATGTTCAAAGCACGCTTCACACCTTGTTTATCAAATTTCGTTTAGTCAAAACATTTTAGCAAGTGATTTTCAAGTTGGTTCAAGATCAAGGTTCAAGCCTAGCTCAAGTTGAAAATCAAGCTCAAGCTCAAATCGAAGATCAAGCTCAAGCTCAAGTTGAAAACCAAGCTCAAGCTCAAGTTGAAGATCAAGCTCGATCTACTAAAGTGCTAGTAAAAGATCAAGCTCCTTAGAGAAGTTCAAGTCTCTAATATACTCCAAGTCTATGAAGTTCAGTCCATACAGGTATGATAAACCCTAGAAAGACCTTAGGTTTATATGTTTTCAAAATATATTTAAAATTAGGTTTTTATACTTGTAATTGGTTGAGTTTCGACCAACCTAAGTTTTGGCTCGACCAACCTAAGAATTTCTCGACCAATCCTAGTTCTAGCCGAAGTAAAACAGAAATTTTGTTGCTCCTTCGACCAGTCAAGTTGTAACACCCCAGTTTTCAGAACCCGAGTACACGACTCGAATCCCAAGAACGCAGGAGTTAGCTATTGATAGCGATGATCAACCAACAAATCAAAGTGCGATATAGCAGGAATGAAAACGTGGCATAGATATGGCCTTAAAATAGGAACAATATTCGGCCCCACTCAGATGGGGGCCACTTACAAAACCTTAAGTTTCCTTAAAACCCGAATGTACTGAAATAGAATAAATGACTAAACTACTGGTTTAGGCCGTAGTAGGCTGCCGCCTCTTGCTTCAACTCCTCATCATATGGCTCCTCCTCGGCTGCCACAGCCTCCAGACCTGCCACGTCCTCGACGTCTCCCCCGCCCGCGTCCTCTGTACAGCTGAACATTGATGAATAGTGGCCAACTCAGTTTGATCTCCCCTCAAGACTACACACCGCCGCCCTAAACAAGGAATAGCACGAAAACATATAGATAATCTAAAATATAGTAGATGCAGTCTTATTAAATGCATGGATGTATGGAATGCAATCATCGCCCCGGGGATGCTCATCCGTGCGTACAGTGGACTTGCCGCCCATGCAATCATCGAACTTGAGAAACATCATCCAGTCAGAACAATACGTACATCACGTATGATAGCAATAGATACTAGTATGTGCCATGTATGCATGATTAGCCAGTCCTTTGTTAATCCGGTTACACTCAGCCATTTTAAATAAGCTCACGGTCACAACGGGGAGCACTTGGCCCAGCGTAGGCTGATGGCTTGGGCAGAGTGTCCCATTACCACCATCCCCAACCCATGAGACTACTGTCTTAGGGTGTGTGTAGTACCTACTAACATATGGCCAATCAATTCAACATAAAGGGGCCACCACCAATGCCGACTGGGAATGAAATGTTGAAATCATCAAATGTGGCGATTAAAACCTGGCGGTATGAATGGTGCAAAGACGAGTAAACATGGTATTTAGAAAGGTTGTGAAGTTCATCCCAAGTCACATGGGTGAAACCCCTCATGGATGGTAAACCCCAGATTCAAACACCACAACCAAAACCTCCATGTTAGGGGCCTACTTAGATCACAACTAGTCTAGTTACACCCCGAGCACGGACTCTCCTTTGCTAGGAATTCCCATGGAGAGATTTTAACAATGCGTGTGTCATAGCAACATGTATCACAATATGAAGGAAAATACCTATATTCCTATCGACAAACAACAACTGAAATCGCACAAGATACATGGCATAAATGACTGAATTATTCACTTAGGCAGTTCAAGAAAATGAAGATTCTAAAAAATAGTAAGCATGAAAATCATCATATTAAACAGATAAGTCAAGTGAATACAGCATATTTCCATATGCAGTTTATCGTTAGTCTAATTAGCCATTTACCCTACTAAAACTACTATTTCTAGTCTAGTTAGGGATGAAAAGTTTAAGGGGAGGAAAATCATCACCAGACAAGTTGTAAAATGCTCTCAGAGTCAAGTTTCCTTGAGGAGACGGTGAATTTCTACCACTCACGTAATTCCCTGTACAAGTCTATTTATGTTAGTTAATGAGCCATGAATAAGGGTTGGAAGGTCTTAAGCCAAGTTGTTTGGGTTATAACCAAGGGCGATCAAGCCCATCAACTTGTGATCCCCATGAAAGGAGTTGTGTTCATCTGTACTAGAGTATTATCCCAGGAGGTTTAAACCCTGTTTGAAAGGGTCATTGGCCACACCACTAGTAATTTTGGCGATCATTTTTTGGTGAGATTGCAGGGTGCAGCCCACCTGCATTTTTTGGTGAGGCCCAGCACTGTGCAGCTCATCCGGATGTAATTCCACTTGCATGGGCCCGCCCTCGGGCATGGTGGAAGCTGCTCCCATGCAGCACGCTCTATTGAGAGGACAGATCAAACGCTCGATCATGGCCAAGTAGAGGGTCGGAACAGGTCCTGACCTGCATCTGATTATGGTCCGATAGAGCCCAAACTCAGCTCAGCTGAACCGTCGTAAAAATTGCCTCTGATGCAAGCCCTTTGGAGGCCATTTTCTGTTTGATTGAGGCATTCCGGGGACCCATCTCAGCCACTGATTGAGTCAAAACCAAAGTCATAGATTGGCTTGGTTTCTTCTTGAAAATCAAGGTGTTGTTAGTTTGTCATCAGCCTGCAAACAGGGCCATTTGTTTGGCTTGTTTTAGTCCGTTGCCTGATTGAAACCCAACCATTGCTCGGTCGGTTTCAGCCCTAGAACAAGGCCGTTTCATGGCCTATTCGCAACTCATGTTCCTAGCTCCAAATAGAGCTTCGGTTTGGCTTCGATCCCAGCCATTGTTTAGCTAGATCTCAGCCCGAAATAGATGTTGTAATAGGGTTGGATTTCACACCAAAACAAAGCCATGGATCAGCTCAATTCCAGATCGTGTTTTTCACAGCCGCTCCACCCTGATAAGACCCAAAGCTTAGCCATTATTTGGCCTGAGTTTTAGCTCAGATTCAAGGCCATCAGTTGGCCTAGATCCTGCCTAGAACAGGGTCCTAATGCCAGGTCTGGTTCGTCCCAAAACGGGGCCACTAATTAGCTCGGTCTTAGGTTAGAACAGAAACATGAACTCGGCCTAGCTTTTAGTCTGAGTACATAACCATTGTTTGGCTGGTCCCTCATCCTGAAAAACGGCCATCAGTTAGTCAGTTTCAAGCCTGGCTTCCTAGTTCGTTGGAGCTTGGCACAACCTAACTCCATGGCCTGAAGAAAGTCAGTACCAGCTCCCCAGTTGACATTCCCGTATTTGAAAAGAAAGCAGTAGCGTACTACCTGGTTCAGCTCACAGCTCGAGCTAAAATGGCCTTTCTGCACTTCTCTCTTCTCACGCTCTCAGCTCTCAGCTCTCTGTTTTTCCCCTCAACACAACCCTCTCTTTCCTTCTTTCTCTATCTCTCCCCCTCGTCGCGAATCCCAAGGCCTACAGGGCCCTTTATATAGAGGGAGAGGGAGGATACCAATGGTCAGGAATTCCCCTCCTTGTGCACGGCTGAGATCGGGTATCACCATTGCATGGGGTCCATCCATTCGGTTGGATGAAAATCTAACCTCGAGGCCCACCAGAAAGCACTCTTTCTGATCTGTTGGGGCCCACCTCGTCGTTTTGTGCGGGTTTTCAACGGGAAAGATGATCCGATCTTTAACGACGGATCATCATCTAACGTGCATGGTCATGATGATCCGGTCCATCTGGTCAGTCCAGATGGGACCTAGGATCAGTGTGGGGCCCACTTCTCGGAACTCAAGCGTCAGTTTCAACATATCTCATGAGAATCTCTTACTCTCGTGAGAAAGCTCGAGTTTTCGTCTCCATCTCGTCTCGCCCCGAACCAGTGGTAGGGATGGAGCCACGTGTCCCTAGGAACGGCTAGAAGTGAGCCAGCACCTCCTTCCCGAAATGGAAATGTCGCTTCTTCCTTTTCCTTGAATAGACCTTGTTCGGCCATTCTTGGAAACAAGAGCGTGTGGCTCACTCAGGCGATGGGTGGTCGGGATCGCTTGCTCATGCCGATCGTGGGCCATCCACGTGGTCCCAGGTTGGTTCCACCTCGCGGATATCCGCCATGTGTAACACAACGGACGGTTGCACCCTATCTTCCTTGTCTGTTTACAACGGCCCAAAAGGCTATACGGTTTTGTTAAGTCGGGCCCCGTGGAGAAAATGAACGGTCCAGATGGCTCATAAAGTGGTTGTGGTGACCCACTTAGAGGCCCAAACATCCACCGTTCAAATTTGAAAATGGTGGGAGAAAACGCCATTTTGCGATTCTTCGAGAGGAGCACAGTCAAAGGCCGTTTGACCGTCCTCATGACTCCAATGCACGTTGTGCACATGCACTCTTAGTGTACATGCACCGAGTAGGGGCCTGCTGAGACGTTAGTGCCCCAATCCACACCGCCCATTCGTACAGGGGGACCCTTAATAGGGATCCCAACCCACTTTGGGCTGATGGCGAGGCCCAGGTGGGCCATTACACCCTCTTATGGGCTATTATTGGCCAATATGATGTGATCTATCGAGTGGATGGGCTTGATACTCATTTTTAACAGTTAATATAATATACTGGTTGTGATGAAGGTTTAAATTACCACTAACAAACCCTCAGACGTTGGTGATAAGTGTGTTAAAGCAGTATTCCATTAACATAAATGCTTTAATTTAAAGTGTTCAAGTAAGCTTACCTTTTGGAAGGTCGTAGGGCGCGTCCCGGCTCCTGGAGTCCTGGATGGATGGCCTTAATTTCAACTGGAATCTCCATCTTGCATGTGTCGTGTTCAAGTCAGTTGATTAATCCAACCTGATTTAAGTTGATGTAGGTTTTAAAGGTAACACCAATGTACCATTGGTACGGGGTGTTATAGTCTACCCTCCTAAAAAAAATTTCATCCTCAAAATTACCTGAGGTGTGCTATCGAACAGGTGAGGATATTTTTCCTTAACTTCTGCTTCTCGCTCCCACGTTGCTTCTTCTTCCCCATGGTGTGACCAAAGAACCTTGACTAAGGGTATAGTCTTTGTCCGCAAGACCTACTCCTTATGGTCCAAGATACGGATAGGTTCCTCGATGTAGGAGGCGTTATCTGTCAGCTCGATCTGCTCCCAGCTAACAATGTGCGACTCATCAGGTGTATACTTTTTCAGCATGGATATGTGAAAGACATTGTGAATACCGGCCAATGCAGTGGGTAGTGCAAGGCGGTATGCCACGACTCCCACTTGATCTAAAATCTCGAATGGACCGATGAAGCGCGATGCTAGCTTCCCCTTCTGTCCGAATCTCATTAGACCCTTCATAGGTGACACCTTCAGAAATACGTGATCACCAGCTGCGAATTCTAAGTCGCGACGTCGATTGTCTGCATAACTCTTTTGTCTGCTCTAGGCGGTGTGCAAACACTTTCTGACCACGTCAATGACCTGAGTAGTAGCCTGAACCAACTCTGGACCCAACAAACTTCTTTCTCCGATTTCTGCCCAACACTGTGAGGCTCGGCAAGGGCCACCATAGAGAGCCTCATAGGGTGTCATGCCGATGCTGGACTAGAAACTGTTATTGTACCCAAACTCTGCCAGTACCAAGTGGTCGTCCCAGTTGCCTTGAAAGTCTAAGACACACGCTCTCAGCATATCTTTTAAGATCTGATTCACCTTCTCAGTCTGCCCGTCTGTCTGAGGATGGAACGCCGTACTGAACTTGAGTGTCGTGCCCAATTCTTCCTGTAACCTTTTCTAGAAGGCAGAAGTAAATCAGGAGTCTCGATCTGATATAATTTCCCGCGGAACCCCATAGGATGGCACGACTTCCCGGATATATAATCTTGTCAAACTATCGGTGGAATCTGTCGTATGGATTCGGAGGAGTCTGGCAGCCTTTGTCAATCAATCAACAATGACCCAGATCTAGTCGTGTTTCCTCTGCGTCCTAGGGAGACCAGATATGAAATCTATAAAAATGTTGTCCCATTTCCATTCGGCTAAGGGTAGTGGCTGAAGGAGGTCAGCAAGTCTGCGATGCTCGGCCTTGATTTTCTGGCACACCATGCATTTTGCTACGAAGTCGATGATGTCCCTCTTCATATTGCTCCATGAGTACTGTCTTTTAACATCATTGTACATCTTAGTACTTCCTAGGTGGATAGCTAACTTGGAATGGTGGGCTTCTACCATTGCTTCCTTCCTCAATTCGGCATTATTTGGAATGTACACTCGCCCCTGGTAATGAAGACCACCATCATTACCAACCTTCCAGCCAGGCATCTCTTCATTCTTGTATCTTTCTTTCATCTTGACGAGCCATTCATCTTGGTCCTGTGCGGAGATCATGTGTCGAACTAGGGTTGGCTCCGCAGTTAATAGAGCCACATATGCATCAGGTTCATCGAGGGTGAGCTGGATATCGAAGTCTTGTATGAATTCCATCATCTCCCATTCCTTGATCATTAGGGTGGCTACCAGCTCATGCTTCTTATTCCGACTCAGAACGTTGGCCACAGAGTTTGCATTGCCAGGGTGGTAGGAGATACCGAAGTGGAAGTCCTTAGGTGTCTCCATCCACCGACGCTAGCGCATATTCAGATATTTCTACATGAATATGTATTTCAGGCTCTTGTGATCACAAAATAACTAAAAATCTTCTCCGTATAAGTAATGCCTCCATATCTTTAAGGCAAACATCACAGCTGCCAATTCCAAGTCATGAGTCGGGTAGTTCTCCTCGTGCTTCTTCAATTGGAGAGAGGCGTGGGCGATCACTTTGTCGTTCTGCATCAGTAAGCAACCAAGGCCCAATTTTGAAGCATCACTATATACCACGAACCGCTCCCCATCTTGTGGGAGAGTGAGTACCGACGCAGAAGTTAATCTCATCTTCAACTCCTAGAACGCTGCCTCTGCATTTTCAACCCATGTAAATCGAGCATTTTTCTTTATCAGCTGAGTGAGTGGTCGCGCAATTCTGAAAAATTCCTTAATAAAACGTCGGTAGTACCCGGCCATACCCAGGAAACTCTGAACTTCGATCACTGTAGTGGGCTGCTCCCACTTAGATACTACTTCCACCTTAGTTGGATTAACTGTTATTCCTTCTGCCTTCACCACATGCCCCAAAAATTTCACTTCCTGCTCCCAAAATTTGCATTTGGACAACTTGGCGTACAGGTGGTTATCTTTCAGCGTACTTAGGACTATACGCAGATGTTCTTCATGCTCCTCTCGGCTTTTGTAGTAGACCAAGATGTCATCGATGAATACGATTACGAACTGGTCCAAGTAAGGCATGAAAAATTGGTTCATCAAGTCTATAAAAACTGTCGGAGCATTGGTGAGACCGAAAGACATCACCAGGAACTTGTAGTGCCCATAACGAGTCCTGAAGACTGTCTTTGGGATGTTCTCATCTCTAATTCTCAACTGGTGATATCCCAAACGTAGGTCTATCTTGGAGAAGTACTTGGCGTCCTTCAACTGATCGAATAGATCGTTAATACGTGGTAGAGGATATCTGTTCTTGATCATCACCTCGTTTAGTCTCCTGTAGTCTATACAGAGACGCATCGACCCATCCTTCTTCTTGTCAAAGAAGATCGGTGCTCCCCAAGGAGAAACACTAGGACGGATAAAGCCCCGAGCTAACAGCTCATCTATCTGACTCCTTAATTCCTCCATCTCGAAAGGGGGCATGCAAAATGGAGGGGGTGATATAGGAGCAGTCCCTGGCTTAAGGTCAATGCTGAAATTTATCGCCCTTCTAGGGGGTAGACCTGGTATTTCTTGAAATACTTCGTGGAAGTCTCGGACCATCGGTATCCGCTCGATGGTGTCTTCCACTGACTCCGCTTCCTCTAGAGCCTGCAGGCTTTCAAATTCTCAGCATTTGCCCCTACCTTTCAATGTGAAAGAGGCTTGCCCTGGGATGGATATAGTCACCATTTTGTCGCGACAATCTATGACCGCACGTACCGAAGTAAGTGAGTCCATCCCAAAGATGACATCAAATTATCTGATACGCATGACAATTAGGTCCACAGCAATCTCACAATTTGCGAGCGTGATGGGACATGCTCTACATAATTTATCAGTTTCCATAAACTTGCCCATAGGGGATGCTACAACTAAGGGAACATGCATCCTAGTGGTGTTCAATGCTAGTCTAGATGCAATAGCAGAATTAATAAAGGATAGAGTTGCACCGGAATAAAAAAAATAAGTACAGGGGTACCGTTAATGTGGGCGGTACTGTGAATAGTCTGAAGAGGTTCCTGCTCGGCTTCTGTGGTAGCAACAACATATACTCGTGCTGGGGGAGCCCTCTGCTCGGTTGGGGGCCCCTGTCTGGGCTGCTGAGGCCTGGGCGCTACCATCTGGTTCCGCTGAGTTTGGTTTGCCTGGAATGGAATACCCTGATCCCTCATCCGCTGGAAACAAACCCTGGTAATGTGGTTTGCTTCCCACAATAATTACAACCTTCACTAGGGGGCAAAGGCGGTGCTCGTGCGACCAGTGATCTGGGTCTTCCCACAGGGACAAGCGGGGCAGGAGGAGGCTGTCTTGGTCGGAACGGGGCATCCCGAGCCGGTGGGCGGGAGCAAATGGTGCATTCAAAGTCTCTTTCCACCCACATTGCTTTATCCACCAATTCTGAGAAGTCCTCAAAATCCCAGGTGCATAGCCAAGATTATATCTCGGGCTTCAGTCCTTCCTTGAACTTCTCCAGTTTGTACTCCTCATCCTCGAGGGCCTTCGGTACATATCGTGATAGCTCCTCAAACTTCGCCTCATACTAGGCGATCGTCATATTTCCCTGTTCCAACTTCAGGAATTGTGCGATCTTCGCGCTCCGGCATGAACGTGGAAAATACTTCTCCAGGAACTTTATCTTGAAGCCTGCCCAAGTCCATGTATAACCAGCTGGCACCTCTCTCTGCACGTTACTCCACCAGTTCTCGGGCTCTCCCTCGAGCAGATATACGGCTAAAGTGACCCTCTGTGAGTCAGTATACTTTAGAGGCCCCATCATCTTGGTGATTTATGCTAGCTAGCGCTCGGCCTAAACCGGGTCGATTTCCCTCCCCCCCCCCCTCCCCCCCCCCAAAAAAAAAAGTCGGCGAACGGAGTCACATGAATCGTTTGAACACATCAGAACCCCTGGTGTCCTTATCCCTGGATGTTGCTCTACGATCTCTCTCCCGAAGGGCCTCCATTACCAGTGTATTCGTATCCTGCTGCTGCCTGACAAATGTGTCTTGCTGTTGTTGCATGGTGGCAGCCATGTGTACAAAGGCTGCATAAGTCGTTGCCTCTGTTGTTGTCTCCGCTCGTGCGTCTACCGAAGGCGTCCGCCACTCAGAGTATTGTGAGGGTAGTCCTAACGGGATGAATTGGGAGGAAGGAGAGTCCCCTACGGCTTCTGACCCTGCTTCATTGTTTGCCTCTCCAGGGGGAGACCGGGTGTATAGACGGGGCTATGTTCTCTCTGGCGTTCTATCAATGGTATAGGGTGAACGTCGACCGTGTGGGTCTGTCGTGACGGCGTCACAGGCGGCATGGCTTCCTGCAAGGTTAGATTTCCGTGGTTCAGGAATAGAAGTGAAAAGAACGGTCCCTAGCTAGCATGAAGCATTATAAGCGGAGAATTTGGCAGTTTGTATGGCGAGGGAGTTCATTCTTCAGTTAGCACTTTTGGTTTAGATTTTCTAAGGGAACTAAGGTTTGTGTTTCTAAGTTTATTATTTTCCAGGGAACCCTAGGTAATTCATATGCTAAGTCTTTCCTAACTAGTTGGGATCTCTTCATAGCTCAAATATTCACCATTACTAATGCCTAAGGAACCTAAGTGTTCTTGTTTCTATGTTCATGCATTCTAGCTATTCTTCTAAGGAGAGAGTTTTTAAGTTTTGCCTAAGTTAATCTCTTAAGGTTCATATATTGTTCCCACAGCCAGGCTATCTCATACTCCACTTTGATACCAACTTGTAACACCCCGATTTTCAAAACCCGAGTACACGACTTGAATCCCGAGAACCCAGGAGTTAGCTATTGATAATGACGATCAACCAATAAATTAAAGTGCGATATAGCGGGAATGAAAATGTGGCATAGATATGGCATCAAAATAGGAATAATATTCGGGCCCACTCAGCTAGGGGCCACTTACAAAACCTTAAGTTTCCTTAAAACCCGAATGTATTGAAATAGAATAAATGACTAAATTACTGGTTTAGCCCATAGTAAGCTGCCGCCTCTTGCTACAACTCCTCATCATATGGCTCCTCCTCGGCCGCCGCCGCCTCCAGACCTGCCACATCCTCGACGTCTCCCATACCTGCATCCTCTGTACTGTTTAACATTGATGAATGAGTGGCCAGCTCAATGTGATCTCCCCTCAAGATTACACACCCCCTCCCTAAACAAGGAATAATACAAAAATATATAGATAATCCAAAATACAGTAGATGTAGTCTTAATAAATGCATGGATGTATGGAATGCAATCATCGCCTCGGGGATGCTCATCCGTGCGGACAGTGGGCTCGTCGCTCATGCAATCATCGAGCCTGGAAAACATCATCCAGTCAGAATAATACGTACATCACGTATGATAGCAATAGATGCTACCGTCTTAGGGTATGTGTAGTACCCATTAATATGTGGCCAATCAATTCAACATAAAGGGGCAACCACCAATGCCGACTGGGAATGAAATGTTGAAATCATCAAATGTGGCGATTAAAACCTGGTGGCATGAATGGTGCAAAGATGAGTAAACACGGTATTTAGAAAGGTTGTGAAGTCCATCCCAAGTCACATGGGTGAAACCCCACATGGATGGTAAACCCTAGAGTCAAACACCACAACCAAAACCTCCATGTTAGGGGCCTACTTAGATCACAACTAGTCTAGTTAAACCCCGAGCATGGACTCTCCTTTGTTAAGAATTCTCATGGAGAGATTTTAGCAATGCGTGTGTCATAGCAACATGTATCACAATATGAAGGAAAATAAGGAACAATACCTATATTCCTATTGACAAACAACAACTGAAATCGCACAAGATACATGGCATACATGACTGGATTATTTACTTGGGCAATTCAAGAAAATGAAGATTCTAAACAATAGTAAGCATGAAAATCATCATATTTAATAGATAAGTCAAGCGAATACAGCATATTTCCATATGCAGTGTATCGTTAGTCTAATTATCATTTACCCTACTAAAACTGCTATTTCTAGTCTAGTTAGGGATGGAAAGCTTAAGGGGAGGAAAATCATCACCAGACAAGTTGTAGAATGCTCCCAGAGTCAAGTTTCCTTGAGGAGACAGTGAATTTCTACCACTCACGTAATTCCTTGTACAAGTTTATTTATGTTAGTCAATGAGCCATGAATGAGGGTTAGAAGGTCTTAAGCCAAGTTGTTTGGGTTATAACCAAGGGCGATTAAACCCATCAACTTGTGATCCCCATGAAAGGGGCAGTGTTCATCTGTACCAGAGTATTACCCCAGGAGGTTTAAACCCTGTTTGAAAGGGTCATTGTCCCACACCACTAGTAATTTTGGTGATCATGATTTCCCACAGTTGGAACCTCACGAGGCCCAGCGTGGTGCTTAAAAGGTTTCAGCAGGGGACAGCTACCCTCTACTGTTTATGGCAGCGTGGCCCATTTAATAGCCAGACCTGCCCTATTTCTCTCCCCATCCCCTCTAGGGCGAGTTCTTCAAATAGATGGATGGTTTGGATGAATCACATGCATCCAGGAGAGGCCCCCTCCTGGCCCATCCAAATGGACAGCCTGGAGATACAAAACATACATCAAGGTAGGGCCTATCTAGGACCCGCACCTGCAGTCACTACACGAACTATCCATATGGATGGTTGAAGTTAGAAGCATAAATCATAGTGGGCACCCACGTGGGGCCCACCATGTATCTTTGTACACTGTCTTGCATATACATTACATCTATTTATATATCTATATATATTTACATATATGTATATATATAATAATAATAAATAAAATATTAAATAAATAAATAAAAGAAGAAAAGAAGGTGTCCAGCATCGGATGTTACTGAGGGAATGTCCAGCTCTGGCCTGATTGCAACATCCCTGATGGACGGTTAGGGGAACTCCCAACATCAAGGTGGGTCCTGATGTGGGGTCTGCTGCATATGTAAGGGAAAGAAAGAAACGGATCAACTGAGATTGCAGGGTGTGGCCCACCTACATTTTTTGGTGAGGCCCAGCACTGTGCAGCCCATCCGGATGCAATTCCACTTGCATGGGCGCACCCTCAGCCATGGTGGAAGCTGCTCCCATGCAGCACGCTCGACCCTCTGATGAGAGGACAGATCAAACACTCGATCATGGCCAAGTAGAGGGCTGGAACAGGTCTTGACCTGCATCCGATTATGGTCCAACAGAGCCCAAACTCAGCTCAGCTGAACCGTCGTAAAAATTGCCTCTGATGCAGGCCCTTTGGAGGCCATTTTCAGTTTGATTGAGGCGTTCCGGGGACCCATCTCAGCCACTGATTAAGTCAAAACCAAAGTCATAGATTGGCTTGGTTTCTTCTTGAAAATCAATGGTGTTGTTAGTCTGTCATCAGTTTGCAAACAGGGCCATTTGTTTGACCTGTTTCAGTCCGTTGCCTGACCGAAACCCAACCATTGCTCGGTTGGTTTCAGCCCCAGAACAGGGTCGTTGCATGACCTGTTCACAACTCATGTTCCCAGCTCCAAACAGAGCTTCGGTGTGGCTTCGATCCCAGCCATTGTTTGGCTAGATCTCGGCCCGAAATAGATGTTGTAATAGGGTTGGATTTCACACCGAAACAGAGCCATGGATCGATTCAATTCCAGATCGTGTTTTTCACTGCCGCTCCACCCTGATAAGACCCAAAGCTTGGCCATTATTTGGCCTGGGTTTTAGATTAGATTCAAGGCCATCGGTTGGCATAGATCCTGCCTAGAACAGGGTCCTAATGCAGGGTCTGGTTCGTCCCAAAATGGAGCCACTAATTGGCTCGGTCTCAGGTTAGAACAGAAGCATGAACTTAGCCTAGCTTTCAATCCAAGTACACAGCCATTGTTTGGCTGGTCCTTCATCCTGGAAAACAGCCATCAGTTGGCCAGTTTCAAGCCCGGCTTCCTAGTTCGTTGGAGCCTGGCACAACCTAACTCCATGGCCTGAAGAAGGCCAGTACCATCTCCCCAATTGACGTTCCCGTATTTGAAAAGAAAGAAAGAAGAAAGAAAGAAAGAAAGAAAGATAGGGAGGCAAGAGGAGGTAGCCTGCTACCTGGTTCAGCTCACAGCTCGAGCTGAAATGGCCTTTCTACACTCCTCTCTTCTCACGCTCTCAGCTCTCAGCTCTCTATTTTTCCCCTCAACCCAACACTCTCTTTCCTTCTCTCTCTATCTCTCCCCCTCGACGTGAATCCCAAGGGCTACAGGGCCCCTTATATAGAGGGAAAGGGAGGATACCAACGACCAGGAATTTCCCTCCTTGTGCACAGCTGAGATCGGGTATCACCCTTGCATGGGGTCCATCCATTCAGTTGGATGAAAATCTAACCTTGAGGCCCACCAGAAAAGCGCTCTTTTTGATCTGGTGGGGCCCATCTCGTCATTTTGTGTGGGTTTTCAACAGGGAAGATGATCCGATCTTTAATGGCGAATCATTATCTAACGTGCATGGTCATGATCTGGTCCATCTGGTCAGTCCAGATGGGACCCAGGATCAGTGTGGGGTCCACTTCTCGGGACTCAAGTGCCAGTTTCAACATATCTCACGAGAATCTCTTACTCTCGTGAGAAAGCTCGAGATTTCGTCTTCATCTCGTCTCGCCCCGAACCAGTGGCAGGGATGGAGCCACGTGTCCCCAGGAACAGCTGGAAGTGAACCAGCACCTCCTTCCTGAAATGGAAATGTCGCTTCTTCCTTTTTCCTTGAACAAGCCTTGTTCGGCCATTCTTGGAAAAGAGAGCGCATGGCTCACTCAGGCAATTGATGGTTGGGATTGCTTGCTCATGCCGATCGTGGGCCATCCACGTGGTCCCAAGTTGGTCCCACCTCGCGGATATCCGCCATGTGTAACATAACGGACGATTGAGCCCTATCTTCCTTGTCTGTTTACAATGGCCCAAAAGGTTATACGGTTTTGTTAAGCTGGGCCTCGTGGAGAAAATGAACGGTCCAGATGGCTCATAAAGTGGTTGTGGTGACCCACTTAGAGGCCCAAAGATCCACCGTTCAAATTTGAAAATGGCGGGAGAAAACGTCATTTTGTGATTCTTCGAGAGGAGCACGGTCAAAGGCCGTTTGACCATCCTCATGACTCTAGTGCACGTCGTGCACATGCACTTTTAGTGTACATGCACCGAGTAGGGGCCTGCTGAGACGTTAGTGCCCCAATCCACACCACCTATTCGTACAAGGGAACCCTTTACAGGGATCGCAACCCACTTTGGGTTGATGGTGTGGCCCAGGTGGGCCGTTACACCCTCTTATGAGTTATTATTAGCCCATATGACGTGATCTATCAAGTAAATGGGCCTAATACTTGTTTTCAATAGTTAATATAATGTACTGGTTGTGATGAAGGTTTGATTTGCACTATCAAACCCTCAGACGTTGGTGATAAGTGTGTTGAAACAGTATTCCATTAACATAAATGCTTTAATTTAAAGTGTTCAGGTAAGCTTACCCTTTTGAAGGTCACAGGGCACGTCCCGACTCCTGGAGACCTGGATGGATGGCCTTAATTTCGACTGGAATCTCCATCCTACATGTGTCGTGTTCAAGTCAGTTGATTAATCCAACCTGATTTAAGTTGATGTGGGTTTAAAGGTAACACCCGTGTACCATTGGTACGGGGTGTTATACGAGTGGACTCCTCGACCAGTCAAAGGACACTTTTCGACCAGTCGAGTATTTCTCGGCTTGAAGTCCAGTAACAAATTCAGTTCGGATTTTGGCTCCTTTGACCGGTTGAACAGAGCCTTCGACTAGTCGAAGATCTGTTAAATCTTATCCCGTTTAAATCTGAAAATCTATTGGAACTGAATCCGGTGATTGGGCCAATCGAAGACTGTCTTAGACGAGTCGAAGCAACAACTTTTTTACCTATAAATTGAAGTTCTTTCTCAATCCGAAAATACAATTCAAGTCTATCAAATTCCTTCTGCAAGAGAGATAGAAGCCTTAGTTATTGTCAAGCTATTAAACGGTATTTATAAATCATTTTATAGCTTTTTTATTTAATTCCTTAATTTCTAATTTATGATTCTGATTCTAAAAAGAGAGGGAATACTCTTCTTTTTGAGATTTAAAGGAATTAATATAAGTAGCATTGGTTTAAATCTAATTAAAATCAATAGAACTCTGGACCTTTTTTATCAGACTAATCATTCAACATTCAACATTTAAGAAAAGCGGTTCTTCATCTACAAATTCTTCTACGGTGAAGATAAGTATAAATTTACATTTTGTATTTGGTTTTTCTGAGATAACTAGAAAATCTCAGTGTTGGTTTTTCTGAGATAAGCTGGAAAATCTCAGTAAGGGGTTTCTTTGTTTGTGATAGCCCGATAAAATCACAAATGTATTAGGTTTTAAGGTAATCCTGTGAAAACCTTATTCATAGTGAAAGCTAAGATTACGTGGTTAGTAATCTTGGGAGTGGAGTAGGTGTGCCTGTTTGAGAACAATTGTTGACACACCGAACCACTATAATTCTTGGTGTTGTGGTGATGCTTTTATTATTTTTGTGGTGAATTGTTGTAATTCCTTTTATGCTAAAGTGGTGAATGTTTGTAATAGTTAGTTTTTATTTACTCTTGCTCAGTTTGAAATTTTGATTCTTATCAAATTTGTGAAATAAGGTTGTACTATCTAAACTTGTTTGGGTGAAGGTTGTCCTACGAATCTGTTTGAATCAAGGTTTCAATACTAGGGCGATTGAGATCTCTGATTTATTTATTATTCAGCACTTTATTCAATTATTTGGTATAGTCCTATTCACCCCCCCCCCCCCCCCCCCGATTTCTTAAGCCTGCCTTTTCAATGTGCATGTCCCTTAGCTCGTTAAGCCCAACTCCAAATATATAGCCACGTAGAATCCATCAGCCTCATGCCCACAAATATTAAAGATTATCAATATTAACTACAAAAGGATAAAGGCCATCTTATCGTCTATCTACATCATATGAATATGATATGTGGACCCACAAAAAGTATCTTCCTAACTGTACATGGTAGGCCTGTTCACCAAACACGTGTCCCCCTTGCCTACCTACGTTAAGAAACTAATATAAGAGAGATATAGTAGAGCCATATCTCTATATTATTATATATGTGGATGGGTTATCCATCAATCTCACACTTGCATAAGTCTTAGTGTCACGTTAGCTGATTGAATAAGTTCAAGTAGTTTTTTAGTTTCTTAAATTGTTCATAACGATTACTATTCTTTAAGAAGTGTAGTTTCTAAATTATTGTTAATGGTTACTATTCTTTTGGGAAGTCGTTAACATTTGAGTAGAAAATGCTATTGGTTGTTATTTTCTAAGATTTTACCATTGTCAAAATACTACTATTTAAGTAGTAGCTTATTGTAATAAAGATCATCTTGAAAGTAAATTAATGATATTTTCTTTAGAGGCTAGTCTTTTCTCCTAATCAAACGAATTCTCTTTTTATTGATCTTCTTTCAATTAGCTTTCGCCATCTCAGCCAACATAAGGCCCAGAGCTAATTAACAAATAAAGAACAAAGTTACTACTCTTAAGAAGGCACATAATAGTTTAGTATTGGAGCTAGGCATGGAGAATCATTGCGTTAGAAGATTTGAAGAAGAGGTGGGCTCTTTGCAAATGGGCTAAGAGCACCTATTTAAGGAGCTTCATGAGTTGTTTGTAGCCATGAACAGCCGATTCAACCAACTATTTGCATAACGGGTGGAACAAAATAAAACTTCACACAACCACATCCAAATTGCAAGAGACGGAGGCTATGGTTTTAATTGTCATAATGTGGCAAGTCAGTTGAGGTCCACCGGGTCCTACTTTCCAAAATGCGTTAAGCTTGATTTCCTTAAGTTTAATGGTCGTGAGGACCCAACTAGCTAGTTATGCAAGGCTAATCAGTTTTTTAAGTTCCATCAGACACCTAAAGAACAACGAGTTCCCATGACTTCCTTTCATTTAGAATGGAAGGCAGAGCTTTGGATCCAATTGTTAAAAGAGGAGCAGTTGCACATCTCATGGAAAGACTTTAGGGAAGGATTGCTTGCTTGCTAGCTATGGCCCAAACCAATTCGAGAATTTTTTTTTTAGAGACCTTACTAAGCTCAAGAAGGTGGGTACAGTGCGGGATTATCATACACAGTTCGAAAAACTATTGTCTTTAGCAAGACGTTTGTCTCAAGCACAATAGGTGGGGTGTTTTATCGAGGGCTTAAAGACACTATATGGGCCTATGTGTAAGCTACGAGGCCTAAGACCCTGACCGTAGCTGTGGGCCTAGCCCTTTTGTATGAAGGGAAGATTTTCTCCTAGCACAAGATGTAGTTCTCCAAGAACAAACTGTCCCTCTATCTTCAATGCCAACCACTACATAACCAAAAATCCCAACAATAAAGAAGATGACTCCTGCATAGTTAAAGGAACATCGAGACACGAGATTATGCTTCAACTATGACCAGAAGTTCTCATCAGGACATCATTGCAAGAAGTTATTCCTTATTGAAGGATGATAGCCAAAGGAGGAGACTGATTTGGGTGGAGATGAAGATGAATCATAGGAGCCACACAACCCATACCGAGAAGAGGAGACCCCCGAGATTTCTTTGCATGCCATTAATGGAGTCCAAACTCCTCAAACAATAAGAGTTAAAGGGAATATGAGAAAGCAACAATTGATGATCTTGATTGATTCTGGCTTTAACCAAAAGGTGGTATTGCAAGGGATCTCCTTCTGACAACAAGTTTGTAGTTGGGACCCACATATCACGTGAAGCCAATGTGTGTTTTGTTTTAACTCTACACCATAGTTGTTGGAGGACCACTGAATCTAAAGATTCCCATTGCAAACGGTACTCAGATGCAACAACTACTTGTTTCCTTTCAAGATATCTTCGAGGAACCTAAGGGATTGCTACCTCCTCATCTACAGGATCATCAAATTCCCTTAATTCAAGGAGCTGAAACAGTATGTGTGCGGCCCTATAAGTATCCTCATTAACAGAAAAATGAGACTAAAAAGATTATAACTGATATGCTTTCCTCTGGGATCATACGGCCAAGCAATAGTTATTATTCATCTCTGGTATTGCTCGTGAAGAAACATGATGATTCCTGGAGACTTTGCATAAACAACAGGGCTCTCAACAAAATGATGGTGAAGGACAAGTTTTCAATTCCGGTTATTAATGAATTACTGGATGAGCTTTATGGAGCGACCTATTTCTTAAAGCTTGATCTGAGTTCTAGTTATCACCAGATAAGAATGCACGTAAGGTATGTTACCAAGACTGCGTTTATAATCCATCAGGGGCATTATGAGTTTTTAGTGATGTTGTTTGGCCCACAAATGCCCCTTCAAGCTTCCAATCTCTCATGAATGATGTTTTCAAGGATTATCTTCGTAAGCTTATTATTATTTTTTATGACATATTAATCTTCTATAAATCCTAAGAAAAGCACATGCACTTCATTAAAATTACTTGTTTAGTTTTGAGGTCTTACAAGCTTTTTGTCAAATAAAGAAAAATGTTTATTCGGACAATAGTAGATGCAGTACTTGGGACACGTGATTACAAGGGAAGGCGTGGCCGTGGACCCTGACAAGACATAGGCTGTGTTAGAGTGGCCCAAGCCTACTATGATTAAGACCATGAAAGGGTTTCTAGGCTTGACTGGGAATCATTAGAAACTTATTCAAAATTATAGCAAAATTATCAGCCCATTAACCAACATGCTGAAAAAAGACCCCATTCCCGACTTCATCAAAACTTTTTTTTGTAGAATGTGATGCCTTTAGGTCAGGTATAGGTGGAGTTCTAATGTAAGAGAAATGTCATATTGCTTTCTACAACCACACACTGCAAGGTAACAATGTATTTCTTTTGACCTATGAAAAAGAAATGCTTACCTTGCTTTTAGCAGTACAAAAGTGGTGGCCCAATTTTCTTAGGTGTCATTTTATTATTAAAACAGGCCAAAGAAGTTTGAAATATTTGTGGGATTAGCAGATTTCTACCATTGCTCAACAACAATGATTAGTGAAGCTTATGGGGTTCGATTTCACAATTGAGTACAAAAGGGGGGCCAAGAATTCAGTAGTTGATGCCCTATCAATAGAGATGCATAGACCGAGTTTCAAGCCATGTCTCATCCAATACCATTTTGGTTAGAGTCAATTAAAGAAGAGGTGCAAAACGATCCTCAGTTGCAATGTTTGGTTTAATTTTGTAACAGGATGAGACCGTGGGCCCTTAGAAATACAAAGATGGTGTTCTCCTTTTCAAGGATTGGATCTACTTGGAAAAACATTCTCCTCTTATTCTTCCAATATGGGTTAGATGCATGCAACAACACATGAATACTACCATATGAAACTACACAAGATCAGGTCTATTTTTATTGGTAAGGAATGAGGTGTCAAATCAAGGAGCATGTAAAGCATTATGACATGTTCCAACGCCATAAAATTGAGAATTTACTTCCAGCCAGTTTACTACATCCTCTTCCAATCCCAACACAAGTTTAGGCTAACATTTCAATGGATTTCATTGATGGGTTCCCTATATCAAAAGGTAAATCTATCAAATTTTTTATTGTGGACAAGCTCTCAAAGTATACCCATTTTATAGCCCTATCTCATCCATATAATGCAGTCTGTCGCCCAAGTAGTTTTTGATCAAATATTTAAATTACATGGGATGGCTCGGTCAATTGTTTTTTATCATGCCCCACCTTCACAAGCAAATTTTGGAGGAAACTATTCAAGTTGTAAGGTACCGATTTTAATTTCAGTTCCTCCTACTATCCCCAAGCAAATGGGCAAACTGAAGTCATAAATAGGACGATAGAGATGTACGTAAGGTGTTTTACTAGTTCGTAGTCCACAAATTGGGTCCATTGATTTCCATGTGCTGAATTTTTTTATAACACAAGCCTATATTCAGCATATTTAAGTACTCTAAGGGATCAGAAACTCTCTCCTCATTATTATGGTATGTTTCAAATTATTCAAAAAATAAAAAATATTGCATATAAGTTGCAATTGCCTATTAAGTCTTGAATTCATCTAGTTTTTCATATATACTTCCTAAAAAAGCCTTGAGGAAGAGTGTTATGGTATAACCCCAATTGACAGCTATTCGAGAAGAAGATGATGTTATACTTCCACAACCTCAATTTCTCTTGGATCGTCGAATGAGAAGAAGATATTTTGAAGTTTTAATCCATTAGCAATACCTATCTCTAGTTTGAAGTTCTAATCCATTAGCAATACCTATCTTTAGTTGAAGCAACCTAGGAAGTTGAGGAGGAAATCAAGGCATGATATCCAAACTTTGCTAATAAGGGGGAAGGAATGATACATGCATAAGTCTAGGTGTCATGTCAGGTGATTGAATAAGTTCAAGTAATTTTGTAGTTTCCTAAATTGTTGCTCATGGTCACTATTCTTTAGGGGGTTTAATTCCTAAATTGTTGCTAATGATTACTATTCTTTAGGGAGTTTAGTTAACATTTGAGTAGAATATGCTAGTGGTCGCTATTTTGTAGGATTGTACCATTGTCAAAAGACTACTATGTAAGTAGTAGTTGATTGTAATAAATATCATCTTGAAAGAAAATTAATGATATTCTCTTTGAAGGCTAGTTTACCTCAAGTCAAACCTTTCAAATCATCTCTTTCTTTTGTCACAATCAAGCGAATTCTCCTTTTATTGTTCTTCTTTCAATTAACTTTCCTTAGGACGATCGATATTTCTTAGAGGTAGTAAAAGATTAGGAGCAATTAATAGAAAATTCATCTGAAATTAAAAGTAGATTATACACGATGGCAGCACATGATGAGGAGTCCAAATCTAGTCAGAACATGGCCAATGCGCAATCAAAGATTCACAAGGAAACTATAGTATGGCCACTTGTAACATCTCATACTTTTCAGTACTCGGGTGTTACCATGTAACCTAACTTAGTATAAACACGAATCTAACTTAATTGAATGATTATGGCTTAGATAAAGCCAATAGGAGTAACCTTCATCAACTCATCAAGCCATCCAACTGTTCATCAATACATTCAATGGGCCATGGTGGTGGGAATCCATCCTGCATATCGGATTGGCACCATGCAAAGGGGATCAGCAGGTGCATCCACCTTATCCGAGCCATTGCAGCGTGAAATAACAGCCTTTAGGTGCAGTCCGAAAGCCAAACCTAAGCTTATAAAAGGGGCCCTATTATCTCGAGATTCACACCAAGATCCATAGAGGGAAAGAGAGAGTGAGTGAGAAAAGAGGGAGGGAGCTTGGAGAACTACCGCCGTTGAACTCGCTACCATGCCACACCGAGTCGATCCAGTCGACTTGAGCTGGGCTAAATTAGGGCGAGCCAGAGGCTCTGTACTAGGAGAGAAACAAAGGAAGAGAGAGAGAGAGAGAGAGAGAGAGAGAGAGAGAGCCCTAAGTTCAGTAGGACTCGACTTGGTTCGAACTCGAGTCAACTTCCTAACTCGCTGGGCGAGCTGCTGTTGCAGGTTGCTAAACTGGTCATTCCTCCCCGGGAGTTGGGTCGAGTGAGCAGCCTTATGTGATCCGAGGTAGACTCGAGAGCCCAGAGTTGTAGCTTCCCCTCACTGCCACCGTTCGAAAAGGTTGGTCGCGCTGCTGGTTGGGTCTGTTGAGTGACGACAGTTACTCGGGTTGAGTTAGCCCCTCCAAGTCACATGATCGAGCCTCAAGTCAGCCCTATCCAAGTTCCAGGCATATCTAGCAGGAATAGAGGCTGAGAGAGTGGATAGGCCACCCTGCGATGCCGAGTTAACCCGTATCCATTGATTGCTTGCCTCCAAGTGTAGAGGTTCGTAAGTAGTATCCTGTGAATATAGGGTCGATCCCATAGGGAGATAATTTATGAGAATGAAAAAATCAAATGCAAAACTAAGTAAGTAATGGAAACTAAACGGATGATTTGATTTTGAAGGTTTTGAATGTATGGAATTCAATTAATTTGAAAACAACACCCAAGCTTCAAAGTTCCACACATAGGTTAATGTTCCATAAGTCATGATGACTTTGGTAACATGTAACAACCCGAATTTTCAGGACCCGAGTACACGACCCGTTTCCCAAAAACCCGAGTGTTAACCTTAAAGGATGGTCAAATATATATTTTTCTTTTCTTCTTTTATCAAAGTAAGCAGATGAGCGTAGAATGGACAAGTAAGCATAAAGGAAAGTTCCATTATCATTTAGAATATACAAAAGAGTACCCATAATGACTTATACAAACCAATGTCCTCATTCTTACAATTACAAAATGAAGTAATATTACATATGAAATATAGTAAATTACAACAAATTTGAGATATGAAATCCTGTAGCAACCCTTAGTAAATATAATCATGCACCCTTATCAACCATAGCCTGCTCCTCATCAATATGAACATGAATGTCGTTGGAGCCACCTGTACTACCTGTACGGTTATATATTTGATGGATGAGTGGCCAACTCAGTGTGAACTCTCCTCAAGATTACACACCGCCGCATTAGGTAAGAATAGTTATAAAATAGAGCATATAAAACAATACATGATGCAAATCTTATTATGTGCATGGATGCGTGAAGTATGCAATCATCGCCCCGGGGATGCTCATCCGTGCGATCATCGAACCTGGGAAACATCATCCAGTCGGGTCCCCATGCAATCGTCTACCCGGGTAAAACATCCGGACGGTCGGTGCCCCGGGTAAAACATCCAGACAGGCGATGTGACTGGTCATCAGCGCAACATTCAGCGTAATCGCGGGGCATGAAGATCCAGGTCATCATCATAATCGAATGACTGGTCATAAGCGCAACATTCAGCGTAATCGCAGGGCAAAGTGATCCAAGTCATCGAGATATGCCATGTATGCATGATTAGCCAATCCGTTATTAATTCAATTACAACCAGCAGGTTTAATAAGCTCAAAGGTCACTACGGGGAGCACAAGGCCCAGCGTAGGCCGACAGCTCAGGCATAGTGTCCCATTCCACCATCCCTGGCTCATGAGGCTACCACCTTAGGATGTTTAATGGAAACCCATCGACTAGTGGCCAATCATATTACAATATGTGGGGCTTACCATCGCATGGTTGCACAGTATAAAACATCGAACCCATGTAGGGAAAATATCAAATAAAACCACGTAGGGCGAGTATCAAAATATGCCACATAAGGCGAATATCAAAATCATACGATAAAGACCATCCTTAAAAACCACTGGGCACAACAACCCTGGATGGTAGGCCCACATCAATGATCCATCTAGACCACCACTCAAAAACCACCGAGTCGAAGGTCCATTACGATCACATGAGTTAAGTTACATCCCAAGTATGGGTGTACATTCATACGTGGGAATTTCCCACTAATGTACCAGTTTAGGTTCCGTAAGCAATCCACAAATAATCCACAAGCATGAACAATTATACAGGATAATCATAAAGCATGTAAGACAGCAATTTAATCTCTACCAGCTAACACATGTGATTATAAGGAGAGATATCATTTATGAATTTAAATAAAAACTATAACTTAAGCTAATGAGAAGATGGAAAGCTCAAGGGGAAGAATCATCACCTCATACGTCGACTTGCCTTCTAATGTTATTGAGAAGTGTGCACGCCCTTACACTTGGATCCTACCATAAGTTATGAAATTATGCCATTAGATCCAACTTAACTCACTGTTCATGTTCAAGGTATCAACCTAGGGTTTAGATTGCCTAGGGTTTAGGGTTTTAACCTAGAGTTTAAGTCTAGGCTAGGTGTTTAGGGTTTAAACCCTGGTTGTGTATAATTAATTATAATGTTAATTTAATAGTTATAAATTATTTATTAACATCAATGTTACACTTAATGCCAGCTATCGTAACAACGATAATTATCATGATGATATCAAATTGTACAATCTGCTATCAAAGATAATATTTAAGCATGATAAATAAAATGCCAATGTTTAATAATCGTAAAATTCCTTATTTATTCATAATAACTAATATAGGCATGGATAATCTCCTCATACTTAATCCTACTACACAATGATAATAAATAAATATTAAGACCTATTACCTATGGTGACAAAATACTAATTGTCTATTAATGCTAACAATACTAGTGTTATAACTAATGACGAAATAAGAGTAGCATTAATAATAAAAAATTGTTAATATCAAGTTTCTGTAATAACTATTACTTAGCAAAATTATCCTACTAATAGTTAGCCATATTGTAATAATCATAGTAACACCAATGATGATGGTAAATCGTGAAACTTACGTAGGGAGAGGAAGTTTACTCACATCGAGTCGGTTGACTCAGTAGTTCAGTCCGACTCGCCACCACTCGCCTCATCTTACATTCTCTCAACCACCTTCTTCACCCAGCCCATACACCTGCAAGCTTGCTGGACCAAATCAGGCCCAAACATGACTCGGTTCGACTGAGTCAAACTCGGTTTCAGCCAAGTCAACTCAGCAGCAACATACTCCCCTTCATATCCTTTCCTCTCTTTTTTTTTTCTTCTTCTTCCCTACCCTTTCTTTTCCTGCTTTCTTTTTCCATCACTGGGAATACCCAGCAACTAGCCTAGACCGAACCAGACCCAAGCCAACTCGGCTCAGTAGCGAGTCGGGTTGCTACCCGAACCCAACATCTCCCTCTCACTTTCTCTTTTCTTCCTATCTCTCCCCCTACTTCTCTTTCTAGTTCAGCTGGGAAACTCCAGTAAGGATCGGACTGAGGCAGGGCCGATACTCAGCACCCGACCCAGCTGACTCGGCCCGGTTTGGGTTATGCCGCAATGGCGGACGCTCCCACTGTCTCTCTCCCGTTCTCTTTCCTGTTTCTTCTTTCTCTCTCGCTCCTCCTCTTCCTTTCTCTTTTCCTTTTCTTCCCTCCTACTATCGGAAACACCCAAAGAGAGGTCGGCAACCCTACGACTCATGCTCGACCCGGTCTGAGTGGGTACGGTGCAACAGCCGCACCACCTCATTCCCTTCTTCTTCTTTTTTTCCTCCCTTTTCTCTCCTACTTCTCATCTCTCTCTCTCTCTCTCTTCTTTCTTCACCTGCTGCGGGAACAACAGAACAGAAACCAGACGTCTGGAACGATCCGACTTGTACAGCTCAACTCGGCAGACTCGACGGAGAAGAAGATGAGCTTCAATGGTGGATTTCGAACGGGGGCTTCTCTCCTCAAAACGAAGCCACAGATCTGCCCTAAGGGGTCTCGCAGTGCTTCCGGACCTTTGATTTTGAAGCTCCATCAGCATTTTCCCAATGGGTTCGAGCTTGCAAGCTCTCCACTCGTTTTCTCTCGGACGGTTACAATAGCATGAAGGAGCCCTAACACGCCTGATTCTCAGCTCTTATATGGTGTTTTACAGTAACCCTAAACCATAGGATTCGAAACGTGTGGCTCGGATGGTGTTAGCCTGCAACGGTTCCAAAAACAGCCGGTTTTCTCAAACCGGCAGCTGTTGTGGTTTTGTAATAGCAGTAACCCAAAACCATGGGAAGAATGGAGGGTTAGGATAATCCTAAATGAATGGCTGAGATTGAGAGGCTCCGCTTCACGCGGATCGACCTCCTGGCAACAGAAAAGGAAATGGAAATTTTCCATTTTTGGAATGTGGTTGTGTTTGTAGGTCGATTTACAACTGTTGTTGTGTGCACATGCGTGCGATCCAACGGCTGAAACTGGTCATGGATTGTAGGGTTTTTGGCCTTCTTTAATATGGAAGGTTTTGATCGTTGATGTGGTCAATGGCCGTCGGCCAAATTCGAGCCAAACGGAAATCGTCCGTTTAAAATGCCCGCAACAGGAAAAACGGAAGAAAGGAAGAGAGACGTTTCCCATTTCGGAAACTGACGGGTCAGACCTAGTCTGACCGGTTTCTCAGACCCGGTGCACCTTAGGTGCATTCCAAACGTGCACACCCACATGTGACTGGGGTCCACAGTGATGTCAGTGATAAATCTGCTCCGTCCATTCCACTAAGTGGGCCTCATCACAGCTCTAGACAAAAGATGGGGCAGACCCAAGGTCTAGGTGGGCCATACTCCTAAACTTCTACTTCCAACGGTGGGTTTCCGTTGATCTAACGGCCAGATCACCCTAAAACTGAACGTTGACGACTAAAAGAGTTTATGGGTTCATTTAAAGCTTTTGACTTGTGTTATTAACCAATACTAATATTAATATGGAGTTACTTGTAATTAATATAATTAAAAACTTATACATATTTACAAATATAGTTTCTAGTATTAACATGCTACTATATATATGCTATAATTCATATATTCATTAATATATAATTTCTAATATATCATGTTACACCTATGTATGGATTTAAAATTGTACAATACCTCTTTTAAAATCACATTGTCAAATAATATAAAATTTTATTTAAATATCTAATAATTTTTTTGGTATACATGTTTATATAAAAAAATATTCAATACTATATTAATATTTATAATTCAATTATATATTGAAAAATTATTATTCATTATGTTTAGTTAATTTAATATTATTTTCATAATATTTATATACATTAAATACGTACATACCATTTTAGCATGAAATCTTAAATCTTTACAAAGTGCATACGTTTCATCGTGCATATATTTAGGTTGCATTATTTATATATATTTATATTATATTAATCTACATGGTAACACTCGAGTACTGGAAAGTACGGGGTGTTACATAACACAATTAGGATCTGAGCACTATGGCTAGCCTAATCAGAAAATAAAACAGTTTAAATATTTTTAATAAATAATATAAAGATTAGATAATCGTGGATTAGCATCATTGATTTATATTCTCAAGCGCCAATGATTTTAAGCATTCAATATCCATGAGATAGTGAATCAAAGAAATGTAGTTGGTTGAGAACATCTCCTATCTAGGAAATCTAACTAATCCATGTTAAGCCTATCCATCAATATGGATCTCATATGATGAAAACATATGGATCTCATATGAAGATCAAAAACCTAAACCTAGATAATTGATAACATGCATACACCATTCATCTCATCATTAAAAACAATCAATCAATATAATTTATGATATCATTAAACCAATGTGCTTCCCTTCTAGCTTGGGCTAGAGGAAACTAGAAAGACATAACTAAATTGCAGAATGAAAAGCAACAGGAAAGCAAGAAAATAAATAAAGAAAGATCTAAAAGGAACGTGAAAAGATCTTTAAAAAAACCCTAGATCTTGCCCTTGAATGCTCTAAAATGATGCTTAGGAATGCCTTGTGAAGCCCTATTTATAAGTGGGGAACTCCCTCTTTCAAACTGGTTTGAAAAATCTGGAAAGTGCACAAATTTTCTCACTCCGCGTAGGCTCTGCGTAAACCCTTCGATGACATCGAACAACCTTCGATGTCATCAAAGAATCATTCGATTCATCGACATGTTTTTCGATCCATCGAAAAATAGGTCCAAAGAGTTCAGTGACCAGACTCAATTTTCTTATGAAAATTGATGTCATCGAAGGGGTCTTCGATATCATCGAACCTTGTCATCGATCGGTCTTCGACTCATCGAGAATATGCTCCAATCTGTCCAGCAAGCTTTTCTAGAAATCAGTGCAAAAATTGATGCAATCGAACTGACTTCGATTCATTGAACAAGGCTTCGATGTCATCGAAAGGTGGTCGATGTCATCGAAAAGGGCTTCTTGTTGATTTCTGTACTTGTACATCCAATTTCCTTGCAACCCCACTTGGTTTCTTTGGATCTTGAGGTCATGAAATTTCCATTCTTGGTTTCCAATGATCCATTCTTTTACTTGGTGATTCTTGAGCATCAAATCCATGCTTTTAACATTCTTTTTTAATCCAAGCTCTTAAACTCACCTTGCAACACAAACATGTATAAAATATACCATTAAGCATTATCATGTTCATAAAACCAAGATATAAATGGGGGAAAATATGCAATATTTGCCACTCAACATCCGTTTACGGCAACAATCGACTCGACCACTCACTGAGACCCTTAATGTGCTAGGAAGAAAGTTCAGATCATAGGCCACCTTACAATCGTCATCTTCCCGAATATGTGCGCTAAACGAAAGGTTGGAGTTCATTGTCATTAGGTATCAATCTAAACCTGTCAAGTTGACTCGATTTAGGAATAACTCAGTAGATGTCACAATGACTTAAACCGTTTGAATCAACACAGACAAGTTTCACGACAACTAGGGCTGTTAGGAGTGCATCTTCACCATTCAACCGTCGCCAAGCTGAACTCGAGCAAGATTCACCTTGGGTAATACCCACATCCGAGTTCAAATTAGCCAAATCAACTTGACTCTAGCAATTTTATAACTGCCATGTTACTCGAGGTTTGAAATCAACCAGTTATATTTCTTTGGATCAGAAAGTCCAACTTTTACAGAAGCTAGCTTAATCAGCTTGCGCGTTCTCGACTTGGGGTGGGGTTGGTAGACCTCCCTACTCCTTAATTAAAGGTAAATTAGGATGCAACTTAGATATGTGGTCATTGGAGTTGTCTTAATTACTCTAAGCTCACAAGAACAAGCTCTCCTTGTTAAGATAGGAATAGACATAACGGTGACTAGAAGGCAAGATTAGCCATCGAGGGATTGGGTTTCCCTCTACCACCACGTTGCCTATTTTTCAAAACCGGGAAGCTTCAATTGTGAGGTGATGCTTTCTTCCCCTTGAGTTTTTCACTTTCCTATTAGCTTAAGTGATATTTCCATTTTATTTCTTGATTGATAAATTGACGTCCTTATTTCATGATTATCTGCGTTGCTATTAGTTGAAATTACATTTGGCTTGTCGAGGAGGAGACGTTACACCATGTATCAAAGCTCCTCAGGAAGTCCGGGATTTATTTCATGTCATTCTTGACTCAAATACAAAGACTTTCTCCACCTCTCCCCCTATAACTACAAGCAATACAATCAGCCACAAAAGATATAAAAGTAGGCCTATTATAAATGAAGAAGGGTTAAGCAGAGGAACTGCCTTTAGGCCCTCCACAGTTAGTAGAGAAGAACAATAGAGAATTTTAAAGGAATAAGAAGAATGAGATTATAAAAAGGCCATAAAAGAAAGCATGAAAATGACATCCAGGACCAAACAAAAACATTCACCCCTTCCAAGACAATATGATGTTGAAGCAAGCACAAGTAAATCATCAAAGTTTCTTAAAAGTCTCGCAGCATTTTATAGTCGGTTGAAAATCCCGTACAAATCCGATCATAAAAAGCAGCTGAAAAAGCTTGTTGAATTTATGAATGAGGACGTTGGAATTGCATCTCCACCATCCGATTTAGCAGAGGTAAACGACCATCTTTTGGACACCTTCAGCTTGGAGTCAGCCTAGAGTTCTCCTGCAGTTGAAGCCGTAAAAAGAGAACTAAATGATATTTTAGTGACGAAGGTGAAGGTGGAGAAAGGATTACTATTATGGAAAATGTTACTCTGGTTACACGCCACAAAGGTATTCATCATACAGAGGTTATTGAATGAATGAAAGTTTTATTTGTCTATATGTGCATATTAGATTTATTTACTTTTGATTTTTGACAGAGTTTATTTACTTTGTTCGTTTTATGGACATAGTTTATTTACCTTGGAAGTTGAATCTATGATATTTTAACAGTTGAATGACCTAGCTAAATGATCAAACGTATTGATATTATGTGTCTCACCATGGATGATGCTTCATAAAATCTCCCAAATTGAAAGATCTTACCTTGGATCTGTGATATTTTAATAGTTGAACGAGGACTGCTATCTAATTTCTTTATCGAATGGCTATAATTTTCAAATACGAGATATACATTGTGTTTGGTCTAATCAACAGTGGACCCTTGGTCCCTGTGGCATGAAATGTTTCGATCTGTCGACATTAAATTGACGGTGAAAATAAAATGTTAATGGTAAAAAAATGTAGTGAGATAAAATATAGAAAAGATACCTGATCGGATTGTCTCCTGAGTTTTATTTTTAGACAGTAAGCCATCTGTCCTCGTTCCAGTACAGTAAATGGGTGGACCCGATCAATACATGACCCCACCACTTGTCCTGTAAGAGATGGGTATACCATAGTCTAATTCTTCCTACTCTACCAGTAAATGGGTGAACTCGATCAATACAAGACTACTGTCTACCGTATCGTCTTTTTCAAATGCCTGGCCAATCAGCCCGATGAGGCGATGATCTATTGACCCGATCTGAATCGTAGCCAACTCCATCTAACTCGGTATCTCCCACCAAGTCAGACTTGGTTCAGGTCTGCCTAGCCAAGATCTAGTTCGAATCGAGTGAGGCCTGCTGGACTCGGTCCGGAGTCTAATCGAGTTCAAGTCAAGGATTTGGCAAAATCAGATTAAGTCGCTCGACGCCCACCTATGGAAACTTGATCCTCATGGTCCACTCAACGGTTCGACCGCCTAGGTCCCATCCCGCGAGGAAATTCAAATGCCAATCAGCTGATTGATGAAAAGAGTCGATCTAGGACATACATAAATAATGAGTCAGGCCCACTCAACAGTTCTACCGCCAGAATGGGTCGATCCGATGGCCAGATCATTAAGTTCGATCCATTCAATGGTCGGATCATCATAATGGGCCAAGCCACTGGCCAGATCATCAAGTTTGACCCATTCAATGGTCGGAACATCAATGGGTCGATCCAACGGCTAAAGCATCAAATCCGAACCCACTCAGCGGTTTGACCACCAAATCAGGCACATTCAATGATCTGATTTCCAAATCAGGCCCGTCCAACAGTCTGATCACAAGGAAGGACACATTCAAAGTTATGATTTTTAAATTGAGCCCATCTAACGGTCCAATCATGAAATTCCGCCCATCCAATAGTCTGATTTCCAAGTTGAGCCCATTCAACGGTTCGACCACCGAGACGGAGCCATCCAAGAGTCCAGTAGTCAAGACAGTCCCGTTCAAGCAATCGGATCATCACAAACCAATCCAACGGCTCTGATCACCAAGATGGGTCCATCGAAAAGGGCTGAAACATAACATTTGACCATTCAACAACCAGGGTTCGCAAAAGAAAATCCAATCTGACCCATCAACGGTTAGATTGTCCGATGCAGCTCACCCAAGGGAGCGAGACGCACAACAAAGCCAAGATGGATTTGGAAGCAAATTGGCTAGTGTACCACACACCATTTATATAGCTGTGACTTCAGCAAGTTCTGTGGGTCCCATCATGAGCTATGTCTTATATCCAAACTGTCCATCCATTTGGCGAGCTCATCTTAAGTCTTGAGCCTAAAAATAAGACAGATCTAAAAATCAATTGGACCACACTGCAAAAAGCAGTGGGGGATTAAACGTATACCATTGAAACCCTTTTGGGGTCACAGAAGTTTCGGATCAATATGAAATTTGTTTTTCTTGTTCATCCATGTATTTTTGACCTTATTAACAGATTGGATGAAAAATAAACGTTATCGTGGACCCTATGAATTTTTTAACGGTGAAAATCATTACCATCGCTGCTATTTTTGGTGTGGTCCATTTGAGCATCGGCGCTTGTCTTCTCACGACACGTATCTATACCAGCTATATAGCTCGGTGTATTGACGTCACCAAGTTCTGTAGGTCCCATCATGAGGTATGTGTTATATCCAAATAGTCCATCCATTTGGAGAGCTCATCGTAAGGCTCTGGACTTACCGGCCAAGTGGACCACACTGCAAAAAGCAAAAGGGAATTGAACGTCTAACATTAAAACCCTTTTTGGTCATAGAAGTTTTGGATTAATACGAAATTTGCTTTTCCTCCTCATCCAGTTCTCTTTGACCTTATGATCAGATTGGATGGAAAATAAACATTATGGTGGGCCCTACGAATGTTTTATCGGTGAAAATCACTCTCCATGCAGCTATTTGTGGTGTGGTCCAGTTGAGATTTGGATATGATTCATTTTTGGCTCATGCTCTAAAATGATCTCTAAAAATTGATGAACCTTGTGGATATAATAAATATATCCTTTTGGGGGCCATGTAACTTTGATTTCCTTTAAACAACTTGTACAACTTGGGAGCTTGAGGAGCACCAGCGCTTGTCTTCGCAGGACACGTATCTACACCAATCCGTTTCCCATCCATTCTGGTCATCCATTTTTTAAGGTCATTTTAGGACTTGATCCCAAAAATGAGAGGGATATAAATCTCAGGTGGATCGCACCATAGGAAAACAATAGTGATTGGATATTCACGATTAAAACCCTCCTAAGGCTGTTGATTAGGTCATACAGACTCAAATGAAGGGAAAAAAACAAAAAGATCAACTTGATCCAAAACTTTTATGCCCCCAAAAAGTTCCTAGTGGTCATCCTACAATGTATTCCAATTGAGATGGGTATATATGTATTTTTGGTCTCATACCATAAAATTATCTAAATCAATATATGGACAACATCGATGAAACACATACGCCATGATGGGGCTCACATGGCACCAACCACCAGCCATTTGCCGGTTGCAGGGGAGCAGGAGCAGCCAATCCGTTTCCCATGTAACTGTCATGCCTACATTATAACTGTAAGGAAATCAACCCAGCAACAACAACTGGGAAGCGGATTGGTTGGTGTACCTCACACCAGCTATATACCTGCTACATTAACGTTGGCGGGTTCCGTAGGTCTAATCATGAGATATATGTTATATCCAAACCATCCGCAAGCTCATCTTGACCCAAAAAAATAAGACATATAATTATCAAGTGTACCATACTGCAAATAGTAACGGAGAATTGAACGTCTACCATTAAAGCCCTTTTTGGGGTCACATAAGTTTTGAATCAATATTAAATTTGGTTTTCCTCTTCATTTAGGTCTGTTTGACCTTGTGAGCAGATTGGTTGGAAAATAAACGTTATTGTGGGCCTTGCAAATTGTTTAATGGTGAAAATCATTATCTCTACTGCTATTTTTGGTGTGGTCTAAATGATCTTTGGATATGATTCATTTTTTGGACAATGATCTAAAATGATCTCTAAAAATAGATAAACAGTGTAGATATAATAAATACATCACTGTGGGGCCATGTAACTTTGATCTCCTTTGAACCGTTTGTACAGCTAAGAGCTCGAGGAGGAGCGTCAGTGCTCGTCTTCGCACGACACGTACCTACATTAGCTATATCATAACTGGTGTGTGTACAATCCTTTTCAAGTGAAGATCTTTCAACAGCATGCAATAAATTTGATATTGACTATTAACTATCCAAGTTCAAGTTCCATGGGAATAAGTTCAAAATCAATTAATAAATCTAATCTTGGCCATTCAAAGTTTGGATCGCTACATGACGGGTCAGATTCATTACCCACATCGATCAACCCAAATATTTACCATTTAAATACCTACCCACTCTTTTTATATCATAATCTGATTTTGACTGTCCAACAACTGGATTAGAAACATTAAATGCCATATGATGGATCAGATCCTTACAAATCATTATCAAATTTTCCCAACTGGACAGCATAACACCGATCAAACTCATGCGAACTCAAGTGTGTGTGTGTGTATATATATATATATATATATATATATATATATGGGAAAAGGTACTATGCGCTCGAGCATAAAGCGGTCGTCCATGAGGTTGAGCTAGGGTGGGCCCCACCGTGATTCCGTTCGAAGATCCACACCGTCCACCGTGATCAGGTGGGCCATACCATCTGAAAACATAAGTATACAAGCAAAAATATGTAAAAGCACTTGGTGGGCCCCACCTAAGATGTGGATACCACCTGAAAAGTGGTTTAAAATTACTTTCAAGTGGGACACATATGGTGGACGGTTTTGATCATGAAGAAACCTCTCGAAAGGCCCCCACAACTGGTTTTGAATGTTTCAATGGTGCACAGCCCCTCTCCACTTCTGTACGTGGTGTGGCCCACAAAAGTTATGGATTGAGGTGATTTTCAGCCGTGTGGGCCCCACCTGGGATGGTGCATCTGATCGAGGGGGTAGATGTTCGAACAAAGATCACGGTAGGCCCCACACCAACTCGACCTCATGGACGACCGTGTGCGCTCGAGCGCATAGTACCTTTTCCCGATATATATATATATATATATATATATATATATATATATATATATATATATATATGGAAAAGGTACAATGCGCTCGAGCTGATTTTAACGCCACATGAGGTCGAGCTATGTGGGCCCCACCGTGATGCGTTTCAAACATTTACCCCATCAGTCAGATGCACCATTCCATCATGGGCCTAGGTCTCAAAAATCAAGTCAATCTGTGACTTGCATGGGCCACACCACATACAGAAGTGGGGAGGGGTCGTGCACCATTAAAACATTCATAACCATTTTTGAGGGCCCACCGAGTTGTAGTTTGCAAATCTAACCCATCCATTATGTGTGTCCCACTTGAATGAGGGTTCAGACCAAGTTTCAGGCACATGCAAAACTCAGGGGGGCCCCACCAAGTGCTTTTATATGTTTTAACGGTGTCTTCACATAATTTCAGATGGTATGGCCCACCTGAGTTCCGTATACAGCTGATTTTTGGGATATCCCATAATTTCAAGGGTACCCATCAAATGCACGGTGTTGATGGTCGAAACACATCACGGTGGGGCCCACATAGCTCGACCTCACGGGAGCTTATTGTCGGCTCGAGCGCAGTGTACCTTTTCCATATATATATATATATATATATATATATATATATATATATATATATATATATATATATATATATATATATAAGAAGGACAAAATAAAAATTGACCGATGGGGCCCAACCACGGGCACTAGAGGAAACTTTAAAATAAATGGCCTAAAAATTCATTCAGAGACATTTTGCAATAAAAATTCCAAAGAGCAATGTTTTATAAATCTTAAAAAACAAAAAACAAAAAAAAAAAAAAACAAAAAACAAAAAACAAAAAAAAAAAAAAAAAAAAACAAAAAACAAAACAAAACAAAACAAACTTTAAAAATTGAACATGTATCATATCCGAGGCACTAAGTAGTGTTTCATTATATCCGAAGGGTAGCAATGCAACAACAAAAGACAATTTTGGTTTCTTTTGAATCTTAGGTTTTCTTCTAAATTATAAGTAGAATATGGGATGGTTAGTCTGAACTTTCAATATTAATTTAACTATTTTGGAATAAGAACTGTATATATCTGGGTTAGTGCAACCAAACCTCAAGCCTCAAGAAGCTTATTGTGCTCGAAGTATTCAATCAAAAGTCTTTAAAGGAAGGGGAATAATCTCGGCGACTCCAACTATGGATACTTGTCAACCAAACATCATGTAATCATGCTAACTCCAAATATGGATTATGAATTGATACCAATAAATCCTCTATTCTACAGAGGCAAAGGGTTGATGTATTGAGCTCAAACCTACTACAACCATCCGTTCGTAATAGGTCAAACGTTGAAAACAGAAAATTGTATCGTACATTAGACAGTGGAGAACTATCATTAAAAAGAAAAAAGAATAAAAAAAAAAAAGATATAATATAATTAGTTATCACCTAAATGCACTTGTAATCTTATGAAATACTATAGGAAATTTTGAGGTCATTAGGTGTTCTTGTGCTCGTTAAAATGGTAATTCGAAAATCTTTCAAATGGATTTAAAGTCATCTCAGTTGGAGATCATTTGAGCATCTAAAAGATCGCTCAATTTTAAAGAATCAGACGATCTTTACTCACTCTCGTACTCAACACTGTGTGATCGCGCAAAAACGGTCATAACTCCCTCGTTATAACTTCAATCAGAGTGATGTAATGTGTTGGGAAAGTAATTTGATGAACTTTTAAATTGATTTAAAATTATCTCATTTGAACATCATTTGATTGTTCAAAAGTGAGCCCAAAGTTGTCATATTTGCTCTTATTTTCATATGTGCGCTATCTCACAAAGACGATTATAACTCCCTCATTTCAAGTTGAATTGGGGTAAACTTGTGATTGTTGGAAAGATAATTTGATAAACTTTCAGATAGATTTAGATCATCTCATTTGAACACAATTTGACTGTTTAAAAGTGAGCCCGAAGTTATCACATTTGTTCTCATTTTTAGATGCGCGCGATCCCAAAAAGACGATCATAACTCCCTCATTTTAAGTCAGATTGGAATGATCTCGTAATGTTGGAAAGATAATTTAATAAAATTTTAGATGGCTTTGGAATTATCTCATTTGAACACTATTTTTCTATTCAAAAGTAAGCCTAAAGTTTATTATGTCATCAAGTCGTATTCGCATAACTCTCTCATTTTTTAATCACTTTTCTTTCAATATATACATGTTTCTTGGCAAAAGACCCATATATGCATAACTTTTTAAAGAAAGAAGAATGAGAACCTATTTTCTAAGGGAAGTGGATTAGATGCAGCCCCAACTTTACCTAAGGCGATGTGCCTTTTATCATGGGGCCTATTTTAATGTAATTGTTTTATTTCCATGTCATGCATCCATTTTTTCCAAGTCATTTTAGGCTACATGCTTTAAAATGAAGCATATCCAAATCTTATGTGGACCATACTATAAGAAATATTAATAATGATTGAACATCCCACCATTAGAACTTCTTATGGCCCACCATAATGTCTCCATAATATTTATTTGTCATCTAATTAACATGTTTATAAAGTCACGTGAACCCTGAATGAAGAGAACACAAATATATATAAGCTTCATCCAAAACTTTTGTAGCTCATTATATAAGTTGTTAATAGTTAATCTCCACTGTTTCCTATGGCATGGTCCATCCGAGACTTCGATCTTCTTCTTTTTTGGGCTCATGCCCTCGAATTAAAAACATATGGACAGCATGTATATAGAATCCATGCACAAGGTGTGCCCCACAATAAGAGTGTGACCGTCTTAGGTGAGGCTGAGGCCACACCTAAGTCGTTACCTTCTTTGAAATGCATAAGAAGTTGAAGAAAAAAATTATAAAAAACTAAATAAATGTGCATAGGTAGAAGATTATATATATATATATATATATATATATATATATATATATAGAGAGAGAGAGAGAGAGAGAGAGAGAGAGAAGCGCTCACTGCGAACCAGTTAAATGCGTAGTATGTAATAATACGAACTTTTTTGAGAACCCATCGTACGTGATGAATCTCACAAATCTAAACCGTTCATGTGAAGCAGCACCTAGTGAAACCCCCTAAGGACCAAGTTTTACTTTTATCTAAAACTTTTATCCATACCGTCCATAATAAGAGAAATTCAAATCAAAGAAAGAAACTGTTTATATTTTTCATGGTCCACCAAAGTTTCGGATCAAAGTAAAAATTCGTACTATGAGGTTTCATGAGGTGTTGCTTCACATGAACGGTTCAAATTTGCGAGATTCATCACGTATGATGGGTTCTCAAAAAATTCCGTACGTACTACGTACAAACTGGTTCACAGGTGAGCGTTTTCCTATATATATATATATATATATATATATATATATATATATATATATATATATATATATATATATAAAAGTAAAAAAGATATCATTGCACAGAATTTTAAAAAATATGCTTATGGGCAAAATGGTTAAGGGAAAATGACATTGGTGCACATGTGTAAAATAGTAATGCTTTGAAAAGCGTTCTATTTAAGCACTCCCACAATATAGTGGGTGTATAATCACGAAATGCCTTATTTTATATACTTAGGTATTCTTGAGAATTTAAAAATTTTTTTCCACACTAAACACTTCAAATTTAATTATTAAAATATCGAGTAAGTAAAGACTTAATGAAGTCTTTGGGTTGACAAGGTGAATGTCATGTCAAACTTTACTAGTAATATATATATATATATATTATATATATATATATATATATATATATATATTAGATTGTGACCTTAAAAATTATGCTAATCCAAAACCCAAGTGAACCATACCAAAGGCAATACTATCCGGACCCACCAACAAAACTTTCTTGATTTTTCCCGGGACTCACCTTATAAATGGATTGGATCACGTGATATTTAATACAACGTATGCACATGAAAGTTTTAATGATAGGTTTCCCATCTCACTGGATCACGTGATATTTAATACAACGAAATACCAAAAGTATATAAAATAAGGCATTTCGTGATTATACACCCACCAACGTACTTGAATTCTGATTTATGCACATATACCGCAGCGGTCTCACATAATTTTTTGTTGAATGAATTATTATTTTTTCATCTGGCGAAGTCATGTTCTCAATTTTAAAAGGTTACGACTCATCTTCATCACATGTGGAACACATGGGTGACTTGCAGCTCATACCTAATCCAAAGCCATGTGTGCACATGGGTTTTCAATTCTGACAATATGGCCCTTGTAGAGAATCCATACCATTGCTCTGGTGCGTCCCACCATATATGGGCCATGCCCAAAAGATCTCCCAAATAAGAAGATCACGTACTGGACATTTTCATTTGAACATCAGCTTTCCTTAACTGGCTACCTGTACGGCGCAAAATGAATGGTTAGATTTTAACCAATAAAGTACATCTCTTGAGCATGGTTTATCCATAGTGGGACGCAACTGATCAATCGTTTGGAGGATGTTGGTAGATATTTTTCCATTTTTAAATTATAAACGTGGCCACTCTTCAATCACGTGCATACAATAAAGCTACGTCCCAACCGTAGACGTGGTGGGGTATGGCAGACAAGGACCATCCTTCGGGTAAAAGGACTGGCTACTCCCCCTGCCACTAGCTCGGTGGCTGATGGTCGGTGCTCTGTGGGCCCCACCATGATGTATGTGTTTCATCCATTCCGTTCATCCATTTTTACAGATCATTTTATGACCTGATGCCAAGAATGAGAAGGATGTAAATCTCAGATGGACCACGCCACAGGAAAATAATAGTGATTGGATATCCACCATTAAAATCCTCCTAAGGCCCACTGTACTGTTTATTTGACATCCAATCTGTTGATTAGGTCATACAGACCTAGATGAAGGGAAAAAAAAAAAAAACAAAGATCAGCTTGATCCAAAACTTTTATGGCCCCCAAAAAGATTTTAATGGTCGACGTTTATTCAACACTGTTTCCTGTAATGTGGTCCACATGAGATTGGGATATAACTCATTTTTGGTTTCATACCCTAAAATGATCTAGAAAAATATATGGATGACATGGATGAAACAAATACATCATGGTGGGGCCCACAGAGCACTGAACACCGGCCATTGGCCGTGGCAGGGGGAGTAGCCAATCCGTTCCCATTCTCCGGTAGTCCCTATAGTGGTCCGTTTGTTGAGTACCACTTTTCGTGGATGGACCGTTGTCCAAAGATAACGTGGAGCCAATGTCCCTAGACCATCGATCGGTGGTTCTCAAATGGATGGATGAATTAAAAAACAGTCGGTGGTCCACTTTCAACTGGATGAATGGACAAATGCTTATATGACAGGATCATCCACCCAGCATGAGTCTTAGGCCATCAATGTAGCTTCTATTTATATAATGGACGGTTTCGATCAGCAAGACATGGGCTCATGTGGGCCCCATCTAGCAATAGATGATGGATGTGTATTTGTCGGCCTAGCACATGAAGCCTAGCTTTATATATATATATATATATATATATATATATATATATATATATACCACGTAGAATCCATCAAGCCCATAAATATAAGAGATTATCAATACTAACTATCAAAAGGAGCAAAAACCATCTCATCGTCCATCTACATCATGTGAATCGAAGTGTGGACCCTATAAAAAATATATTCCTGACCGTGCATGGCAATGTCGTTTGCCAAACACGTGTCCCCCTCGCCTACCTTTCTTTTTTTCTTTTTCTTTTTTTCTTTGGTCGGTTAGCTTGTTAGTACACCCACTGTCAGCTTTTTTTTCTTTGTTTTTTCCCTTGGACGCGGGTTTCCTGAGAAAGCTTTTCGCATGATGTTCCTGCGCTGGCCCACTAATTATATATGACCTAATTTTAAGTGTAGTTATTGAATACCATTTCCATCCATGATTTAACTGGAACATATGATTGGAAACAATACATGGGATGCTTACCCTCCAAACTATTTCTCTCAATATGGCCCACTTGAATCACGGATTGCCCTGACTTTTGAGCCCAAGTCCTAAGCATTTTTGTGGCATCTAATGGTTAGAGTGGTGGGCTTTGTAAATAATCAATGGTGGACATCTCTCTCAAGTTATTTTTATTTTTTTTTTTTGTGGCCCATATATATGAATTATAGGCCATCCTGATTCTTTTGACATGAGCCTAATGTTGAATTATCCATTTAATGGTCAGAGTGGATTTCAAATACATATTATAGTGGGTTACATCATGCAGGGCAACTTCAAAGTGGGTTGTCCGTCATGCAGAGCCCACCTTAGATGTAGGTCATACATCATTAGGGGCCAGCTTTCAATTTGGACTATCCATCTTGCAAGGCCAACCATAGACATGGGGCTATCCATCATGTGAGTCTCACCTTGGATATGAGTTGTCCATCATGTTGGACTTCGGATATGAATCGTCCATTATGCAAGGGTTGCCTTGGCAATGGGTCATTTATCATTAGGATCTCACCTTTGATGTAGATTGTCCATTAAGTGGGGCCCACTTTGAAGTGGATTATCCACCATGTAAGATCCACCATCAATGTTAATTGTGTTGGGATATAGAGTTTGAAAAACTATTTAAATAAAAAAAAAATTGAGAAAAAGAGAGAATTTATCGGTTTATAGAAGTCGAAGCGTGACGTGAATTACTTGGCTTAAAATCAAATTTGCTCTCCTTGAACAGCGTCCCAAGTGCAACAGGCTTCTAGAGCAATCGATCTCTAGGATACAACGAATATGACTCGATCCTAGCAGTGCACTCACTGTATACAGGCTCGAACCACTTATAGTCTTAACCCGAACTAGAAAATACTTAAACACATTTTTAAGAGAGAACTTGATTTTCTAATCCATTCCAAAACTTAAAATCAGAAGTCTATTTATAGACTTTGTAAAAACACCCTTTCACAAATTAAGGGTTTTGACTATTGGGTTTAAACTCAATTGGTGTGACCATTAGGCTTCAAAAGACATAACTTTTCAAAACAAAATATAAAATAATGTAACCTTTCAGACTTAAGTGAAAAGACACATTCATAAGGCACCAATGGCCACAGCCATAGCCCGTCTTAATGAATATATTTTGAAACACTAATTTCAACGGAGCTATCATGTGGAGCCCAATTTTAATGCCCATTGCCTATCATGTGGGGCCCAATTTCAATGACCATTACCCATCATGTGGAGCCCACCTTCCATGAGAACCATCCATGGTGTGGGCCCCACCTTCGATTTAAACATACCATGGACCCACCTTGAATACTAAAAATCTATAATGTGGGTAGATGAGAGAGAATCCAAATGTAAAAAACTAAAAAGCAAAAAACAAAACTTCTAAATGGCATAAATAAGTTTAAGATATTAAGCAACTTATAAAGAGATTAACAAAATAGCCTTTTGCTGAATAAGTAGCTGATTTGTTGCTACTTATGAGCGGTGTATCCAAACAGGTCCTTAAAGTGGATACAATGTGCCCTTGACATCTGCAAAATGGGCCGGTGGTGAATGCTGTAATAATTACATTCCTTTCAACTTTTAAGCAGTTGCCCTAGTCCAAAGCTAGGGCCATTGTGATGTTTGTAAGAGATTCATCCCACTCATTCATTTCGTTAGCTCATATTAAGAAGTTAGTCTAAAATGAGATGGATCGATATCTTAAAATGATGCGGATTCAGAACTCAAGTGAATAAGTGGGGGAGAGAATTGCCTATGGTTGAAACCTTCAAGAGGGCTACCATGATGTTTATATGTATCCAAACCATTCAAAAGGTTATTGCTATTGGGATGAACTAAAATCACAAAAATATTAACCAGATTCAAAAACTTCGAATGTTTCAATGGTAGACATTCAAACCTTACTGTTTCCCATCGTGTGGCCCACTTGAGCTTTGTATATGCTTCATTTTTGGGCTTATGAACTGGAAACGGATTGCCTACTCCTCGCCACCATCCAATGGCGGGTGGTTGGTGCTATATGAGCCCCACCATGACATATGTGTTTCATCCATGCCGTCCATCTATTTTTCTAAATCATTTTATGGTACGAGACCAAGAATGAGGTATATACCAATCTCAAGCAGACCACATTACATGAAACAACGTTGAATGAACGTTGACCATTAAAAAGCTTTTTAGGGCCATAAAAGTTTTGGATCAAGCTAATCTTTGTTTTTTCCCTTTTTTGAGTCTGTATGACCTAATAAATAGATTAGATGTCAAATAAACAGTACAGTGGGCCTTAGGAGGATGTTAATGGTGCATATCCAATCACTATTGTTTCCTTTGGTGTGGTCACCAAAGATTTACATCTCAGGCCCTAAAATAATATTTAAAAATGGATGAACGAAATAGATGAAACACATACATCATGGTGTGGCCCACAGAGCACCGACCACCGGTGGCGGGGGAGCAGCGAATCCGTTCTCTTATGTAAGCTAAAAAAATAAATAGACACTGTGGGCTCCACCTAACATCCGACCACAAGGAAGAGGTGGCAGGCAATCCATGTCCATTACCAACCGGTCTCTCTTAAGCCTCAGGGACAGTGTTGGGCATGTGAGTGAGAAATCTAATGTCTTTCATCAAATGCTCATCTGTCTTGCACACGGCATGCATGCCCACTAATCCTGGTCATCCGAAGTTTCAGCCTTATACTGATCCAGATGGCTCAAAAATAATATGGACCGGATTATATCACGCTTTTTCAATTCTACTTATTCATGGACAGCTTTATTATTTTCTTCTTAGTCATTCATTTGATGGCCACAAATCACAATAATCCAACCGTGTGATTTTCATGGTAAACTACATTGACGGTGGAGATCATGACTTGGATGGTCTCGATTGAAGCACGCATACAACATCAGTCAAATGGACAGTTGAGTAACGATTACAATAAGCCAAACCGACACCGTAATCCACCGGCCTATTAAAGTTAACTTTTGTCGGGCGGTACTACCGTACCTCTAACCAACAGGAAGCGGATTGGCAGGTGTACCGCACACCAGTTATATAGCTGCTGTATCCAAGTTAGTAAGTTCTGTGGGTCTAATCATGAGGTATGTGTTATATCCAAACCGTCTATTCATTTTGTGAGCTAGTCTTAAGGCTTGAGATGAAAAATAAGATAGATATAACTATCAAGTGGACCACACTACTACAAAAAGCGGTGAAGGATTGAACATCTACCATTGAAACCCTTTTTGGGGTTATAGAATTTTTGGATGAATATGAAATTTGTTTTCCCTCTTTATTCAGGTCTTTGTGACCTCATGAACAGATTGGATGGAAAATAAACTTATGGTGGGCCTTACAAATTTTTTAACAATGAAAATCATTATTTATGCAGCTATTTATGGTGTGGTCCAGATAATCCTTGGATATGATTTAGTTTTTGGATAATGCTCTAAAATAATCTTTGAAAATATATGAAGGATATAGATATAAAAAATACATTACTAAGGGGCCATGTAACTTTAATCTCCTTTGGACGGTTGGTACAACTGGGGGCTCGAGGAGTGTCCGTGCTCGTCATCGCACGACACTTACAGCTATATAGCTGGTGTGAGGTACACTAGCCAATCCACTTCCCTACAGCCACGTTGGTGGAACTTTCATGAAATCTACACCGTCCATCAGATATGCTGACTCATCTTCTTGCCATCCAATATTAAGATGAATATTTATAACATTTTGAATAAAAATACTTAATTTCTTAGTAGAAATATCGTGCATATATTCAACTCTAAATAAGCCTAATCGTCGAAATAGATTTAGCCAATTTGAGCCATTGATTCATGTGGGCCCACTTAAAGAAAAATCTTACATACAATCGCCACACCTTAAGACTACATCCTATGCCATCCAACCCATTTACATGATGTCCTTCACCAGATCATCGGACCGTTATATTTTTGTAGTGGCCTTGATAGCGTCTCTGCCATTCAATCCATTCATCTGATTTCTTCAGCGAGATGACAGAATGAGGCCGAAATTGGGTGCTACCCTCACCGGGACATAACTAGAGATGGACCATCATGATGTATATATTTTATCTACACTGATCGATCATTCATTTTGGCAAATTGAATTATCTAAGTGGACCATACCACATAAACAGTGGGGATTAAATGTCTACAACTTAAAATCTCTTTGGCACTAGAGTTTTGAACCAAGCTGATACTCATTTTTTCTTATCATAGTAATCTTACCAATAGGTTGGATGATAAATAAACATTAATGTCGTAGTCACGAAGGTTTCAATGGTGTGTTATTGTCACCACGGCTTCGGGTGGCTTCGTCCATTCAAGCCTTCAATCTGCTTTCATTTTGGGTTCATCTTAAAATAATATTTCAAGATGGGTTGATGGCTTGAACAGAGGGAGCACATATTCAATATGATATGATCTAAAAAATAATGTATATCCCAATTTCAAATGGACGACATCACACGAAACCATGTTAATTGAATGTCCATGGTTAAAAACTTCTTGAGGGCTATAAAAGTCTAGAATCAAGATAATATTTATTTAATTTTTTACTTTAATCTGGAGTTGCATGACATAATTAATATATTGGATGTCAAACAAACAATACAGTGGACCTTAGGAGGATTTTAACCGTGTGTATTCAATCACTACAATTTTCCTGTAATGTGGTCCACCTGAAACTTATATTCCCCTCATTTTTTTTATCAAGCCTGAAAGTATATGAAAAAATGGATTGATGGCACGGATTAAACACATACTTCACCGACCACTAGCCCGCGACTGTAGCCAAACCGCGTCCTTCAAAACTCAGGTGGGCCATAACAAGTGAATTGAAAGTTTTTTGGTAGGGTGGCCCACCTTGACGATGAATAGACTAATTTTTTTATTAATGGTTTTTTTAAAAAGAAATAATAATAATGATGTGCGGATGGATGTCGTACACGCCAAGATATTTCCCCGCGTTATCGGATGTGACAGGTACCTCCACCAATAACTCACGCTGAGGTTTGCTACTCCCACACGTACCCTTAAACGCACATCACGTGCCATCAGCATGATTGTGAGATCTGCCACGTGCAGAAAATAGGACCTATGTTTGAAATGACCTGAGCCCCTGTAATCTTATCAATAAGGCCACATGTGATTATTGAATCTGAACCGTCGGCAATCTTTTTTAGACCGTCCATTTATTATTGTGGAGGGTTGGCACACCAGACATGTCTACCAGCTTGACTTCCTTTCAGGAGCTCATCTAAACAGGTGGGACCACTTAATCCATCCCTCTCATGTGTCACGTTGGCACGTGTTGTTCACTTGAAGTATCCTGTCTAGAGAGTGCGCGTGGAGCTCGCAAGCCTCTACGCACCACCACATGTATAAACCGCGTGAATCTGGAAACGGATTGGCTACTCCCCCTGACATCAGCCAATGGCTAGTGGTCGGTGCTCTGTGGGGCCCACCATGATGTATGTGTTTCATCCATGCCGTCCATCAATTTTTACAGATCATTTTACTGTAAAAAACCAAAAATAAGGTATATACCATTCTCAATTGGACCACATTACAGGAAACAGTGTTGAATGAGCGTCGACCATTAAAAAAATTTTGGGGGCCATAAAAGTTTTGGATCAAGCTGATTTTTGTTTTTTCCCTTCATATGGGTCTGTATGACCAAATCAACAGATTGGATGTCAAATAAACAGTACATTGGACCTTAGGAGGATTTTAATGGTGGATATCCAATTACTATTGTTTTCATGTGGTGTGATCCACCTGAGATTTATATACCTCTCATTTTTGGGATCAAGCCCTACAATGATCTTTAAAAATGGATGAACGGAACGGATGAAACACATATATCATTGTGGGGCCCATAGAGCATCGACCATCAGCCAAAGGGCTGGTGTCAGGGGGAGTAGCCAATCCGTTTCCCGTGAATCCTACCCTCATAACCCGGATACAACCAGTTGGATCGCTAATTCACGATCCAACCGGCAGATAACTTCAAATGTGTCATGTTCGTACAAATCCAACCCATCTAAAAGTCTTGCCCCACCATGAAGATCAACCAAACCTATGGTATGGATCAGATTAACGGCTGTAGATTACTTATCTTATGGTTGGATCAGCTTATTTTTAGGCCATCCTATTTTGTCATCGTGGGGCAACCTTGATGGACTAGCTAGATACGGACGGTCATGTGGGCTCACGGTGATCAATATGTCTTATCCACTCCGTTCATCTATGTTGAAAGATCATTTTAGGCCCGACCCATATTAAAATAAAATAAAATAAAATAGCGAATTGAAGACTCAAGTGGACCACACATCCTTACCGTTGAAAACTTTCTAGGGCGTACAGTGATGTTTATTTGTCATCCAACCAATATATAAGGCCGCATGACGTGTACGAAGGGAAAACATAAACAATCAAAAACTTTAATAACCCGAGGGAAGTTTTTAACACTAATCTTTAAATCTCCACCGCTTCTTGTAGTGTCGTCCACTTGAGCCTTGTTATGCATCTTTTTTACGTTCATGCTCTAAAATAATCTTTCAACGTGAATGGTCTGAATGGATAAAATATATACATCACGTTAGGCCCCACAAATCCGTTATATGACCGTTGGTATCTAGCTGTGCTGTACAGAGAGGAGTCCCCACTCCACGTAAGCAATAGATAGTATCAAGAACAACTTTTAAACATGCTTTGTGTGTTTCACTTTTTTAAGTGGCCGTGATTTCAGCCCTTAATGTGGGGCTCACCTTGATGTATTTCATTTGTCTCATGTTATTCATTCGTTTTTTTCTATCATTTTAAATTATTATCTCAAAAACGTAGTGGATCCTGTTATCAGGTGGACCATATCATAGGAAACACAGGTGATTCAATGCCTTACCATTAAAAACTTTTTAAGGCACTCAATTTTTTTTGTAGTGTTTATTTGTTATCCAATCTGTTGCTACGGTCACTTAAGCATGAATGAAGGAAAAATAAATATCGGCTTGATCCAAAACTTTTGCAGCTTATTAATAGCCAGTCACCACTCTTATGGTTCACCTGATAATTGGACTTATGTCATTTTTGGAATGATGCGCTACGATTATTTGGAAAATTGGATGGGCGGTATGGATACATGATACATACACTAGGGTGAGACCCACGGTAAGGGTCATATCATCTTAGGTGAGTTGCGTCTCACCTAATGCACTTCCCAATCAAACACATGGTGTTGGATTGCGTGATGGCCTTATACCATGCAGCTAGATCGTATTGTAATGTGATAGGATTTGATTCAGCTGGGTGTGGGACTCGGCTCAAACAAGGGTTTCATGGGGCCCACTATGATTGATAAGATACACTAATATTCCGTCAAAGCAGTTACGTAGTGGACCCATCGAGTCTCATGTATTGACTTTTCCAAGCTACTGGCTCAACATTTTGGAGGCCCTATGCAAATCATAAAAATGAGGCTTTTTAGTTTTTTTAAAAAAATAATAATAATAATTTTAAAATTAAACCATAAATTTGCTTCTTGACTTTTTAGATGCAAAATTACTAATTAAACTTTTGTATTCAAGTTTACCCAATAAATCAGTTTCGATAGATACAATTGCTAAACCGTTTAATCTATCTTGAAACATAATTGTTCGTAAATAATTTTTTATAATCTTTAGTTTTGAAAAACTTCTTTCTGCAGATACAACTATAATAGGTATGGTAAGTAGTATTCTATATGCAATAAAACAATTTGAAAAACAATATAGTTCTTTTATTAGATTAAGTATTTTAATTGGAGTATTAATTTCTGTTTTTGCAACTTCTTTTAAAACTTTTAATTCCAAAAATAAATTGAAAAATGAAGTTAGAATTTAATTTTTTGAGAACTTAATTAGCAATGAAGTAGGCAGTTGTGGTCCTAGGTTTTAGGAGAAGAATTTATTGGGAATGATGCTGTTATTTTGAAAAGAGACGATAGAGCTAGACTGTTATTATTGATAGTGCTAGTTTCTAGGATTTGTTTTTTATTTTCAATTTTAAATTTGTAAACTAATTTTTAGATATTCCTGTTTTGGGCCTTTCAATAAGTTTTATTTCAAAAAATTTAGACTTTTTTTCTTCTTCACCTTCATAATTAAGAAATTTTAATTTTGTTATAATATAGGGCCTTCGTAATTAGGGAGCCTTGGGCGATTGCCTCACATGCCTTCCCCTTTGAGCCGCCCCTGCTTCTCATCGATGATGTCATAAGGTTTATTCACAGTGATGTAGGATACAAGCCAAAATATGATGAGGCAAATCCAAGGCTCAAGTGGACCATATCATGGGCATTGAACACCCACCATTAAAAACATCTTGGGAGCTGCGTAAGCTGATATATTTGTTTTCCTTTCATCCAGGTTTAGAAATAAGTTGGGTAGCAAATAAAAATCACTATGAGCCCTAAGAAGGTTTCAATGGTAGGTTGTATTATCATTGTTGCTTCTTATGGTGTGGTGTAATACCTATGAAAAAAATTTTGAGAGAGATTTCGTATCTCATCTCTCTTATCCAAACTTAATCTTAATCGCATATCTTATCTCTATCCTTAATCATTTTCTTTTTTTATTTCTCTAAATTTCTCTCATATTTCTCAACCTCCCAATGAGCCTTTCCTTTTAAGGAAAATGTCATAAGAGGAGTTATACTCCAACTTAAATATTAACTAAAAGGCACTCTGCGTACAACTAAGAAAGAAAGAGATGATTTCGGAGAGCTTAGATCTAGTAAGTTTGTTGTTAATTTTTATTATATGTTTATGCATTTAATATAATTTGACTCAATATATACAATGAACGGTGTGGATCGGCCACAGGTTCATTACATTTTATTTTTATTTTTTTTACACACACGCACACTCACCCCCACACACTCACTCTAGTGGAATTTCACCACCTATGGATACTCGAACCCTTGACTGAGTGTTAAAACTCCCTAGGTTCTACCACCAGAGCAAGAGTAAGGATCCCCACAGGTTCATTACATTAATCTATGGTGGATATGATACAAAGATGATGGAAAACTAAAATTTTATGTAAAGTTTCTTGTCACAAAGATTGATTTGTGTTGATCTGATCGAATCAGATTAGATCTATACGGATCATATGATCTCTAAGGCTAAAATATGCAATGGCCCTAACTTTCAGATCAATATATCCATCGGATTAGCCACACTAGTCAGATCTAGAAGTGTTTAATAAGGAAAGCTTAGATTTCTACGCAAGTATTTGTATCACTTGATGTAAAAGGTCGAGATGGGTCAACGGTGCATATGTTGTTAGATCCACACCATTCATCCAATATGTAGATGCAAAAAATGCAAATACCTCAAAAATTTAGATGATCCAAACATCCGATGACCCACCCCGATCAATCATTTGTCATTCAATTTCTAAATCTAGATGTAAATAAGCATATGAATGGTTACGAGTGTAGATCTGTCTAAATTGATTGAATGGACCCAAGACCCCTATCCAAAGAAAATCCCAAAAAAAAAAATTAATCGAGTTAATTTGAGTACCTTCGATAGATCTTCAATCAATCGATCGAGGTGTTAAATTTTGTTCAATGATCTGTGTACTTAAAGTATATTTTCTCGATTAAATGACATCAATTGACAACTGTTTGAACAGAATTTTCATAAATCTGAATTTTTAAAATTGAATTTACTGAACATATTATATATATAAATTTCAATTATTTGATCATTTAGGATTTGCCCACCTAGGATGTTAATCAAACGTGGGCCTCATCATGTAATATAACCGGATGAATAACAATATTATGGATATAATTGATAGGATTTCTGAATTTAAAACAATCTGATTACCTCGTGGATTCTATACTAAAAGACTCAAGTGAGTAACCGAACATGTTCATATTTATATAAATTAAAATGGAATTGGTTGATGTGTTGATTTATTTATATGTGTAGTTTAACTAATATATTACTAATTTGAAGTACTATTTTGACTAATGATGATATATATGAAACTCCGTCACATGTTGATTTATATTCTCATATTTAAATTTCAAAAATATAATTTGAAATCACATACATTTTGATTTAAACAAGTATATATGAAAGAATATGAATTGATAAATTTATACATCATTCATTACATTCGTATAATGCATGGTCAATCATGAGTGCCCTCCTTAAAAGAAATGTCGATCCTGGTAGAGCGTTACCAGATGTGGGTCATGACCATACTTACCGAAAGGTGAAAGTCTACCCAATGGGTGAATGCGGGTTGATGATCTTCAACCTAAGCAAATGGATGATTACTCCATCTGACGCATTCATACATCATGTGCATACATTTTTGCATTCAGTGCTTTATACTATTTTAATTTCTATGATTATGAACCATATTGGGTTATTTCTCTAAGCTTGGCCAGCTTACCTTTTTATTGATGGGAAACATATATAGATAAGCAATTAGCAAATGATGTGGCACAGGAACCGAAAGGAGACACTGAATCTGAACACGACCCATGCAAAACATGGTCATACTTGTCTAAAGATGAATTGGCAGCATTAGACAATTCCTAAATATTTGATTTATTTGTCAGGATAGTTTGATTGTCGTACAATGTATATTAGCATTGATGGTGAGGTTTTATGCAGTTGTTTAGATTCATTTGTTTGAAACATTATAAGTATGGAATAAATATATTTATAATAAAATAATATAACAAACAAATTATGGTTGAGATTGATGTTATTTGAATGGTCGTGAAGATTTATATATGCTTGGTTGATTGATGTTAAGTGTTATGTATGCGTGATTAGAATTCGATGAAATTGGGTGGAACTCAAAATGAATATAATTCTCACATCTGATTAAACTAATCAACATATAAAGTTAGTACACTTTGTGTACGAGTTATAAATTGAAACTTAAATCCGAGGGTGCACACTCTATACCCGAATTTTGAAGCGTGACATGTGATCTACTAGAGCATCAAATAAGCTTCAATTTAGGGCTCGTACCCTCAAATGATCTTATAAAATGGATGGAAATATGGATAAAACCTATACATCATGGTGAGCTAATAGAGCCTCTACTTCAACTTTTAACTTTTTAGGATTCAAATCATCTAGACACCTTATGTTCCTGAAAGTTCGTAGCGTTAGAAGCTAGGTGGAGCCTATCAGGTTGTTTGTCCAATATATTCATTTGTTTTGCCAAATCGTGTTAGGAAATGAGTCCAAAAAATTAGGCCGATCCAAAACTCAGGGGGCCACATGAAAAGAACACATGGACATTTCAAGTGAGCCACTTTTCTGTGGCCCCACAAATGTTTCAACGGTAGACATCTAATCCTTACTATTTCATGTCATGTGGCCCACTTGACAATTTTTGGCTCATAACTTTACATGAGCTTGGAGAATGGATGGATGGGATAAATTTTTCACAAACATTACAATGGGATCCACCTAGCTTTGGATCGCATTTATGATAAAAAATTCGGACAAGGATTGCATGCTGACACTCCCAGTAGAGACTCACCATTGAACGGTGCTTTGTGGGATACATCATGATGTATATGTTTTATTAACACTGTCCATCCATTTTGGTAATTCCTTTTAGGGCATAAGCTCAAAAATAAGGCAAATTAAAATTTCATGTGGGTTAGAAATGGTAATTGAACGCCCATCACTAAAAACACCCTGGGCAAAAAGGTTTTGGATCAAGCTGATATTTGTATTTTCCCATTACGGAGGTTATTGTCACCTAATCAACAGGTTAGATGGCAAATAAACACTACAGTGGCTCTAGAAACTTTTAACCTATTGACATTTAATCACCACCATTTTCCTATGGTGTGGTCCACTTGAGATTTGGATCTGTCTCATTTTTTGGATTATGCCTTAAAATAATGATCCAAAATGGATACCGAGTGTGGATAAAACACATACATCCTTGTGGGCCCATAGAGTACTGGACCAAAACTTCCAAGGGCCTTAAAAGTCTTGGATTAATCTAATATTTATATTTTCCCTTCATCTAGGTCTGTTGTGACCTTATGAGTAAGTTGGATGATAAATAAACCTCGTTGTGTGCCCTAAGAAGGTTTCAACGGTGAAAATCATTCTCCCCACTGTTTCCTGTGGTGTGGTCCACTTGAGCTTTGGATTTGACTCATTTGTAGTCTCATGCCCAAAAATCAGCTGGCAAAATGAATGGATTGCATGGATAAAACACATACATCATGGTTGGGCCACATAACTGTGACCCTAGATAGATAGCTGGTGTTGAACACTAGCTGATTACACGCTGAGTTAAGCATACGGAGTAATAGGGCCCACCATCAATGTATGTGTCTTTTCCACTCCTTACATCCATTTGTACAGATCATTTTAGGGCATGATACTGAAATTAATCACGTAAAAAAGCTCAACAGACCACAACACATGGAACCGTAGGAATAATGAGATCTACGGTTGTAACTTTCCTAGGGCCCACAGTGATTTTATTTGTCATCCAACCTGTTCATAATGTCACTCAGACATGGATGAAGGGAGAACACAAATATCAGCTTGATCCAAAATTTTCGTGGCCCCAAAAAAGTTTTTAACGGTAGGTATTCAATTCACATTGTTTCCTATAGTGTAGTTCACTTGAGCTTTAGATATGCTTCAATTTTAGTCTCATGTATTAAAATAAGAGGATAAAACAGATGGATGGCATGGATAAAAGATATAAATCATGGTAGGTTCCACAGAATTTACTCTTTAAACTTAAGCCCACGAAGGGTATGTTTGTTAAATGTGAAGTTTGAAGTCTGAATCTGAAATCTAAAGTCAAATCTGAAATCGAAAACTTAACCTTTTTGTTAACTAACTTGTGAAATGTTTGGAATATGCTAATTTGACACATTTGTCCTTATGGAACAATCATAATTGAATCCCTACCATTAAAATCTTAATGGATTCAATCAAAATGTTTATTTACCAGCCTGTTGATAAGGTAAAAAATACCTAGATAAGAGACCACACAAATATGATCTTAATCCAAAGCTTTTGTAGCTCGCAAGAAATTTCTAATGGTCATTTACCACTTGTACCATGGCCCATCTCATATTTGGATCTGCTTCATTTTTTGGATCATGCCCAAAAATGTGCCTTTCAATATAGATGGATAGCATCAATGTAGCCACATACATCACAGTGGGCTTCACAGTCAGGGTCCCACCCACCTCGATGAATCCAGATTGCATACTAACGATGTCAACAGCCCCTAGCTATTGGACGGTATTGTGTGGCCGGCTTCATAATGTATGCGCTTTATCCATGCCGTCCATTGGGATTGATCCCAAAAATGAGGATGATCCAAATCTCATGTGGCCTAGAACTTTCTTGGCCCATTAACGGTCACTCACCACTGTTTCCTATGATATGGCCCACTTGATAATTGGATGTGCTTCAGTTTTATAAGGCCCCACAATGATTTGAAAAAACGGATGGACATAGTGGATATAACATACATACATCAAGGTGGCCCATGGTTAGGGCCAAGGTTGGTGGCATGTGGCACACCACGCAATCCGATGAACCCCCAGAATCCATCCGACAGTGGATGAGGTGAGATCTTGGATCCACCACCATGGGTGGGAGCCGTGACTGTGAGGCTCACAATAATGTATGTAGGATCCACCACCATGGGTGGGAGCCGTGACTGTGGGGCTCACAATAATGTATGTACCTTAAATCCCTGCCATTCAATCATTTTGAAAGTTCATTTTAGGGCATTATCCCAAAAAAATGAAATTGATGCAAATTTATGTGGACCACACCATAGGAAACAGTCATGATTTAATCCTCACCATTAAAAACTTCATGGATTCCACCAAAATGTTTATTTGCCATCTAACCTATTGATAAGGACACAAACACCTAGATGAAGAGACCACACAAATATCATCTTGATCCAAGATTTTTGTGACCCACAAGAAGTTTTTAATGGTCAATCACCACTGTTTCCTGTACCATGGTCCATATGGGATTTTGAGTTGTTTCATTTTTTTAGATCGTGCTCTAAAATGAGCTTTCAATATGGATGGACAGTATGGATGTAGTCACATACATCACAGTGGGCCCATAGTCAGAGACCCCACCACCTTGGTGGATCCGGGTCTCACCTTATCCGCTCCCCCCAAATTTGGGTGGGATTAGGTACTACCCCCACTCGGTGTAGCTAGAGATGGACGGTCCTGTCATAGGGCTCTATGGGGCGTACCTTAATGTATATTGTTTATCCACACCGTCCATTCATTTTTTCCGTATCATTTTAGGGAAAACGATAAAAAACCAAGCCAGATCTAAGACTTAAGTGGGCAACACTACAAGAAATAGTGGGAGTTGGGTGCCTACCATAAAAAATTTCTTAGGGCCACGTAAGCCTTTGGTCAAGTTGATTTTTATGTTTTCCCTTCATCCAAGTTTGTGTGACCTTATGAAGAGGTTAGATGGTAAATAAACTTCACAGTATACCCTAAGAAGAGTTTAATAGTAGTCATTCTATTCCCACTGTTTTTTATAGTGTGGTCGACTTGAGGTTTGGATGTGCCTCTTTTTTGGGATCATGATTTAGGATGATATAAAAAAATTGATGAGCGATGTGGATCTAATACATAAATCATAGTGGGCCTAGAGAAGTATCACATTTTAAAAGTTAGGTTATGTTTTACCCAAAGGAAAAAGTGCAAGGCAACTTTGTAATTAAAAAAAAAAAAATACACCGAGTACATTCTCCGTTCACCATTAAGCTAGACCTCCATTGTTAAAAAAATTCAGCCAAAATACACGGAGTGCTTTCCATGTTTCATGTTACTGAACACTAAGTGCTTAAACACCGAGTGCTTTTCGAATTCCACATTAAGTCAAAATTTTTTAGGTTATCAAACAAGCCTTGAGTTGGCCATTATTCAATGCGCTTCCCAAAAGGGAGCGGATGAGGCGAGGCCCTCCCGTAAGAGTTGCAACTCTCACTGCAGGTTACCGTCGGACCACCTTGATGTATGTATTTTGTATCCACATTGTACTTCTGGTTTCTCAAATCGCCTTATACCTTTATTCAAAAAGCGAAGAAGATCCAAATCTCAGGTAGACTATACCATGAGAAACATTGGTAGTTGAACCTTAATGGGCCACAAAAGTTTTGGATCAAGCTGATTTTTTTCCCCTTCATTCAGGCTTACGTGACTTCATTAACACATTCGATGGTATGAAAACATTAAGGTGTGTGTTGCCCCCTAACTTAGCGTGGATCCAAAACTCAGTGGGCCACCAGAGGAAAAATAAAAAAAAAAAAAAAGGAGAGAAACGTCTACAGCAAAGAGCTTCCTGAGCTCCACTTTGATGTTTGTATGCCATCCAAACCGTGTATAAAGTAATTTTTAGTTGAATGAGCCGAAAAAATTAAAAACTTAACTTGATACAAAACACATGTGGCCATCTGAATATCATTCCCTGTTGTTTTCTCTAGCATGGCCTATATGAGTTCAGGATACACCTCTTTTTCTGTCCCGCTTCCTAAAATGAACTCCCCAGACAGATGATTCCGAGTGGATTTCAAAAAATCATGACGAGTTCCTGCGATGAAAACGTAGGTGGGACCCACTGTTATGTTTGCTTAGAAATCCAATCCATCCATTGTGAGCTCAATCCAAGACTTGAGACCAAAAGTAAGCAGGATCCAATACTCAAGTGGGCCGCACTAAAGGAAAAGGTAGGCAGGGGAATTCATACTGTTGAAACCTCTATGGGGTTGACAGAAATGATTACACGCCCTCCGTACCGATCAGATCGTCGCTCCTATTTGGATGAACTGAAAACACAGATATTAGCCTGATTCAAAACTTCTGTGGCCTCGTGAAAATTTCAACCGTTGACGATTTAATCTTCTTATTTTCAGCCCACTTGAGTATTGGATCAACGTCATTTTTTGACTAACGTACTTAAAATATGCTGTAAAACGCAAGGAGATGAATAGAATAAATTTCTCACAAACAGCACGGTGTGCCCGCACATAGGATACCACAGGAGAAACTTTATGACAGCAAGAAATCCGTGTCCGCTTGGCAACGCCGGATCTTCGTACGAATGGCTTTCTCAGAAAATCCGCGTCCGGCGCTAGATGGGCCCACAGTGATGTTAGAAATCCGCCACTATCTAAAACTAAAGTTGCCGTACTAGAGAAAAAACCGTTGAAACCTTCTTGGGATCCACTTGATGTTTTGATGTCATCCAAACTGTTAATGAAGTCATTGCCATTGAGTTGAAGAGAAAATACAATAAATAAATAAAAATAAAATATCCTGATACGCTAACTTTTGTGGCCATAAAAAATGTTTCAATGGTTGACACTAAATCACTAATGTTTCCTCTCGTGAAGCCCACTTGAGTTTTGGATGTACTTAATTTTCAGTTACATGCCCAAAAATGATCTCGCAAAATGAATGAATGGGGTAGATTTCTTACAAACATCAATGTGGCCCCACCTAATAGCTAAAGGTTTTAAGTTAATATACAGAAAACCTAAGTGGGCCACTATGATGTTTGTGAGAAAATTCACTCCGTCCATCCGTTTTATGAGCCAATTTTAGGACTTGAGACCAAAATTATGGGCCGCACTAAAGGAAAAGGTGAGATTAAAACCCGCGTAGAGTCGAGAGTGATGTTTACCTGCCATTCATACCGTTAACAACGTCATTCTTAATTGGATTAACTAAAAACAAAAATATTAGCCTGAGTCAAAACTTCCGTGGCCCCACGAATATTTCAAATGTGGACGATCAATCCTCACGTTTTATGCCCACTTGAGTATTGAATACAGTACGTTTTTGCGTCATCCCTTAAAATGAGCTCAAAAAACGGATGGACGGAGTGGATTTCTCACAAACATCACGTAGGGCCCACCTAGTTTCCCAGCGCAGCAACATCGCTTTCGCGGGAAACCGCGTCCGCTGAGGCCGGATTCTCTCACCTAATCCGCTCCTATCCGCCAAACCGCGTCCTACTGGTACGGCTACGGAGATTTTAATACGGAATCCGCGTTGGCAAACCGCGTCGTAACTTTTGAAGCGGATTAGATGCCGCAATGGCCTAACCGAACAGTACGGCACTTATTGTGGGACTTGTTTGATTATGTATAGCATATCCATACCATCCATCCATTTTCCAGTTATTTTAAAGCATGAAATAATAAATGAATCAGATCAAAATCTCAAGTGGATCACATCTTAGGAAAAAATGGTGATTGAACGCTCACCATTAAAAATTCCAAGGGCCCACCTTAACGCTCACAGTAATGCCATCCAACCCGTTGATAACGTTATACAGAGATTGATGAAGAGAAAAAAGCAAACATCAGCTTTATCTAAAACTTACATAATCCGCAGTAAGTTTTTAATGGTCAATAACCACTGTTTGATGTGGTGTGGTCTACTTGATATTTGAGTTCGGCTTCATTTTTTTCTTAATATTGTAAAATGATCTGAAAAAACGGATGTACGGAGTGGATATATAATAAATAAATTGAAGTGGGCCCATGGTCAGGGCTAGACTGTGTTGGGTATGGCCAGGGACGTACCTAATCCACGCTCTTTCTTTTCATCGAGTTGCGCGTGAAAGACTCTCTCTTCTCTTTATAAATGCTCCTCCGCATTCACTCTCCACTCAAAGCGAAAACTCCGCAACTTCTCCCATCCAAACGCGTCTCCATGGCGACGAACCCAGCTCCGTCCGTCTCCCTCCACACCAAATCCGACATAGAGAAGATCTTCAAGCGCTTCGACTCCAACGGCGACGGCAAGATCTCCACCGCCGAACTCGGCTCCGTCCTCCACGCCCTTGGATCCTCCACTGCCCCACCCGATCTCGACCGCATGATGGCGGAGATGGACTCTGACGGTGACGGAGCCATCGATCTCAACGAGTTCGAGGACTTCTTCAACCGCTCAAGCACCGAAGATGGGAAGCACGGCACCGACGGTAGAGATCTGAAGGATGCGTTCGACGTTTACGATCTGGACAAGAACGGGCTGATATCGGCTGGGGAGCTCCACCTGGTGCTGAAGAAGCTGGGGGAGAAATGTACGCTCCAGGATTGTTCGAGGATGATCGCAACCGTTGATTCCGACGGGGACGGGAACGTGGATTTTGAAGAGTTCAAGAGGATGATGACGAACGGAATATCTCCTTCATCGCGGTGAATATGGTTTCTAGACTCCTTTGATAGTTAACTACCACTTTGAAATGCCTTTGACTCATACTCCACACGTGTGGTACGCTTGTGTATGGGTTTCCAATGAATCCAGACCGTCCAAAATGTGGATGGTCCGTGTCTCGAAGATCACGGTGATCAAGAAATCTTAACCGTCCAATTACTCAAAATTTCTCTAGATAATCATATAATTATTGCGGACGAGATAGTCGGTCGCGGATTTACTGTCGTGGGAAGTTTCTGCTCTCAGAAGCTAGGTAGGGCCCACTGTGATTCTTGTGAGAAATCCACTCTATCCATCTGTTTTTTTAGATCGTATTAGGACAAGAGCCTAAAAATTAGGCAGATCCAAGACTCAAGTGGGCCACACGATAGAAAATAGTGGGAATTGAATGTCCACCGCTGAAATATACTTGTGACCACAGGAGTTTTGGATCAGGCTCAGTTCATCCCAGTAGGAATGACCTTATGAACGGTTTGGATGGCATCTAAACATCATGGTGGACCCAAGGAGGTTTCAACGGTAGACATTTCCCTACATGCTTTTTAATGTCGTGCGGCCCTCTTGAGTTTTTGATCTGCTTAGAACTCTAGCCTCATTCCTACCATAAACTAGTAAAACAGATGGACGGATGGATTTCTCACGAACATCATAGTGGCCCATCAGCTTAGACCGTTGAACTTTTTATGACAGGGTGTCCGCGATAGTCAACAGCGGGCGCGGATTGGGTTATACCCCCACCGGGAAATAGGAACGGACGGTCCTGTCCGGGTATCCGTGGGACCCACACTGATGTACATGATGTATATGTTTAATCCACGCCGTCCATCTATTTTACCGGATCATTTTAGGGTAGCCCAAAAAGGAGGCAGATTGAAGGCTCAAGTGGATTGAATCCTTACCCTTGAAAACATTCTAACCCTAGACAAGTTTTCAACTGGCTTCTTTTGGTGTGGTCCACTTGATCCTTCAATCTGTCTCTTTTAAAGTTCATGCCTTAAAATGATCTTTCAAAATAGATGGACGGCGTGGATAAAAAACACACATCACGGTGGCCCCACAGAGCACCTGATAGTACTCTCGGTCTCTTAATCAGTACCACCGTTTCCCAAATAGGTGTGAACTATCACAGGAGCTAGCGTGTAGATTTTGTCAAAAGAGATTTTTATTTCTTAGATATGGCAAGCCAACTTCTAGAAAGAAATTAAAGACTTTACTAGGCCTTCTAACTAGGCCTTCTAATTATAGTTATTTGAAGTCCACCAAATTCCAGGGGTGTCAGATACAATACCGTGGGCGGGTTTGGATTCCAATTCCAAAAATTCAGGTTGCCAAACTATCTCCAAATAGATATTCAAATAGATATTTTAGTTTAGTGGTGTTAATGGGCAGCGTATGCTAGCTCGGTGACAGATGGATTGCGTCTCAACGTTAAGATCATGAGTTTGAATATCATGTCTTTATATATATATATATATATATATATATATATATATATATATATATATTAAAAGAAAACAGCTATTTATATCTTGTTTATATCATAAAATTAACCTTACAAAGCCTAACGTGTAAACTTGGCCTGATTTAGAAATAGGCTTGAATTTCTACCAAAGTCCCACCCTCTGGCTTGTTACTTGAGCCCAAGCCTGGCCTTGGTTAGGCTCAAAAGCTCAGAGAGCTCATCCAGCATGAGTAGGGGCTAACACCTATGAGCACCCACTGTGGCACTTTGTTGGCCTCACCATGATTAATTTGTTTTATCCACTCAGTCCATCTATTTTACCAGATCATACTAAAAATGAGGTAGATCAAACTCTCATGTGAACCAAGCCATAGGAAATAGTGGTGATTAAACGGTAACCATTGAAAACTTCCTAAGCCCACTTAATGTTTATTTGCCAACCTGATCAGGTCACTCAGGGTTGAGTGAAGGGAAAATGCATATATCAGCTTGATCAAAAAAATTTGTGGCCCTTAAAGAAGTTTTTAATGGTAAGCGTTTAATCACACTGTTTTTTATGGTGTGGTCCACATAAGATATGGATCTATCTCATTTATGGGCTCATGCCCTAATATGATCCGACAAAATAGATGGAGTGGATAAAACACATACATCATGGTGGGCCCGCCTCGCTGGAAAGCTTTTCCAGCACGTTCACTACCGAATCCGAATCTTATTTAGTACTTTTAGGTACCAACTTTATAACCTTGCACTACCAAGGGAGAAAAGAAAGGGTGCCACTTTCAATGAGAGGAGTATAAACGGCATCATTTATTTTTTTCTGATTCAACGGTGGAGATTAGAGAAGACAACTGGTCCTGGACAAGTCTGGTATTTGAAAACCTTCCCATGCATCTAATTGCATTTGGACTCCTCCACACCCACATCACCTGTTTAAATGGTCCATTGGGTCCGATCCGAAAGTTAAAATCATTTTTCTACCCATTTATGTGTTTTGATATAATGTGGCCCACATGAGATGTGAAATGGCATATTTTTTGCAGATAGTTTAATCAGTGTTTCTAGCCTGATGGTAAGCTCAGATCTCACACATGTATGACATTACAAAGCATGCAACTGCGATGGATTGAATCTCAGTCCTACATGACATGCTGGCACATGTGGCATGTACACACGTGTGAGCTTATCAATGTTCAATGACACATTGAAATATATAAGAGTATTGGAGTAGGTGTTCCTAGATTTCAAGTAGGAATGTCAATGCCCAAGGCAAGGTCAAAGTCGGTCGGAGCCTAACCCAAAATGCAAGTTTCAAGCCCATGAGTAAATCAAAATAAAAATGGGTCATGATTATTGATATAAGAAATTAGTTTACTATTGTGTATTAAATATGAGATTTTCACTCACTTATACAAACAATATCCTTAAATATAAATTATTTTTTTCAACAGAATTAATGAAAATAATAGTTTGATAAGTATTATTTTTTTCATATTAAAATCTTCAATTCCTCTATTTAAACACGCCCTTAATAAATTAGTGGCCAAGAAAATCCTTGTCTTTGTATTCTTCAAGGAATGATCATATAATTTCAATTGTATGTCAATTCCAGAAAATCACTTTGTGTGGGCTTACCATATGTCTAATGCTATCCAACCCATCTAGGTATTCAAAGTCCAAAAATCAATCTAATTCATAACTCAAGTGGCCCACACGGAGTTTGGTAATTTCGCAACTCAGGTGAGCCATCATGTGAATTTAGAGGTCCCAGGGATGATTTTATATTTTTCCTTGTTACACGACCTACTAAAGCACTAGATCGGTCTGATTTTTGGACTGTATGATGCATGGTTTGGATTCCATATGCACGTCATGTTACAAGGAACCTCGATCATGTGGGGACTCACGTTTGAACATATGTGATCAATTTTATCCATAAGAAAGAAGATAACTGAATTTTATTCAACTAAAATATAAATTAAATATACTTATCTATGGCCTAAAACAAGCACCTCGTGCATATTTAGGATACCTAATTCTTACTTGGTAACTTCTAGCTACTAAGTAATTTGTCCAATTATCAAGTGTTCCCAACCAAGCAAAATTCATTTAGAACATAAAATATATTTAATGATGTAACTATAGTAGTGATTACAATAGCAAAATCTTGAATGTTGAATTGAAGGCTTGAGGAGAAAACCCAAGCGGAATATAGACCGGTGTGATATAATTCCACCGGTTTAATACAATTTTCCAATGGAACTATCATGGTGGGATATATGATGTAGAGCAGGTCGCAAACCTAGTTTGTCAGATCTGATCCAGTCTTACATAGGGCATGACGTAATTGGAGCCCATGCGCATCTGGATCCAAGAAATTCATTTCAGACAGGGAAAAATTATCGTTTGAAGTACAAACCATGAATCGACCATAACTTTTGATTTGAGTATCTTTATGAAATGCACGACTTAGGAATTTTGATTGGAACAGACCATTCGAGGCCAATCGACCCCCATAAGTCAGTCATGTTGCTCCATTTCGCGAGAAAACGCTTCTTTCTAATTCAAAACCGCAATTAATATCTCTTTCGTCTCTAATCATCCGGCGTGATTAAATTAGGACTTTATATTTTTAATAAGCTTTTTCTATTTCGAATAAATTTTAGTTTAGTCGAATTAGGACTCATAATTAGGGTTTTAATTTACCTTATAAGTGATGTAATAGAAAGTTTGAGCATTATTATTGATTAATAAATATTTTGAATTTTCTTTCTTTTTTCTTGTGGATTCAAGAATGTTTTGCATACTTGAGGTAAACAATGATCTTCCTCTTCACATTTCCCTGCCTTAATAAATGAAGGCTTGCAAAACAGTTTTGGTGTACAATATCATTCACAATCGATTAAGGGTTGTATCGCTACTATTTCGGCCAATACGATACATGGGTGTCAACTAATTTGGTTGTTCTTAGGCTTGCATGGACTAGATGCCCAACAAATAGTGTTTGCCTGACTCAAATCAATAATGGTAAATTGAGTAATTGATTGGTGGTGCCGGCCCATCTCAACCCAATTCTATAGAGCATAAGGTAATGTAAGCCAAGCCTTAGCTCATGGGCTGGACCCGTCGGTATAGCCCGGCTGCAAAATCCCAAATCAAACGGATATATGAATAGAGGTGAAGTGCCCTATCCATTACGAATAGGGGACTTCCCTGTTTCGTACCTAATTTGTATATGTGGGGCCATGGTTGGTTTATCCAATCTATTCATTTGATGGCCACATCATGGATGAACCATGCTTAAAAATCTCTTCGTTTGGTTAATCTAACATTTCTGCTGTTGGCATATGAATACATGGTTAAGAAGACGTCCACCAACGGTTCATATTCAATGGAGAAAAGATAAAAGATTTGATGGGATCTTCCAATTTGAGAGAATTTTTTTTTGGTTGTCATGGTTAGTCCATGACGGAGATATCAGATCAATAGATTAAATAAACCAATATGCTGAGTGGCCAAGTTGGGCCTCTCTCTATAATGCTAATAAATAACTATTATGTAATGAGAAACTCTCAAATTCTAATAGGTTGGACGTCCAACCAACTCAGAAACCAGTGTTAATTAATGTTAATAAATATACCTGAGCTAGTTCACTTTGGGCAAGGGTGGTGGCTCGGCTGGTTGGAGCTCCCTTAGGAAAAGGGTGGCAGCTTGGGCGGGCCCACCATGGTGTTGATGTGAAATCTACACCAACCATCAGGTGTGTCACCCTGTTTTAGATGCAAGGCCCAAAAATCAGCCCCATCCATGATTCAGGTAGACCACATGATTAGAACAATGTACCAGGCAAACCTTATCCTACAAACTTTTTCTCTCAGTGTGGCCCATTTGAATCACTAATAGTTCTAATTTATTCGGCCCCAAGTCTAAGTCTTAGTGTGGCATCTAATGGTTAGAGTAGATTCAATATAATTATCATAGTGGACCCTATAAAACTCAAGAGTGGACATTGGCAACGCAAATCATAGGTTAGCCTCTTTTTTGGGGGGACTCAGAGCTCAATATGGGATTACACATTTAAAGGTCAGAGATCTCATATACACATCACAATTGGCCACATCAAAAATCAAGGGCCAGCGTCGTCCTCATAATCTCTTTTTTTTTTTTTTTTACCTAAATGAGATCTAAAGTCAGACTATATGTTAAGATCCAACCAAAGATAACTTCCAACCTTTCATGTGTATTGGACATCCAATCCATCTAATAGACTGAACCCATCATGATCATCACCTTTGGAAAACTCCATAGTAGCCACACATTGAGTACCGCACTTGTGTTTAGTTATTTGCCAATGTCTAAACATTGTTTATATAGCGTGGCTCATTTGATGTGTAGATAGGAATGACTATTGCATTAGGCAATCCTAATGGTGTGGCCAACATGTTAGAAGGGTTGCATTTTACATGCACTTGATACTTTGAATGTTATCATATGAGTGGATTATAGTTTGTGGTACATTAGGTTGAACTTAAGAACTTTTTTTATAGCAAATGTTGTTTTTTGGGAACAGGTGGGAGACAAATGCCCACACTTCATTTTTGAATGGGCCCACCATAATGTCTATGTGAGATTCATTTGGACTCTTAATGTGCAATCTCATGTTAGCTTTAGATTAGAAAAATCAAACTAAAGTGTGATTCCGGTGGGCCATAACAATGAAATCAGTTGGGAGATAGATATCCACCCTTGAAATTTATAGGAGCCACCGTAATTATTATATTGAATCCACTCCAACCATTATATGCCACACGAAAAAAGATAGGCCCATTAGTGATTCATGTGGGCCATACCCAGAGAAATAATTTTGAGGGTGAGCTTTACCCTGTACATTGTTTTTAATGGTGTGGTCCACCTTAATCAAGAATGGGGCTGACTTTTAGGTACTAAGCCTAACATCGCATCCACTGAGTTACTTTTATTAAAATTAATTAACCTTTGGTTTTTATGCTAATTAGAGTCGAGAATTTCTCTTATATATCTATACTCAGTATCTCTTTCGCTTGATGCTAATAAATAACCCTTGTAACGATATATAATCTCTCTCACATAATTCTAATAAATAACTCCTTCAATGAGATATTTTTGCCTTAAACTAAGGATTTTTCTTTTAATGGTGATTACGGTTGTCAGGTTTCTTAATAATGTAATAGTGGATTAATAAGATTAAAAATAAAGGTTATTCGCCGATTTTATTAATTTAAAAATAAGATCAGTAAAATCAATGAGATAAAGTGAAATAAGTAGAAAAAATAAAGAAAATTACTTGCGACTACCTGTGTAGACAGGACAACCGTGATGTACAGCCTACAGGCCATGACTAATATGATCTTCCAAGTATAGACTTGGTTGATTGGAGATCTGATGATATGGTCGTGGATATTTACAATACTCCTGAAGTGTACTGTAGCAATGGCGTTGGATGGTATAAGACTAAGTTTTGCTAAACTCCGAACTTGCTTCAGCGGGGCTAGACAGAATTGGAGAAACTAAAGCTAAAACTAAAATAAACAGTCTTGTGCTATGTAGAGGTTGTGTGCATTAGCAAGGGCCTAAAACTCTTCGTTGAGTGTTGTTTATATAGATTTAGAGAGGCGGCGATTGCATTGAAGTTTCCTTGTTAATTCGTGCTTATATCATCGAAGGTTATGGAGTCGTATCCCAACCGGACTTAGATTCTTCATCGTATATCCTGATATCCTGATTTTAGAAGAACTCGTTTCTTAACCCCCCCTTATAGTCTTTGTGAAAGCATTGATTGTCACAAAAAAAAATTCCCCTTTTAGCATAATTGTGAGAGACGACCTTATCGTGCGTATCTTGTATCATAAGATTTCCATTATATGCAGGGCTTTATAAGTTTACTAAGCATGTTGCTCGATCACACGTGCCACTCGTGCAATGACCATGTCTCCTTCTTATGATGCCTTGCTTTTCTCAGTCGTAAATATGCATATAACTTTGAGTCATTCTAATTTTTATAGGCTACGAGTTACTGAAGGAAGTAGGTTAAAAGATATCCTCAGGGTGTGAGTGAGATTTTGTTTGTCATTGTACATAGTGCTGATACGTGGCATCATTTCATTGGGTTGATGGACTGTGCCAAGACATGTATAAATAATGCCCATGCATCACTTTACATCCGAAAGATGTAAGGGGATGTGATGGCTCTTCGGCTTCGGTGGTCGCTCTGACGCTTGACACGTGGTGGTACGGGGTTTGCACTTGGTCGCCATGTGCAGTAACGCTACGTCGAAAATCTCCTGTCATGATTGCTTTCTTGTTCCTTTTCTGGGGATATGTCTCACGGTAGTTCCTAGTTCATGAGTGTGGGATATGATCCCCAAAATCCTCAACATGTCATGCATTAAAATAGTTTGTGGGCCAATTATTTGGTGTCTCAGAATCTCCCTTTTAGTGGGGCATTTGCTATCAACTACCAGAATATCAAGGTAGGAGTTGAATATTATCTTATTTCATTATATGCCATCCAATTTGAACTAACTCAAAGTATACATCTTTTCCCTTACCTTTTCTAAAAAAATGACCACCCCCTCTCAATAGAACAATTTCATCTACCTAAAGAATATTAACGTATTCGATAGGATTTTGAGAACGCGGCTAACCAGTATACCCTTCTTCCCTCTTTACTATATCGATTGTCTGTGACTAAAAGATTCCACAACTGGTGGTAGAGTTGGACATTGAGTCGAGTCAGATCGAGTTAGGGCTAACCTGACCCGATCTAGTTTTGAAATATGCCTAACTCGAACTCGACCCAACTTGTTATTGAGTCCAACATGCTTGACCCAATCTGATTTTGGGCCTGGCCTAGACTATTCCGGGTTGAGTCTGACCCGGTCACAATGACCTAGTCGGGTCAAGTTAGCACTGAGTCGGGTCGAGTTGAGCTTTTTTTTTGTCTTTTGTTCCTACTTGAGTTGAGTTGTTCAAAATAAATATTGTTAAAGACTCAAAAGTAATTTGTAAGAAAACAAACAAAGTAAATAAGTATTGTCAAAAATTAAAAGTATGTTCAAAATCTCAGGTGGAATTCCAAATACAAACCAATAAACCATTCATTCATTCAATATCCTCTGTACAATGAATGCCTTTGTGGCGTATAATCCGAATAACATTGTTCATAATAGTAACCCCCTCCTCCACCTTCGTCATTAGAATAATCATTTCGTTCTCTTTTTACGGCTTGAACTAAGGGATAAATCTTGGCTAAGTTTGAGCTGGAGGTGTCTAAAAGATGGCTATTTACCTCTTCTGAATTAGATGGTGGAGATGCATTTCCATCGTCCTCATTTATAGACTTAACAAGTTTTTTCACTTCTTTTTATGACCTGATTTGTACGAGATTTCCAACCACCTATAAAATGTTACAAGACTTTAAAAAAAACTTGACGATTTATCGCTTAGCTTATGTCCCGTACTCGTGCCTGCTTCGGCATCATATTGTCCGGGAGAGGGTTGATGTTGTCTGGTCCTGGATGCCAATTTCAAGCTTTATTTTACAGCTTCTTTACAATCTCGTTCTTCTTGTTCCCTTAATAGTTTGTCTTCTTCTTCTCTACTAAATGTGGGGGGCAGTTCCTCTGCTTGACCCTTCTTCAATTATAATAGGCATACTTCTATATCTTTTATAGCTAGATGTATTGGTTGTAGGGGAAGGGGTGGTGGAATCCTTTGTATTTGAGTCGAGAATGCCTCAAAATAAATCCCAAACTTCTGAAAGAGCTTTACTGCATGGGGCGAAGTTTCCTCCCCAACAAGCCTAATTTAATTTTAACCGATTTATTTTGTTTGCAAATTATTTTCCACACAACTTAGATTGCAACTTTATCTTTTTATCCTGAGAGTAGCCTTGGGCTCCATAATCTCAAATATCTGCCAATGGATTATCTTTCGATGACATATGTATAAGCGTGAATTTTGAAAGAAAGAATCTTTGGTCAGGTTGAGGCAACATAAATAATTAATGAATGAAGATAAATAAACTCAACCAGCTAACCATATGAAATTTAAGCAACATTAAGTCATTTAAAAACATAAAGAAAAAGAGGATATATATATATATATATATATATATATATATATATATATATATATCCATCCACCCATCGAATGTTACAATTCAAGTATACAAATAATAATTATTAAATTGTCATAAGCAAATACAAGGGAAATAGAAGGCAATGTCTCATCCTGCTTCTCATTCTCCTCTTCCTCGAACTCCTCATCAACAAAGTTCCATTTTCTCCATATCAGTCGCAGCCAATCTTATGTACAAATGAGCGCTTTAAAATGATTTCGGTGTAAGTGAGCCTTGATACTTGTTCACGACCCTAATCCCCATGTTAAAAGCAGATTATGACACCACTGTTGAAATTGAAACTAATAATATGTCTCATGCTATCAACAAGAGCACAGGGTACTATAATTCACGAGCTTTCGACTTATACTAGTCTAAACACAAATTATTCGCATTTATACTTTACAAGTGGCTCCTTGAGATAATTGTCAAGTTTTGTTTGGGTTGTTTGCGTTTGGATCTCAACTTGTGCCATGAATGACATGAAATCTCCAATCATGTTTCGTTGTGCAACAATACTTGAAATAGAACCCGCTTAAGGAGTCTGACCTACGGTATTATCTTTTGCGGCCCTTAAAATTTCTACATATAAATTGTACAAATCTTCAACTGTACCACGAATCTTATCAACCTCAATGGCACTCTTCTCACTATACTACTTTTTAAAAATGAATATAACCATGAACATCTCATATCAAAGATCAAGAATGATGCAAGAACCATTATCAGACTACACTCAGACCAATACTTATCAAACTTTAACTGCATACCCATAGTAATTAATTATAAAAAGTCTAGTCCACTACAGTTTCTGTACAAAACATCTTTTACTCTCCAAAGTCTAACATAAATATATTTATTTTTGGATACTTGCTTCTTGAAAATATCTTAATTGTATCATAAAAAATTGAAAGGAACTTATGAACTGCTTCAGCTCTTGTCCAATCATCATCAGAAGGCAACCACTGATACACACTATCACGCTCCGCGTAGCGAAAGAATGTATCTCTAAAAGCTATCGTTGAATCTAACATTTTGTAAGTTGAATTCCAACATGTCATGACATCTAGCTTCACCATCATCTAAGACGACAAATTCAACCGTTTCACAATCTCATTCAATGTATTTAATCATGAAGGTGATCCCGTATGTACTTCACACTCTCTCTTATGTTCTCGATTGTTGGCTCAATTGTTTTAAGCTCATCTTGTACAATCAAGTTTAGGATGTGGGCACAACACCAAACATGAAATATTTTTCCACCGAAATACAAGTCACCGGTAGCCCTAAATTGGTTCCACAAATTTGTTATCACGCTATCGTTTGCAGAGGCATTATCTAAAGTTATCGAGGAGACTTTCTTCGCAATGCCCCACTCCATAAGGCATTTGTAAATACAGTATGAAATCATCAAACCAGTGTGAGGAGGCGCAAGATTACAAAATTTTATAACTCTCTTGCAAAGCCTCCATTCAGCATCAACGTAGTGGGCAGTTAGTGAATATACTCATTTCATTGATTGGTTGTCATCCATAAATCTGATGTCTGGATGATTCGGGAAACCGATGCCAAGTATCCTTTCAACTTGACTTTCTCGCTTGTATACATCTTCATGCACACTCTCTTTATTGTTATACGGGAGACCTTCTCGTATCTAGGGTTAAGGCCTCTGAATAATTCGATAAAAGATGAACTATCTAATATATGAAATAGTTTTTCATTTGTAATAATAAATCTAACCGTCAACTCATTCATATGCTCCCTATTATACTAATAGGTTGACAAGATACCTTATGACGAATCCACTAAATATTGGGTAAATGAAAGTGTCCATTAGCCCAACGTCTGACTTCTCACTTTTTTATGACACTTCAATAAGCGTTTCTTCAGAGTTGCGGTCGACTCATCTACTTGTTTAGTATATTGAGTCTTGCAATACTTACATTGTATCTTCACCATGCCTTTCTTTAGGTTTACTTCTTCAAAATCTTCCCACACCACCAATCTTTTTTTTCTTTTTATTTAACTCTGTGACTTGGCACCTCTCCATCTTATCGACCTAATTCTTCATCTAAGATCATCGACGAAGTGACTGACAAACAATCAAAAGTATTGGGAATTTTCTCACTAGTCGTCTACTAATTAAAATATACTAAATTTTATTAGCACTATAATGCCTTAAAAGTTTATATTAAAGCCTAAATTAGTCACCTGTCTAAGGTTGGATAGATTATAATATTTTTGTATTCCCATTTAAATGCCAATGCTGAAATTTTGATAGCATCTCCCCATATCTCTCTAGATATATAAGTTGATATTCCATTTCATTCTCATACAAAATATTTAAGCAATGTGAAGATATTTGACATGAGAAATAAAATGGAAAAAACATATCCATAGAAAAATGGGGAGATTGAGCGCAGAACAGGCATGAGCATTTAAATAGGTTACATCAAAGCATATTATCTATTTAACCTTGAACTGTCCAAAATAAGACAATTTGAGTGATTTTTATGCCATAAAAAACATACTATATCTATGTCTAGCCATATAGAAATCCTCAAATCGACAACTAATTGTCTAATTCACAAATATAAACCAAATTAGACTAACTGTCTAATGCATAATAATAAGCTAAGCAATAAGCAATGCAATCCATAATTCACAAAAATAAACCACTAATTGTTTAATTCAAAAATAATAATTCATAATGTAATCTATGATTTAAAAACCATTAGCCATTTATGATTTAGGATTTAGGTTTTAGGTTTAGGGATTAAGGTTTAGGGTTTAATTTTAGGGTTTAGGGATTAGGTTTATGGTTTAGGTTTTAGGGTTTAGGAATTGGGTTTAGGGTTTAGGGTTTAGGGATTAGGGTTTAGGTTTAAGGTTTAGGGTTAGGGTTTAGGTTTTAAGATTTAGGGTTTAGGGTTTAGCATTTGGGTTTAGGGTTTAGGGTTTAGAAATGGCTCATCTCGAGCAAGTCCAGACACAACACAGCCAGCCAGCCCACCCAAGCCAGCCTAGATACACCACGGCCAACCTATCCGCACCTGAGCTAGTCCAGATGCAGTACATGGTCAACACCTAGCCCAGCCACACCCGAGTTATCCCAGATACACCACATGGTCCACACCCGAGCCAACCTAGACGCACATCGTAGTCACAGCCAGCTCGGACACACCCGATTTCAACCATACCCAACCCCAATTTCACAACCCTCCCCCCAAATTAGAAATTAATAAAATAAAACTAATAGAAATTAGTAAATTACCTTGATTAGGCACAGTTGGGTGGTCGAGTGGGTACGAGTTGTCTGAATGAGTTGTTGCAAGGTCTTTGCTGAGTCGAGATGAGCAAGCTCGAGAGATGGGCTCGAGAGGAGAGGAGGAGAGAGAGAGAGAGGAGAGAGAGAGAGAGAGAGAGAGAGAGAGAGAGAGAGGAGAGAGGAGGAGGAGGAGGAGGAGGAGGAGGAGAGAAGGAGGAGGGGGTGGCCTGTTGGATGGTGGTGGTGGGTGGTTCTTAGGGGCTTCAGAGAGGAGGGAGGGAGAGAGATCGAGTCGGGTACGGTAGTGCGACCGGTAGGGTTTGGACTTTAGATATTTAGGTTTATACACACACACACACACACACACACACACACTACCCGAATGCCATTTGAGTCGGGTTCCCGAACGCCATTCGAGTCGGGTTTCAGATCGAGTCAAGTTTGAAAGAGTCGGGTTTCAAGTCGAGTCAAGTTACTAGATTACTCGGAATCGACTTAATTTGAGTTCAAATTGGGTGAAGTCTACTTGGTTTGGATTGACTCAACACTTGGATCAGGTTGAGTCGGGTATGAACGAGTTGGACGAGTCGAGTCGTCCCGTGCCCAGCTCTAACTAGTGGACCTCGTATCTTTAATCTCACTAGCTAGTGTTTTAGAAGTATACTCGGATTGGAGTATCTCTCTCCTCTCCCTCCTCTTCCAAGTGAACGAGCCCTTCGTCCTCTAGGTCCAGTCATCCCTGGTCGTGGTTCAGCCTATTTGTGGCTCGATTCGTAGAATGACCCCACCTATTCAAGACCCTACCAGTAGAGTGATTCTACCCATACATTGTCCTACTATCATTGGGCCATCCCAAGTCGCTGGAGTGGTTCATTCTATTGGAAGACATGTTGTTGGGACAACTCAACCTATTCGTGGTCCCGTCGTCGTCTAGTTGAACCACGTTGCCAGAGTAAGAAGTAGTCAAGGAAAATAACCGCTAATCTCATCGGATCCCATGCTAAAAGGAATGCCCTAGCACATTGGCCCCCTCTAACAAGAGTCATTATTAATGACGGGGTGTATGGCCAAACCCTCCATCGAACACCGGTGGGCTTCGGAGCATGATTTGGCCGCCACTAACAGCTACTCTGGCCAGATCCAGTTTGGCCACTACAGCACCTATTAGAGGTAATCCGCGTTGTAAGTGTTGAAATTGCAGTAAAGGGCGGCAATACGTCTAAGTGCGGAATATGGCGGAGTTATAGAATGTAGACTAAGACCTAGAAGGGGGGGTGATTAGGACCTATTTAAAAATAGGCCTATTAAAAACTACATTTGCCTATTTTAAACTAATTTCCAATTAAACTAAACTACACAATGTAACTTTATGGCTTCCAAGCCAATAGAGGGTCCAATCACATAGGCTACTTAAGATATGCAAATTAAGCAACTAGCTTATAGCATAGTGAACATGTGAGTATAGGATATGCTACTTATCAATCCTAGCATTCATCTAATCATACAAGCATATAATTAAACATTCAACCACATTACATAATTAAATAAATGCTCAAATGATAATCCCAAACACAATCATGTATAGTGGATTGGCTATGTGCCTACTCTACTTCCGACGAACTCGCTCTCTCTTAGAGTGTACCGGATTTCACTATGGGAGATTTTAAATCAAGTTTACCTCAAACCTTTACAGCCCTACACAAGGACTCTATAATTTATGCCCTACACAAGAGCAAAGGTTATTTACAAGAACCTAGACTTTATGTCCTACACAAGGACAAGGGTCCTAATCCCAAACCTGACAATGTAGGCCACACAGTCCAAGGTCTTAATCCCGAACCTAAGTTTATGTTTTACACAAGGACAAAGGTCCTACACAAGAACCTGGGTTTAGGCCCTACACAAGAGCTAAGGTCTTACACATGAACCTAAGATTTATGCCCTACACAAGAGCAAGGGTCCTGATCTCGAACCCGGCAATTTAGGCAACGCAGGCCAAGGTCCTAATCCTGAACCCGTTATGTATTCTCCCACCGGAGGCCTACACAAGGACTTAGGTTGGTTTTTCCTTAGGCCAACCAACAACCTTAGTCCTATACAAGAACCACGGATTTAGGCCCTACGGAAGAGCAAAGGTCCTACACAAGAACCTAGTCGAGTTTGTGGATAACAAACTCTTAGCCTCAATCCTACACAAGGAAGGAGGCTAACTTATACTCCTAACAATGATACTTACTTGTCGGATTAAGTCTCTTTTTGTAACTCCTCTTGGGTTGCTTGATCTTCACTCTCCCATGCTTCAATCAGCTCCCCGATGCTCCCCCGATCATGTTATCGCTACTTCACCAAGGCTTTAACTCCATGATTAATCTCCTTACATTTAATGCATCTTCAAGATGACCAAGGTTATGAGAGTGGGTCGAATCTCGTATAACTAATGGGTAGTTGTTTATCCTAGGGGATTTAACTAGATGGGCCTCTTAGAAGAGTTAGACAACCAAGAATGCTTAAGTCTAATATCTAGGAAATGGAGGAGTAGTTCAAGCACATCTCAATGTTGAAGTTGGAATCCTCATTAGAGTTGTAATCTAAAAGGAAATGACTTAGAACTCAATGGAATAGAAGTAAGGAATGAGGGATATGCATATGGAAACACCTTACCTTATTTTGCTCCAAAAACTCATGCAAAAGCCCAAGGACCGAATGCCCTTTATAAATTGTTCAAGCTTCAATGGTAAAAAAAAAGGGGCAAAAAATGGTCATGTCAATGCCATCAAAGAGTCTTCAATGCCGTCAAAGAACAATCTTCGATGCTATCGAAATGGTTTCGATGCCATCAAGAAAATCAGGGGAAATTTCAAGAATGTTGTTGGATAAATATGGATCTCAAATCGATGACATCGAAGGGACTTCGATGCCATCAAGAATTCCAACCAAATTTCCAGATTGGTTGTTGGATTTTCTTGATTCTCAATTGATGTTATCGACCAGGTTTCGATGCCATCAAAGACTGTTCGATGGCCGCCATTGAACATGCCTTCGAATATGTTGTTTTGGGCAATCTTTTATGCAACAATTTTGTACCTCTTCTAGCCTTCTTTATCATATTTTTCTTAGTCTCCTAAGGCTAAGGGATGATCAAATTAATATTCATATTAATTCAATATTATCTAGAGGCTATATGGTTGTTTTGGGTTAAGGGTTAGGGTCATCAAGGCATCTCTTTTACCTGTATATGATCCATGATGCTTCTGCTCCGCTTGTATCTTCGGTCTTCACTTTCCAAGTGCTCAACTGACTACATGACACAACGGCTCACATGATTAACAAATCAGGGTGCAAAAATGAGTTCACTAACAAGTGCTAATATTCTAAGCACACATGTAGTTGTCAAATTTCATAAACAAAATATGGTATGGATCTTCAGCACACTTCAGTTCTCTACGACACTTTAATAGCGTGACTCAACATCTCAAGAATAGAAGGTTCAGAATGATCTCAAGTGAAAGATCAAGTGTATGCCAACCTATATATAAAAATGACCTTAAAAAAGACCCTAGGATATTGTGCTTGACCACAAATTTTTAAACTTTAATTTGTAGAAATTTTATATGAAAATTTTGAGGATGTTCGGCTAGCCCAACTTTACTTTTAGACAACCCAACTTAGCTCGGGTCGGCCTGAGATCGGCTTAGGTCAAGTTTCTAACAACTTCAATTTTAAAATTAGTTGGAAGTTCGATCAGTCAAACTTATCTCAGGTCAACCCGAGGGTGACCCGGGTCAAGTTTACAGCAATGTATTTTTTATTTTTATTTTTTGGGAACTTTGGCCAACTGAAGGCTACTCCGGCCAGCTGAATTTTTTATAAAACCAAATCCTGCGAAATCTAAGAGTTGTTAGAACAGTATTGTGGAAATCCAGCCAGCCGAATTAATTCTTAGGCTGATCGAATATCCAAATCTTTTAGTTATAAATAAAGACATTTTCTCGTTGTTTTAAACACGAAAAAGTTAGATAACTCTTCCTTAAACAATGAGAAAAGCGCTTGTCCTTTCCAAGCTATTTGTGTAGTAATTCTTATTTTGTTTATAGCTTATTCAATTCTCTTCTCAAGTAAATTGATATTCAATTATAAAGTAAGTTATTGTAAGGCCCGTATCATAGTCTGTACCGTTCCTTAGGATATCGCGGTCCTCCCAGTCGAATTCCAGCGACCAGCGACGCATAGATAGCATTTGCGCACGACCCTGAGTCGTGCCCTGTCAACCCGAGTCTACTTGACTCGAAACTTATATCTTAGCAACCGCGCCGTCGCCGTGGTTCGAGCGCCATGTCTCACACGCCAATACGATGCCCAGGCCAAGAGTTGTGGGCCTGCGTTTATTTTTGAAGAAAACGCCGCGCATTGCAAATCCCAAGAAAATCTCTACAACCGATCAATCAATCAATCAAGTATACATCCTATCACAAGTACAAGCAACCCATACCCTATTCATCTCTCTCCCATTCCCAAAGTCAACTCTCTCTCTCTACCCATCCCTTCCTTACACCCATCACCCATCACTCCATCACCTGTTCATCCCATCACTTCTCTCTCTCTCTCATTCTCTCTCTTCACTCCCAAGCAACCAAGAGACCAATCATCCAAGCCTCCCAAGGAGAAGCTAGGTGTAGCCCACTTCCCTACCCAAAAATTGTCATCTCTACCATCCAAACTTCATCATCCATCATCAAAGGTTGAACATAAGAGCTAAGGAAGCCAAGGGACCAAGAAGAAGGCCAATCGGTGGGTGATCGTAACGTAAGATCTTGATTTTTTTTTTTTGTAAGGCCCACTTGTGATGGGACCCATCTTGAGGTTTGTGTTGTGACAAAGAGGGGCCCATAATGGTGGGGTCCCTCCAATATGCCGATCTCTCTCTATATCTCTTTCTCTCTCTTTTGTGATGGATTGTGGCCCACTTGATCTAGACCATCCATCTGTTGGGCCCCTTCCTGCTACCATGGATGAAGTAAAAACACAAATATCAATTTGATCTAACCCACGGTGGGCCATCACGCGGGACCCACCTCGATGGCGTGCCCCATCCGGGGTCGTCCATCCGCTGGACGTCCAGCATCCCTAGACGAAGAGAAACACAAGTATCAGCTTAATCCAAAGCTGAGGTGGGCCACACGTGTGGACCCACCATGATGATGTGCTAACCCACACCATCCGTTGAAGCCAGGACGGTGGATCCCACGCAGCTATGTAGCTGCTGTATTGTGTCAGCAAGTTCCGTGGACCCTACCCTGATGTGGGTGTTTTACACACACCGTCCATCCGTTTTGAGCCGTGGGCCCACCCCACACGTGTGACACGTGTGGGTAGGTGGGACCCATGTTAATGTATTTATTTTATATCTGCACCGTCCCTCTGGACAGTGCATGTGTAGCCCACCATGATGTACGTGTGGATCCACACCGTCCATTTGCTTGGACGGTGGGCCACTTTAATGTATTTATTTTATCCAGCCGTCCATCTATCTGGACGCTGGATGCTGGAGATTTTTTTTTAAAAATAAAAATAAATAAATAAATAAATATAATAAAATAATAGTAATAATATAATATTATATTATATATATGTATATGGTGGGCCCCACGTGGGACCCACCTTTTTGGAAACGGATTGGCTGGTGAGTCTCACACCAGCTATATAGCTGTTGTATTGACTTCCCAGGTTCTGTGGGTACATCCACACCATCCAGTTTGCTGGACGGTGGGACCCACCTTGAGGTATATACTCTATATCCACAATGTCCATCTGGACAGGTGGTGTGAGGCCACCTTGATATATATGTTACATCCCAACTGTCCATCCAAACGGTGAGCTCGTCTTAAGGCCTGAGACTAAAAAAAATGAGGCAGATCTGTCAGGTGGACCACACTGCAAAAAACAGTGGAGAATTGAACGCCTACCATTGAAATCCTTAGGGATCACAGAAGTTTTTGATCAATATGATATTTGTTTTTCCTCTTGATTCAAATCCTTATGACCGTATGAACAGATTGGATGGAAAATAAATGTTATGGTGGGCCTTGGAAATTTTAAGGGTAGAAATCATTATCTCCACTGTTATTTGTGGTATGGTCCAGATGATCTTCCGATGTGATTCATTTTTGGGTAATGCTCTAAAAAGATCTCTAAAATAGATGAATGGTGTAGATGGCGAGGCCCATTGGTGCGACCCGTGGATGTGGCCCACTTGATGTATAGGAGGCCCATTGGTGCGACCCGTGGATGTGGCCCACTTGATGTATAGGAGGCCCATTGGTGCGGCCCATGTGATGAGGCCCACCTTGATGTATTTGTGGTCATTCACGTGGCCCACCCTGATGTATTTGTGGCCCATCCATGAGGCCCACCTTGATGAATTTGTAGCCCATTCATTAAGGCCCACCTTGATGCAATTGCGGCCCATTTGATGAGGCCCGATGTGATATATATTAGCCTATATGATAAAGCTCACTTGATGTATATGAGGCCCATTGGTGCAGCCCATGATGCGGCCCACTTGATGTATATGAGGCCCATTGGTGCGGCCTATGTGATGTGGCCCACCTGATGTATATGAGGCCCATGGGTTGAGGCCCGATGTGATGTATATAAGGACCATGAGTGAGGCCCAATGAGACATATATGAGGCTTTTGTGTGGGGTCGAATGTGATGTATATGAGGTCCATGATGATGTGTGACATGCCGATGTTTATGGCGGGCCATGCCTTGGGAGTAATGATGGTTTGACGTCCACGTTGTAAGAGTAATGATAGTTAAATGTTCACATTATAACTCTCCCTAGGGCCCATTGTTAGGCCCATACTTGTTGTGTGTAGGCCGTCTAGGCCCATCTTCGTTATGAAGATAGTTCATCATCATATAACATGCTTAGTATAACTCTATGATTCATGCCCTTACGCATCATATGTATGCTTGATATGAGGAGTGACTGATCATAGTATATGTCATTGGGCAGATTATTTATAGGACTCACTGATAGGAGTTGCCCACATGAGTGCATGGTATATGCAGGATTGTTGTATGACTGGATAGTGTGATTCATGCATCTCGCATTTGTGTGACATAATTACTGTACGCCCCAGCAACATCAGGATTGTGGCCTCCACAGTGGATGTCATATTCAGACACTGAAAATATTGTTACTAGTATCGGGGTGCCATAGATGTCCTTGGGTGAAAATCCTAAACCTACCAGAGGATGACTCCAATGTCGAGACTGAGTGGATACATGAACGCACGAGAGTCGTATATCAGTAGGCTACGTCTCCCACTTTATCGTGGTCAGTTGGAAATAAGTGTGACCTTACCCGCCTGAGTGAGGGGGCAATATCTATGTTGAGTTTGACTAACTTGAGGAATTGGTCCGCTATCGACGAGCCGGGCCCGATATTAATAGGTAAATAGTGAGGTCTCTTCCACTTATCCAGTTGTGCACTCGGATAGGGGCAGCAAGCTGGCGTAGAGTGTACTAAACCCCGGTGATTATCCAAAGTGAGAATTGTAGTGATATTTGATTCTCCAGCGATGAGCTGCATTGATATGTGAATTCGGATGAGGATTGGTATACTTGAGTTGCACCTTGCATCGCATGGCATTGGTATGGCCGACACCATTCATGTCTTACATCGCATGGCTTTGATGTGGCCGAGAGTATTCATGCTTTACATCGCATGACCTTGATATGGCCTAGATACGGCCTATAACATTCACTCCTTGCATCACATGGCCTTGATATGGCCGATAGCATTCATGTCTTGCATCGCATAGCCTTGGTATGGCTAATAGTATTCATGGATTCGCCAGCATATTCCATATTACTCTGATATTACATTCTGAGCACACTTATATTGCGCATACACTTTCACCACTCTCTAAGCTTTTTATAAGCTTATACATGATTGATGTTGTAGGTGACGCTAGACCGTAGCTGAGCAGGAGCAGGAGCGTGCCGCAGAGCTTCTAGAGCTTTTGATTATCGATATTGTATTTCCCTTTATGCGCATTGTACCTTAAAGCTTTTGATCATAGTGGATGTTATGATGGTGTCTTGGTTATCGTTCGTGGGTTATGCTTATGGTTATGCTTGTTACAGAATAAATTCATGTTGAAAAATCCTCCTTGTAGGATCTCAGGATCGGAACCTGGTATATGGGTGCCGGGAGCCGAGAATGTTGTACTACGGAGGCTGTCGGCACCGAATTTGGCGATCGGGAATTTTGTGAGCCCGGTTTCCGAGTTTGGGACGTGACAGTTATACTCAACTTGATATTAGAGAATTGAATCTGCAACTTTTAGGGTTTTATTCTTTGAGAAATTATATATCCATATATCCTTTCTGGTTGAGCATACATTGATTCATCATATCCAATAAAGAGGACCGTTGCATTGATTGAAGCATCTACTTCCACAAGACTTCATTAGTATCTTCGTATTGACATTTTGTCTTCAAGAAGATAAGTATTTGTTTTCAGAATATTACTTTCATTTTTTTATTTTTTGAGATTGCCCGAAAATCGCATCGGGTTGTGTAGTGGTTAGCCCGTGAAAATTACTTAAGGTTTTATTTTGGTAAGCCTGTGAAAATTACAATAACTATAAGTAGTTAATGTGATCCTATGAAAACCTTGAAAATAGTGGAAATCCAAAATTACGTGGAGTAGTAATTTTTTTAGAGGAATAAGTGTGTGTTAAACATCGAACCATTATAATTCTCTGTGTATTGTGGTAATTGATTATCTTATTCTCAAATATTGGATTCAAGGACGACGTGACATAAGGTTGTACTACTTAAGATTTTAAGTGATGGTTGTCCAACGACTCAATTGAAATTAAGATTTCAATATATGTTGCTATTAAGAATTTACTTCCCCCCCCCCCGCTTTCTAGGACATACAAGTGATATCAGAGAGTGGTTGCTCTTATTAGAATTTACCTTCTAGGGCTAGATATAGAGCTATAAGATGTTAAATTTTGAAAGTTTATCCATATTCAGGCCACCTCCCTTTGATAGTTTATCCATATCCAGGCCACCTCCCTTTGATGGCTCAAACTATTTTTACTGGAAAGCCCGGATGAGGATCTTCCTCAAATCCATTAATGAAAATGTGTGACAAGCCATTATGACTTAATGGTCCCCTCCTACTATGAAAGTAATAACCGAGGATAAAACCACGTCCAAGAAAGAGAATCATTTATAGTTTATGAACAACTACTCTGAAAAGTGAAAGTAGAGCTAATGTAAAAGCCTTGAATGTGATAACTTGTGCCCTATCACCAGATGAGTTTAAAAGAATCATTTCATGTGATATGGCAAAACAAGTTTGGGATATACTTGAAATGACAAATAAATGTACAAATATTGTGAAAAAGTATGAGATTCAAATCCTCACAACCAAATTGGAGGAAATTCATATGGAAGAAAATGAGACATTTATGAACTTCTATACAAACTTAAATGACATAGTTAACTTTATGTGGGGTCTTGGTGAAAGTATCTCTGAAAGCAAGGTTTGTGCAAAAATCCTACGATCACTTCCTGAATGGTTTAATTCCAAAGTTATTACTATACAAGAGTTGAGGGATACCGACAAAATGAACATTAAAGAGTTGGTTGGATCTCTTTAAACTTATAAGTTGAATTTCAAAGATCCGAAGAACAAGTCCATCACCCTCAAATCCTCTAAGTCTAAATTAAAGGTTTTGAATGAAAATTCAGATAATGAGGAAAATGAGGATGATATGGCATTGTTGGCGAAGAATTTTTATAAAAATTTCAAAAATAAGAAGAAAAATTATTTTCAAAAACCTTTTGATAAAAGAAAAGGAAATTCAAGTTATTGGAAATCAAAATCAAAATCATCAGAATCTGAAGCTAGTTTAGAAACTGATGAATCAAATAAAAAAAATTGTTAAAGAACATAATGCCTTTATGACAATAGCCGGAGTCACTACTTTAGAAGATAGTGAAACATCTAAATATGAAACTTCCGAAAGTGACTCTGAAAATGAAGAAGATCTTCAAGAAGCTTATAATGCTCTTTACAGAGAGAGTTACAAGATTGAGGCAAAGTAAAAACTCATAATAAAAAATGTGAGGAATTACAATTAGAACTTGAAAAGATTGTCTTGAAAAAATCTCGTTTTTCTGACTATTTTGAAAAATCAAAACTAGATTTAAGTTTTAAAAATACATAACTGCAAAATCTTAAATATGAGAATGTGAAATTGTAAATTGAAGTTTCTTTACTTCAGAGTTCAAAGGATACTTGGAAGTATACCCAAGGAGACTAGAAACTTGAAATTTTGCCAACTTCATCTCGTTGGAATGGTGACAAGTTTGGACTTGGCTATATTAGAGATATCAATCTAAGAATTCTACTCCTACCTTTGTGAAAGAAGAATCCTCGAACTCTAAAGTAGAAACTCTGAATGAGTTTGATCTCAAACAAAATATCTTCAAAAATACAAAATCATTTCAAGATTTTTTTAAAGAAAAAATATTTGCCAACAACCATGGATATCAAAGGAGAGAAAAAAAAAATCCTCATCTTGCTGATAAAATTATGGACTTACTCAAAGAGTTGTTGGAATCCAACCAAAAAACAATGAAAGGAAAGAGACCATCCAAAGGCTAGAACCGTCATGAAGTGAGTTTCAAAGCTAAAATGTCTTATTATCCACATAGCTTTCAAAGTAAGTAGTCATTCAAGATGGTACTTGGACAGTAGATGTTCTAGATATATGACAGGCGTTAAAGCCATTCTTTCAAATATCAACCAAATTGATGGTAGCTCAGTTATATTTGGAATAATAGTAACTGCAAAATCATCGATAAAGATAATGTACGTTTTCAAACTTATGTTTGAAAATGTGTTGTATGTTAAGGGATTAAAATATAACCTTCTCAGTATATCTCAAATATATGATAATAATCATAGTGTAAATTCTTTTGATAATGGATGTGAGATAATAAATAAAGAAGGACATGTAATATTAAATAGTCGTAGAACTTCTGAAAATTGTTATACTTGCTCGACAAATCATTCATGTAACATGGTCCAAACAGACAATACTAAATTATGGCACCAATGTCTTGAACATGTAAACTATAGAGGCCTTTACAATTTGAGCAAAAGAGATCACTTGCGAAGCTTACCCAAGCTAAGAAAAAAAGAAAATAAAGTATGTGGTACTTGTCAAGTTGGCAAGCAAATTAGGAGTTGTCACAAGAAAGTGAACTCCCTATCCACTACTATACCTCTTGAAATTCTCTACATGGACTTAGTTTGACCAACAAAAACAGAGAGTAGAGGGGGAAAGAAATATTTCCTAATCGTAGTTGATGACCGCACTAAATACTCTTGGGTAGCATTCTCGAGAGAAAAGTCGGATACTTTTGATGACGTCAAAAAACTTATTAAACGCATCTAGATTGAAAAAGAAATGTTTGTAGTTAAAATAAGAAGTGATTATGGAATAGAATTTGAAAATAGTAATTTTGAGAAATATTGCAATGATCATGGCATATTGCATGAATTTTTAGCTCCTAAAACACCTCAGCAAAATGGAGTTGCTGAAAGGAAGAATAAAGTGTTATAGGAAATGACAAACGTAATGTTGAATAGTATGAAATTGTCTAAATATCTATAGGCTAAAGCTGTGAATAATGCCTACTATATAATCAACCGTGTTTACATTAGAGCTAAATATATATATATATAGCATATGAAATGTGATTTGAGAAAAAGCCCAGTGTAAAATATTTCCGTACTTTCGGATGCAAGTGCTACATTTTATGTGACTATGGGATATGCATTAAATAGTCATGAGTGTTCTAAACAGAAGAACTAAGGTAATTCAAGAATGTAACAGCTCGAATTTTTGCCAACCTGGAATTAGACGTCTTTAGGCAATGGGCCGCTCCTAACATCTTATTAACTTGTCAGAACTGAATCTCACAATCTAAAATCGCTTCTGAACTCATTTCCTTCACAAATCCAACCCTTCACTACCTTGTTCTTTTAATTTTCCTACGTACTTTCACCCTAGACACTATCTTAAACTAGTTAAGTATTATAACTTGGATCACCTTATTTACAAACTACAAAGGCCTGAGTACCACCTCGACCAGAAATCACTTAGGATTAAATCCTTTAAAAATGAGACAAAGTAACTAAGTGCTAAACTAGATTAGCTACGAAATCCATTTGAATCGCTTTAAATACGATCTGCAAGACCCAAAACTTGTAGAATCACGCTTAAGTTAATCTCAGGATCAATCTCATTGATTCTCGGGAGCACGTTGAAACTCCGTCATCGATCTGACAGATTTCGGGAGTCCGAATAATATGAGGTTAAGGACTTAGGACCGCCTCGCTGGGCTTGACAACCATCTCAGAAATCAAATCCAGCCAGTGTCTCATGGCTGTTCGCTTGAGCCCGGATTGAGAGAGTGTGAAAACACTTATTTTCTTTCCAAAATAAATATCTTGAATAGTAATCTGAGACTTGTCGCTTGTGGGTCAGTATTAAGCAACCTGACCGTCAGAATCAGGCCAAATAACACCCTCGGATCAGGAGAAATTTCATACACGTGTCAGTGTACTCGGAATCTCCCATCAAGATCCGCTGACTGTTGAACTGAAACTGGTCCGCCACGCATGATCTGAGAACCCTACTGGAATGAAAACTTAATGGAACCTAGATCCATAGTCTGTGAGCTTAAGTCCAACCTTTGGCTCAAGGGGGGCCTCTAGAAATGCTCCGTTGAGACAGAAAAGCTCAACTTTGGTTATAACCTAAGTATACCTTGACTTGAGGTCTATTTTGGTTATGTTCTAACCTATATAAGGACCTTAAACCCCTCTCTCATTCAGCCATACGAATTTGAGAGAAAACCTAGGAGAGAGAAGAGAGAAAAGAGAGAGAAAGTGAGAGAGTTGTGGGAGATCCTTCAATTTGGTGCTTAACCACCTCATTCTTATCGCTTTCCCGACAATTTCAGTGACATTTCTAGGCAAGAAACCCTAACCCTAATCCATTTTGGAGTTGTATAGGTTGTAGGTTATGAAATAGCTAACCTATTTCATTCTATAGGTTACCAAACTGCCGTATTCAGAAACTTAGCAATTCTATCGACTCCGTTTCGATTCTAAGATAAAAGGTGCGAACTTTAGGTGTATAAGTTATGGTTTTCAACGCTTTCAATGTTAGATAATGATAGATTCATGATCTGCATGCAATTACACATGTACAAAGTGCTTTCTGTTTCGATTAAAGACGTAGAATATGGAATTTTATATATTCTAGGTATTCGTAAAAAATACCGTATACATATATATTTTGGAAATGTGTTTGACATGATTATTTGTTGTATGAATATATGATATATAGATAAAATACTTATTTGGCGAAAAGATTCACCCTAATACATGTTATGCTAATATACACTATGTATGTAGAAATAGTGTATTGTAGAAAGTACCGTATACGTATATATTTTGGAAGTGTGTTTGACATGATTATTTGTTGTATGAATATATCATATGTGCGTAAAATACTTGCTTGGCGAAAGGACTCGACCTAATACATGTTTTGCTAACATACACTAAGTATGTTGAAATAATGTATGCTAAGTGTTTGTGAAAATGCTTGTGTGAGTAGGTGTTTTGATGATGATGCCTTAGGTAGGTGTCGAGATGGGATTCTCAACTACCTTAGAGACATGTATGATTTCCTCCATGAGGTTGTTTACTTAAACCGCTTATTTGTGAAATATATGTGTTTGTATTCTTGTTTATATGATGCTTTATGACATGCTTTATAACATGCTTTATACATGCTTATGACATGTTTGTTAGCATGCTTGAATTACTTTGTTTATTACGCTTTACTCCACATGCTTTGAATATGGATTAATTGCTATTGGGACTATGTTTATAGTCCAGACAATCAGTACCAGACTTGAGATCGTGGTTGAGATTCATTTCGCCACATGAGATATGTTCGACGAACTCGAGTCGTACTTCGGTTGGCGATAGTGGTTGGCCACGCGAAGTGCTTATGCACTTCATGTCGTTCAACTTGTTGTGCGCTCGAGCTAGCCGAGCTCGTCAAGTAACCCGATCTGTCTAATGTATGTTCACCATGTTTGGACACTACTGCTTGAACCTAGGGTACCAAACTTACCAGTGAAATCTCTTTTAACCATGGTACATCGATCCACTAAGACTCATGAGCCGGGCATAGTGGTATGGGACACCGTGGTCGAGCTGTCGGCCTACGTTGGGGCCACGTGGCTCCCCGTAGTGACCAGTGAGTAACCAGACTCGTGAGCCGATTATGGTGGTATGGGATACTATATTCGTGCTGTCGGCCTACATTGATAAGGTGATGGGGGAGTGGTGCAACGAATGCGAGCAACAGCCCTGACAGCCCTTTGTAGTGACCTCGAGCATACTCTGAATTTGCGGTGAGGCGATGAGTTTTACCGCAGTGTAGAGAGTATGGACTAGGCCTGTTTCTGTATAGTGATGAATCGTTAAAGAGGTGATGGGGGAGTGGTGTAACCTTTGTGCGTAATGTACAGTTGTAGTGACCTTCACACCATCATCTGAGATTAACTAGGACTGACGACCTAGAATGAATCATGTTTGGGAATGATACAAGGGAGGTACCTAAGTTTTCCAATCCTGCTGTTTGAAATGGACTAATAACAACTCGGTAATCATGCTCATCATGCATTACATGTGCCTAGAAGATGTGGAGCACTGAGGAATGAAAGCATGCCGCGAACGTAAGATGGTGTCGTACGAGGGAGGGTGTGGTGAGGGCATACATCATGACTGCATTCATACTTGTATTAATAAGAGTAGTTAGGAGTGTTTGATTTTACTGCTTTATCATTACTGCTTGACTGAATTGATAACATGTTAACCTATGCTTTATTGTTCCACTGAGTTGATCACTCACTCCCACGTTACGGGACGGTGTTTGCAACACCAACCGAATTGTTGAGTTTCGTGTGATGGCGATGCTTATGAAGCGAGCCGACTACTACTATGATGTTGAGGAGGAGTTCTCCTACATATAACCCTCTGACATGTGTCTATGAAGACCTGGTAATGTATTGATGGGGCTATGGTACTTGGGATAAGACATTATACTTCCTCACATTTGGTAAATTTTAGAATTGTGCTTGTAATTATTTAACTGGTGACTTTATCACACTCGAGAGACTCACCACAGTTTTTTTATATATTTTATATGTCTATCACAGCTTGCAATTTTAATCTGTCTGGAGTATGATATCTTGTTTTGGTTTAATCTCACTCATGTTCAATGCACGAATACAGTCAACATTCAATCATCATTCATTTTGTTGCATAAGTGATGTTCTGGAACTCGGGAGTTGAGTTACTGCTCGACCCCCGATTTTCGGGATGTTACAAAGAATCGATAAATGTTGTAATTGATGATCAGTCGATCAATCCCAGTCGTCACCAAGATGATGGTGATTGTGATATTATTATGATTAATCAAAGTGAACCATCATCCAAATCAGATTCTAGTGAATTAAGGTTGGTAAAATACCATCCAACTGATCAAATACATGGTAACCCTCTTACTGGTGTTCAAACAAGAAGACAATTGGAAAATATTTGCAATCATGTTTGTTTTACTTTTTAAATAGAACCGGCCAATAAATGAAGCACTGGGTGATGAAATCTGGATTTTGGCTATACAAGATGAACTGAATCAATTTGTAAGAAATAATGTGTGGTATCTTGTTCCCAGACCATCTGATAAACATGCTATTGGAATCAAGTGGATTGTTAAAAATAAATTTGATGAATTTGGAAATATTATTAGAAACAAGGCACGACTAGTTGGCGAGCTAACTTATTTTCTTGGACTTCAAAATGAGTATGGTTGGCGAGCTAACTTATTTTCTTGGACTTCAAGTTAAGCAACTTGAAGATGGAATTTTTATATCCAAAACCAAATATGCACAGAATTTGATTAAAAGATATGGATTTGAAAAAGGTAGAAATTTAAATACTCCAATGAGTACAAAACTCATATTATCCAAGGATGAATAAGGTAAAAGTGTTGATTCTCATCTCTATCGAAGCATGATTGGTAGCATACTATATTTGACTGCCAGTAGACCTGATATATAATCTAGTATTGGTATTTGTGTTATATATTAATTTGATCCTCAAGAATCACATTTATTTGTTGTCAAACGTATAATAAAATATGTTACAAGCACTGCTAATCTTGGACTATGTTATCCACATGATACATCTATTCAAATAGTAGGATGTATCATGTAGATTGGGCATAAAATATCAATTATAGAAAATCCACTAGTGGTGGATGTTTTTACATTGGAAACTATATAGTCTCTTGGATGAGTAAAAAATAAAACTCAATATCCTTGTCTATTGCAGAACCAGAATATATCGTTGTAGGAAATGCTTGTGCTTAGCTCATTTGGATAAAACGAATGCTCGTAATTCAAGATACAATGGCACATTAACATTAGATATCACTATATATGAGAGTTGGTTGAAGAAAAGACGATTATACTGTAATACATTCAAACTGAAAAGCAGCTTGCAAATATTCTAATCAAGCCGCTTGATAGTGTTAAATTATTTAATTTAAGGCAGAATATTGTCTTGTTTTTTAAAAATTAAAAAAAAAAACCAAAAAAAGGGCTAATATTTTTTTTTAATGGATTTTTAAAAGATAAAAGAAACAAATGAAATGGAAAAAAAAAAAATCTGAAAAAGGGTTTATTCAGCCAACCAAACAGTGACCGAATTGTTTGGCCAGCCGAGTAGCGCACTGACTACTTTTTAAATGTGGAAAACTCTATTTTTCCCAAATCTTCTTCTTCTTCTTCGTCTCGTTGGTGCCTCTTTCGGCTAACCCATATTTCATTTCTTCATTATAAGTGCATTTGAGTTTATCTTATTGTTAATCAAAGTTACTCTTTGCATTTGCATCTTTATTTCACCTCTTTTCTTGAGATTTGAAACCCCTTTGGTGAGTTGTTTCAAAAAGGATTTGAATTACTTGATCTCTTTGCTTTCTTCTTGTTTTAATCTAATGGAACAACGATCTAAACGAGTTGTACGCAAAGTACATGCTTGTTCTTCATCTCAATCTGGTTCTCGTGATATACAGTCCATTAGTCCACTAGAACATGACTCCAAAAATCTTTAAAATTTTAGAATAAGAGGGATTATTATTGAAAGATCAGTAAATTTGAATCATATTGTTGAATATGGGTTATACGATCTCCTCTCTAAGGTAGGATGAGAAAAAATTCTCCAATGGGGAGGGACTGCTTACCAATCCATTGTACAAGGAATGTACGCTTCTATTTTGAAATTATCTATTGAAAATGACATATTTTTTAAAATTAAATTTCTAGATGAAACAATTTCAATTGCACCCTCCACTCTCGCATCTTTGATGGAAATCGAATTAGCGGATGATGGAATTTCAATTGCTACTCTAATGGATAAAATGTGTAATTCTGAGAAAGAATTTGTCACCTGCATTTTGTATAGTTTTGATGCAGATTTGGAGATTGAGTAATGCTCTTCCTATTGAGAAGCTATTTCCAAAATACTGCGTTCTTCATCAAATTTTCACTTCCAATGTTTATCCTAGAGCGGGTAACAAAACAAACCTCGCTCCATTCATGGTTCGCATTCTTCATGTTATAGCTACCAAAGTTAGAATTTATCTTCCTACCCTTATATGTTATTCTATCATTCAGTATCGCATTTATCCTAGGCATGGTTCTCTTCCATTTGGTCATCTTATGACGTCACTTGCATTATTTTTCAGTGTCCAAATTCCATCTATTAAGGCACCGGAATCTGAGCTTCCCTTTAATTCTTCCAATTTACATATGATGAACTTGATGCCTCTACCTTATCAACAAGGAGTTCAGGATGAAAGACAGGAAGATGACGTGAATATGGATGACATTTTCAATGAGCTGGAGGAAGAATCTGTAGAAGATGAAGATGACTCAGATTATCATCTGTCTAATTTTGATGAGCAATTATCATCTTTAGAGCAGAGGATGGATAAATTGCATGTACATCAGGAAGATCTAGTACTAAATCAAAAGCTGAATATGAAGTACATGAAAAAGTAATTTCATCGATTAAGAAAGGGCTTGAACACCATTGATCCTGAGATGCCTGCTCCATCTTCCACTAAATCAGAATGAATTTTATCAGTATGATTTGTAGTAACTTCTATTTCTGACTTGGATTTGCTAGATATTTTCGTACTTTTTAGCATGTTAACTTTAAAATGCTTAGTTAATTGATGCACTTTGATATAGTTAATATTTGTTATTACTGCTTCATATATCTTTCTTAAATATTATCTTCCTTTGTCAACTTATGACAAAAAGAGGGAGAGCTATATCTGGTGGAAAATCTCATGTTTATGTGAAACATCTCATATTTATATGGAAAACAAGATTTTCTTGAGTATATTTCTAAGGGAAACTTAGCTAAGGTCAATCCAAGGGTGACCTAGGTTAAGTTTAAACAATGCATTTTTTAGATTTTTTGAAACTCTGGCCAGCTGAACCATGTATTCGGCTAGCTGAATTTTTGCTCGGGCCAACCTAATTTTTGATAAAATCAAATCTCGCGAAATTTGATAGCTGTTGGAACAATATCGTGGAAATCCGGCCAGCCAAAGTAATTCTTAGGCTGGTTGAAGATCCAAATACTTTGTCTATAAATAGAGACATTTTCTCATTATTTTAAACACGAAAAAGAAGATAATTCTTCCTCAAACAAAGAAAGAAACTCTAATCATTTCCAAGCTATTTGTATAGTAATTCTTATTTTGTTTATAGCTTATTCAATTCCCTTATCGAATAGATTTAAATTCAATTATAGAGTAAGTTATACTCAACTTGAGATTAGAAAATTGAATCTGTAGCTTTTAGGGTTTTATTCCTTAAGAAATTATATATCCCTATATCCTTTTTAGTTGACCATACATTAATTCATTATCATCCAAGGAAGAGGATCGTTGCATTGATTGAAGCATTTTCTTCTACAAGACAATATCAATTTATTCGCATCAACATTTTGTCTTTAAGAAGATAAGTATTTGTTTTCAAAATATTACTTTCATTTTGGGTTTTTTTTATATTGCCTTGAAATCTCATCGGGTTGTGTAATGGTTAGCCCGTGAAAATGAGGTTTTATTGTGGTAAGCTTGTGAAAATCATAATAATTGTAAGAGATTGTTAAGGTGATCATATGAAAACTTTAAAAATAGTGGAAAGCCAAAATTATGTGGAGCAGTAATTTTGGGCGTGGAGTATGTATATGTTAAACACCGAACCACTATAATTCTATATGTATTGTGGTGATTGATTATCTTATTATCTGCTTTTATTATGTTGAAATATCGGATTCAAGAACGTCGTGACATAAGATTGTCCTGCTTAAGATTTTAGGTGAAGGTTGTCCTGCGACTCAATTAAAATCAAGATTTCAATATCTTTTGCTATTGAGAATTTATTTTCTGTGATTGATTATCATAATTTAGTTTATCCTATTCACCCCCCTCTAGGACATTTTTAGCTTAGCTTACAAGAATCTATTGTGATAATTCAACTGCAGTTAACTTCTCCAACAACAAGCATTTATCGAGGTCAAAGCACATTGACATTAAGTACCTTATTGTGAAGGAGAGAATTCAGAATCATCAGGTGTCTGTAGAACTGATTGGCACGAGGCAGATGATAGTGGATCCTTTCACTAAAAGCCTTCTTATCATGCTCTTTAAGGAACACGTGACATTTATGAGAATTTTTAGTTTTGATTCAATCATGCGCAGACATTACAGAGATCTCTTTTATATGCATTGATGATTATGTTACTTAGTTTATGTCTTAATTCTCATTCAGTGTGCACATTCAGCTTTGAGTAAGCAAGACTTTGATTTGTGTCTTGAAGATACATTCAGTAAGACGACTTGAAGATAGGCATGTATGATCACATTAGATGTGAAGTCGCACCCCTTTTTTTCGTTTGTTTTACATCCGGATACATTCATGAAGGTAACATTCACAAGAATAAAACCAACTGTATTAATAATATTTTATCAGAGTAAAAAAGAATAATCAACGACCTTTCCAATGGAAGCTTATTACATTCAACGAGTTTGTAGTGGAAGTATAAAACGAAATCATAAATTTATCTTCTCATTCTTTTGTTTAATCTTTTATAAGGAAGTAGTTCTCTACGTCTTCAATCTTTACATCACCTGCATCAACTGTACGGTTGGGAGAGGATCAATGCCCTACTCATAGTGATGGTTATCCTTTAAGATTAACAGTAATTCAATAAAGTAATGTAAAGGTTCTGATATGTCAAGTACTCCACACTACTAGATGTATCAATGCGCAATCAATCTATATGAGATGAATGCCTAACAAAGTATATGCGGTGTATCACACTTAGCGATCACCATAATATGGAATATGATTATAATTATCCAACTCGACCCGCATCTCATACTACGGATATTCGCCGACGTGTCTCACGTTTAACATGGTTTTACACAGTTATCCTAAGACGGCCACAACACATATCCAGATGAATATGCACCCAGAGATTGGAGCGACTATTTGTGACAACCAACACCCCTAAGTTAGGAATTGATGTACTGCGTATACAGAACGGCTCACGTACACCATCCAATGCAACATCACCAGAGAACCCTGGAATTACATGGCGCCTCAGGGCCACTACCGAAAATGTATTACGTCCATGATATTTAATTGATTGTTAAAAGAGGGATTCGCAACATAGCACTTGCACCAAGAGAGAATTCTTTTATCCATGGAAGGTTAAGAATAACAAGACACCTGCCCAACCTTTAAGGGAAAAGGGGTGAGTGACAATAACCAACTCGAATAAGAGGCGAGTGACGAAGGTCAACTCGAAGGTGAAGAGAGTGGTTAAAGCTAACTCAAGAAATAGAAGAGAGGCAACAACCGATTCTTTAATAAGGGTGGCAACGACCAACTCCGTAATTAGAAGAGCGACCACCATCGATTCTTAGTAATAGAGAGTGGCGAAGCCAAATCAATGGTAAGGTAAGAGCAAGGCTTGTATCCATAGCCTCCTGTGAATCCAGGAAAGCATCTTACGATGGATATCATATAAAAATCTCAAAAAGGCCAATAATTAATGATAACAAATTAAAATGAAAACAGAGGAAAAGTAATAAAAATCTGAGATCATATAAAAGGCATGTAAAGGATAAGTGTAAAGGTGAGATAAAATGCATCAACTTAATTAAGACAAAGGTACGAAATAAATTAAGACAAAGGTACGAAATAGGCAGGATAAAATAACACAAAGGCATAAAAAAGGGCAGGATAAATATATCAACTTAAATTAACGTAAGCTTAAAGGATAAAACCCTCACCTCTTAAGATAAATTGCCTTCTAATTGCTAGGGTTGATGTATTCATACTTTAAGATCGAGATCTAATCATAATTAACACACTTCGCGTTGTTAGATTATAATAACACATGGTTCATATAGTTAAGATTAACGACTAGGATTGGACTTGTAACATATATCTAGGATCATACAATTCAGTTGTTTAATTTGAAAACTATGACTATGTTATTATACACGTGGACAACTTACCTTATGCTGTCCTTAGATCTCAACCTGATAGCTCAAATTCAACGACATTGAGTTGACTCAGCAGCGACTCGAGCTCCATCTCTTTCTCTTATTTCTTCTTCTTCTTCCCTCTTGCTGATACGTCCAGCAGAATCTGGACCATTATTCTCTCCCACGTTTCTTTCTCTCCTCCCTTTCTTTCTTTCTCTCCTCAGTCGGATACGAGGTATTTATAGGCGGAAAAGGCTTCTAGATCCTTTTGGCGTAGCTCCCGGTACGCAGCTCTGTTTTGAGCGAACACGGAAACGGGACGACTTACCAAGCCAAGAAGCGAACGTTGTTCTCAGCCCCCGTTTACCTTCTGGGTCTCTACCCTGTATCAGCTGAGTCAGTTTTGAGAGGGCCTGAAGATGAATGGTCGAGATCTCATTCTTGGGTGCAAAACGTCTATCCAACTAATTAAACTGTGGCCCTGTTTCAACACAATTACCTCGTCTTGCAGCTTATCTGCGTGCTGATCTTCTCTCTCCCTTTTCTTCTGCCGTTGTAGGTGAGGTCAGACTCTTTTTTTTTTAAGAAGTGGACAGTTCCGATCAGCCCAGGTGGCCCCTTTGGATTTCTTACGTGGTAAGTTTGAGTTGGATTTGGTTTCTAGCACTGTGTGCGGAGAGAAGCGGAAGAGTGCGGAGATTTTCAGTCATTTTCTTGCTGGAATTGGTGGGGTCCACTATGTTGAGTTCCAGGGAAATCCACTTTGTTCACCGTATTTGTAAGATCGTATTCGGCTATGACCTCGAGTATGGGACCGATCTAGGTCTTAGGTGGGCCACACGTTGTAAAAGTGTAGAGTAAAATCTACATTAAAAACTTCCTTCTGTCTTCATCAGCGGACGGAACTCTCATTTTTTTATCCAAATTCAGGTGATCGGTGGGGTCCACTAGGGTGATCTTCTGGGGGATCCACTTCCTTTACCGTCTTAAGCACGCCGTGATAACCCATGGTCCCAAATCTGAAGTAGATCTGATCTTCAGGTGGGCCGCATGATCCGCCAATGCATGAAATGGTATTCACCATTAAAACCATCTTCACACCTTACGTAGTCACTTTACATCCTTTAATTACAAATTTGCCATCCATTTTCTAGTCATCTTCCGACGTCTGTTATATCAGAGTGCACTGTCCAAATGCCCTGAAATTTGGCAGGTATCCCCCATTTTTCATGCTCTTTCCATCAGTCCAATTTGGGCCTTGATCACTTACAGATGACCATGATGACTTTTTAACAGAATATACTGCCTCGATGCTTAAAATAATGCTTTCATACATTTAATAGAGAAGTTAGCCGGTAGTTTCGACATATGGCTTAAGATCTTCGTTATGAATGGATTACTCTAATATTTGGATGGCCCGTTTGGCAGATCCAATCATGATGGGTGGTCAGATGACTTACTAAAAATATGAGAACTTGATGGTTAGCACTCCGACCATGTATGTGTGTTGATGTATGGTCAGTTTCGTAAACGGATGGACATAAAGTGGGTTTTGGAGTGATTAGGGGTAAAGCATGTCTATCGTCATATTAGAGTGTTTTGTTCACACGTGTAAGTTTCTCAGATCGTTTTTCTGATGGTAGGTTAAACATATACATAGGTGATGAATAAGATGAATGGATCAGAATCTTGATCTAATGAATGTACGGACGGATGTAAAGGTCAAGTAGCTAGTTTACTATGATCTAAGGCTGAAATTCGACGTGTATGGTTAATTTATGATAATTAGGCCTGATATAAAATTTCACATTAAACGGACAGTGGGAACCATGTGATCTAGAATTCAAAGTATATGACGATGGTATTTTCATAATTATTGATGATTTGTGAGTTTTGGAAAACCTAATGGCTCCACATGGTTATATGCACGTTTCTAAGCAATTCTTACAAAAGAATGTATATCACAATTATTATAGATAGGGAGTTTATTCGTCATTTTGTTCAAGGGGAAGTACTTACATCAAATCACGTGATGGATGGTCTTGTCTTGAAATTTAATGATCAGATGGCTTGATCTATAAATGGAGATCATTCCCAACGGTTAAGTTAGTGTCAGGGCAAGGATGTAAGGCTAGAATAGTTGGATTAGTATCGTACACATGTATACATTATGTTGAATCTTATGGTAACGCTCGAGAACTTTCGATACCTGAGTATCGAAAAGTTCCCGGCGTTACAACATTAGACGTGTAATCTTCATACCACACCCATATATTTGATCCATGTCATAAAGGTTATTGGTATTCGTGACCATGATTCGTCACACTATGAAAAGTATAAATATTATGTTGACTACCATGATTCAGTATCAAAAGTCTTGATGGACAAGATCTAACAAGCGTTGCTCGTAATTATCAATGGTATTGTTTTGAAATTCGGTAGGGCACCCATTAAAAACTTTCAAAAGCAAATGGTTTTACAAATTCGTTTTCACAATTAAAATAAAATGTGTGGTTTTCTTTTAAAGATCAATGTAGCCTAAGTGGGAGAATATAAACTCTTATTAGGTGGGCCACACATGATCATCAAATTAGATCTGACTGTTGAATTATTCAGATTGATTAGTTTAGTGGGCCCTACTATAGTTGTGATCATCGTAAATAGGTTTAGGGTGGGACGCTTGAATCATGATTCTTAAACACGGTAATTAATCTGGATGTAGAAATCTACTGTGTATAGACCCTAGAGGAGAAGTGTGATGGATAAGCTTCTCTAACCTTATTTTTTATAAATAGATGTCGTGGTCCCCTCATTAACACATGAAAGAAAACCCTAGTCCCATTAAAAGTTCTCTTAAGGGTGTAAGGTGTAGAAGACCTACCATCTTTCGTGTCACACCCTAAACTCGGAAACTGGGCTTACAAAATTTTCGATCTCCAAATCCGGCGCCAACAGCTTCCATAATACCCCATTCTTGGCTCCCGGCACCCATATACCAGGTTCCGATCCTGGGATCCTACAAGGAGGATTTTTGGTATGAATTTATTCTATAACAAGCATAACCATAAGCATAACCCACCAATAACAACCAAGACACCCTCATAAAATCCATTATGATAAAAAACTTTAAGGTATAATGCGCATAAAGGGAAATACAATGATAATAGTAATGGAAACTCCTGATGCTCGACTGCACGCTCCTTCTCCTACTAAGCTACGGCTGCGTCCTGGTGTCACCTGTATGCATCAATCATGCATAAGCTTATAAAAAGCTTAGAGGGTGGTGAGAGTGTGTGCGCAATATAAACGTGCTCAAAGTGCAATATCAGAGTAATGCGGAATATTCTGGCGAATCCATGAATACTATCAGCCGTCCAAAGACTATGCGATGTAAGGCATGAATGCTATCGACCATATCAAGGCCATGCGATGCAAGGCGTGAATGCTATCGGGCATATTAGGCCATGCGATGCAAGGCGTGAATGATGTCAACCACACCAAGGTCATACGATGAGAGATGCAACTTAAGCATACCAATCCTCATCTGAATCCACATATTAATGCAGCTCATCACTAGAGAATCAAATAATAGTACAGTTTTTACTCTGGATAATCACCGAGGTTTAGTATACTCCAAATGGCATTGCCCCTTTCCAGGCGCGCAATCCAAGTGAGCGTAAGAAACCTCACTATCCGCCTGACCAATAGCCTGCCAATACCTTTTCGGCACATCAATAGCAGACCCATTTACGAGCTGGTCATACTCAGCCTAGTAATTGCCCTCTACCCTCAGGCAAGTAAGGCCACACCCCCTTCCAACTGACCACGACACAGTGGGAGACGCGGCTTCCTGGTATTCGACCCTCATGCGCTAATGTATCCACTCGGTCTCGACATTAGAGCATCTTTCAGTACCATCAAGTTTAGGAAGTTTCACTCAGGGATATTTATCGCACCCCATGTAAAGAGAAGATTTTCGGTATCTAATCCTGCCCCTCATGATATGCCTGTGGAGACTATGGCCCTGATGTCACTAGGGCGTACAGCACTCACAACATACAATGCAAGATACATGAGTCACATAATCCAGTCATATATCAATCATGCGCATACCGTGCGCTCATGTGGGACAACTCCGCCTATCAGGGAGCCCCATAATAACCTGCCCAATGGAATATACAATGGTCAACCACATCTCATATGAAGCATGCAGATGATACGTATAGGCATGTGTCATGATGTTATACTATAACGCACTCATAATCGGTATCGATAATCGGCCTATATGCAAGGCGGGGTCCATAGATGAACAACCGATCTAAACCATAATATAAAGATTGGCCCTCGATTGTAGATATACCAAATCCGGTAGCACAGAGTCATCCGTCTACGGCGATGATGGACCATGCAACATTAATAAGGCCCAATGATTTGGGTTAACCCACTTAGAGAATGATGAGAATGGGCCTAACAAGGCCTAAGGGAAGGTCACAATGTGGATATTTAACCATCATTGCCCATCAATGTGGACATTTAACCAACATTTCTCCCAAGGAGTGGCCCACATAGAGCCTAACATATAGTGGGCTCATGGCCTCACATAAGGGCCCAATACACATCCCATTAGGCCTCACACACAAAGGCCTTATACATATCATAATGGGCCTCATCATATGGGCCATATATACATCACATTGGGCCTGATATCTGGGCCTTAAATACATCACAATGGGTCTCACACTTAGGCCTCAAATACATCTCAATGAGCCGCAATACATGGACATCGTCTACATCAAATGGGTTGTAATATATGGGCCTCAAATACATCAAATGGGCAGCAATACATGGGCCTCATATACATCAAATGGGCCGTAATACATGGGCCTCATATACATCAAATGGGGTGCAACACATGGGCCGCAATAATGGGCCTCCAACATATCACAGTGGGCCTCATATCTGAGCCTCAATATATATCACATCAAGGTGGGACCAACACACTATATTTTCATTTTATTATATCTACACCATACATCTATTCTTAGAGATTATTATAGAGCATTACCCAAAAATGAATATTATCGAAAGATCATCTGGACCATACCACAAATAGTAGTGGAGATAATGATTTTCACTGTTAACAATTCACCGGGCCCGCCATAACGTTTATTTTCCATCCAATCTGATCATAAGGTCACCAAGACCTGGATTAAGAGGAAAACAAATTTTATATTGATCCAAAGCTTCAAGAACCCCAAACGGGTTTCAATGGTAAGAGTTCAAACCTCCATTGATTTATAGCGTGGTCCACCTAATAGACGATGTGGACATAGAACATATACATCAGCTGTGGGTCCCACCGTCCAGCCATCTGGACGGTGTGGATAAGACCCATACGTCAGGGTCAGCCCACAGAACGTGCTGGTGTCAATGCAGCAACGTTGCTGCTAGGGTGGCCCCCACTATCCAAATGGACGGTTGGGATGAAATACATACCTAATGGTGGGGCCCACAGAACTAGTGACGTTAATACAACAGCTATATAGCTGATGTATGGTACATCAGTTAGTCCGGCTACCACAGCAGGTGGGTCCCACGATCTGGACGATTTGGATATAACCATGCCTCATGGTGGGACCGCAGAACTTGCCGACGTCAACAACAACCATCATATCAAGGTGGGCCCCACCCACACATGTGCAGGTTGGGTCCCACTTGAAATTTAAATCTATCTCAACGCTTTGTGATGCCATAAAATGGTCTGTATAAATGGCTGGACGGTATAGATTTAACGCATACCTCATGATCAGGGGCTGTCTAGGCCGTGAACGGACGGCGTGGACATAAAACAGATGGACGGCAAGGAATGAAATACATACATCATGCAGGGGCCCCACCATCCAAGGTCTGGACAGTGGTTTCAATCCTGGGCAGTCGGTCAGGTCCACTGTAATGTATCTGTTTATCTGCACCGTCCAAAAATGATATCTCCATATGGACGGTGTGGATACAATATACGTACATTAAGGTGGGGTCCATGCACGTAGGCCACCCCATTAAGAATCAAACTGATATTTGTGTTTTCCCTATGACCAGGCCTGTGTGATTTGGTGGTCATGCGAGCCATCTGGCATCCGTGTTCTTTGCCAGCCAGGTGGACAAAGGTGGTCCACTGGATGGACGACGTAAATAAAATACTTGCATCAAGGTGGGCCATCAACAGGGGAGAAAGAGAGAGAGAGAGAGAGAGAGAGAGAGAGAGAGAGGCAGGGAGAGAGACGTGTGAAGGGGAGGGACCCCGCCACTGTGGGCCCTCCCTAGACTCAATAAAATGCATACATCAAGTGGGTCCCACCACAAGTGGGCCCACAAATAGAAATCAACGGTGGAAATCCTAAGATCACCCACCTATATCACTCCTTGGTCCATTGGCTTCCTTAGCTCCCATGCTCAACCTTTGATGGAGGATGATGAAGGTTGGATGGTGGAGATGAGAGTTTTTGGGGTAGGGAAGTGGGCCACACTTGGCTCTTTCTCTATGGGAATTGCTTGGACGATTGCTCTCCTTGGGTGCTTGGGAGTGAAGAGAGAAATGAGAGAGGAGAGAGAGGTGATGGGATGAAAAGGGATGGGATGGGTGTAAGGAAGGGATGGGTGATGTAAGAAAGGGATGGATGGAGAGAGAGAGAGAGAGAGAGAGAGAGAGAGAGAGTTGACTTTGCGAATGGGAGAGAGATGGGTAGGGTATGGGCTGGTACTTGACTTGTGATGGGATGTGTACTTAATTGATTGATGTGATGGGTTGTCACACACCACACTCAGAAATCGGGCTCACAAAATCCCCGATTGTCGAATCCGGTGCCAACAGCCTTCGTAGTACCCCATTCTCAGCTCCCAACGCCCATACACCAGATTCCGATCCTGGGATCCTACAAGGAGGATTTTCTAACGTACATTTATCTCATAAGAAGCATAACCACAAGTTTACCCAAATCACAAAGGCAATATCATCATCACATATCCACTAATATAAATATTTGAATATAGTGCTGAAAGGGAAATACGTGTATCAAAAATCAAAGCTCCAGAAAATGACCGCATGCTCCAAACTCAACGCTACTACGACTTAACGCCACCTGCATGCATCTATTATGCATAAGCTTATAGAAAGCTTAGAGGGTGGTGTAAGTGTGTGTGATGCATGTGCCAAGTATATAGATATCAGAGTAAGCGGAAATACTGCCAATTCATAAATCTTATAATATCAAAGTAATGAGGAAACATGTTGGTAAGTCCATAAATATCATCAGCCTTATTCAGGCTATGCGATGCAAAAACACAATAAGCCATTCCAAATATCATCTACTGAGGATGCAATGCAATATACAAATCTTGACGAGTCCACGAATGCCATCAACCTCATTAGGTTATGCCATACAGAAGCATAGTAAACCAAATACTGCGTGTTAAGGATGCAATGCAATATGTGATACAAATGAAATGACCAAACTGAAGTGTGAAGTCGGGATGATAGTACGTAGTATCGCGGGCTACGGGGTCCACCACAAGAGACTTCTATCCGAACCAATCTCATACCTAAATTTAGATAGTCAGACTCAATGTGGTAAAATCCTGATCTCAGGTTAGTCATATGCCCCAATCGAAATCCTGGCCACTGCAAAGGTATACACGATGACTTGATTTCGTACCACCAGCCCGAGTGGATAGTGAATGAATGAATGAATGAGTAAAATGCTGGGTATACAACTCCTGCTTAGTATATCCACATATCATACCGTACATCTCTGGGATCATTACCGGGGTCTAGTACACTCCAAACCAGATTGTCGTCCCATCATACGCAACAAGGTGAGTGGAAGAGACCTCACTATCCACCTACTAATAACGGGCCCGGCTCATCGATAGCGCACCCATTCCTCGAGCTGGTCAAACTCAGCCTAGCTTTACCCCCTCCTCTCGGGCAGGTAAGGCCGCACCCCCTTCGAACCGACCATGACACAGTGGAAGATGTGGCCTAACGGTATACGACCCTCATACGCTCATGCATCCACTCGGTCTAGATGTTGGAGCAACTTCTGGAACCAAGAGGGTTTAGGAAATTTCACCCAGGGATATCTATAGCACTCCATGTAGAATAGATTTTCAGTGTCCCATCTAGCCATCCACGCTATGCCTGTGGAGGCTACGACCCTGATGTCGCTAGGGCATATGGTGGTCATATCACAAACAGCAGATGCATGTCATATATATAATATTTAAATATCAAATGCATGATATAATATATCTTAAATGCATAAGACACTAATATAATATTTATATACATATTAATACGTGTGGTGGCCCACTAAGGACACACCCTAGTGTACGTATTGTACATCCACTCCATCCATCTATGGGAGTTCCCAAGCCGTCCATCAGCCCTTGGACGCTTTTCTTAAAATATATATATATGAGTATGTGTAATACATATAGGTAGGAATTTAAATAAAAGTTATGCATCTGTGCATGTTTATAACTCATGGGACCCACCTGCTGAGAAAAAAGGGTTGTCAGTTATGTAATAGTTAATACCGTGAGCAAGTTCCGTGTGCCATACGATTTAACCCACACCGTCCAAATAGCTGGACAGTTGGCCACATGTTAATGCATGTGCTGCATATCCTAACCGTCCATCTCAATTGGCGAGCTTGCCCTAATGCTTGAGTCCTATTGGACCACCTTGTTGAAATACATGGTGGGTCTAACACAAGCCTAAAAAGCCTTTTTGGTTGCACCCCTTGAGCTTTATGTTGGGGGCACAAAGCCACAGAAATATCTGACAAAAATAAACTATAATTTTAGGTGATTCCTTGGTCGACCCCGGGCCACAATAAGACTCGGGCCAAGTTCGAGAACACTACCATACAGGTGATGATTCTTCCCCTGGAGCTTTCCATTTTCCCATTTGCTTAAGTCATAGTTTTTATTTTAACTTGGAATTGATATCTCCATTTCATAGTGACATGTGTTAATTGTTGGAATTAAATTTCTATATTACATGCTTAATGTTTATCCTGCATATTTATTCATGCTTATGGATTATTTGTGGATTGCTTATGGAACTTAAATTGGTACACCAGTGGAAAACCTCCACCTATATGTGTACACTCATACTTGGGATGTAACTTGACTAGTTATGATCATAATGGACCTTTGACTAGGTAGTTATTGAGTGGTGGTCTAGATGGATGATTGATGCGGGCCTACCATCCAAGGTTGTTATGCCTAATGATTTTTAAGGATGGTCTTTATTGTATGATTTTGATATTCGCCCTATGTGGCATATTTTGATCCCTATGTGGCTTATTTTGATATCTGCCTACGTGGTTTGTTTTGGTATTTGCCCTACATGGGTTCGATGTTTTATATCGTGCAACCATGCAATGGTAAGCCCCATGTATTGTAATATGATTGGCCACTAGTCGACAGGGTTCCATTAAACATCCTAAGGTGGTAGCCTCATGAGCCGGGAATGGTGGTAATGGGACACTATGCCCGAGCTGTCGGCCTACGCTGGGCTATACGCTCCTCGTAGTGACCTTGAGCTTATTTAAATTGGCTGATTGTATTTGGACTAATAATGGTTTGGCTAATCATGCATTCATAGCATATTGGCGATGACGGGTGGCTATTCTGGATGCTGTAGCACGTGCCTTAGAGTTGTTGGGGTATTGTTTCGCTAGCTCCCAGACCACCGACTATTAGTCCCTGTTCCGACTGGATGATTTTTCCAAGTCGATGATTTGCATGGGCGACGAGCCCAAGTCCGACTGGATGTACATCCCCAGGTCGATGTGCATTCACGCATCCATGCATTTAAAAAGACTGCATCATGTATTGTTTTGATTGCTTTGTTGTTTTATAACTATGCTTACCTAATGCGGCGGTGTGTAATCTTGAGGGGAATTCACACTGAGTTGGCCACTCATTCATCAAATATACAACCGTCCTCTTGAGGAGGAGCATGGTACGATCGCCAGGGATGCATGACTGTATTCACCTAGAGGAGCTGCGTGATCTTGTGACTTATATTTATATACTTTCTGTCATTCTTTATGTATTAAATTCTTGTAAATCTTGTACTTATTAAATTTTGCGACATTGGTTTGTATAAGTCATTATGGGTAGCTTCTTGTATAATTGAATGATAATGAAATTATCCTTTATGTCGATTTGTCCACACTACGCTCATTTGCTTACTCTGATGAAGAAAAAAAAACGTACACTCGAATTTGACCATCCTTTAAGGTTAACACTCGGGTTTTTGGGAAACGGGTCATATACTCGGGTCCTGAAAAGTCGAGTTGTTACAGTTGGTATCAGAGCATAGTTTGGATAACTTCGCCTTGGTAAATGATCTTATACAAACTTTAAATGTCTCAAAGTTGGATGTTTGAAATTAGAAATTGAACTTAGGTGAATCTCCCCCAGACTTAGAGAAATTTTGAGGAATGTAGAAAACCAAACTTAGTTTCCCCTCATAAATAATTAAGATAGTCAGTTGAAATGATGTGGAATCCCTTATATGTAGAAGTAATCGAGAATACAGGAACCCAAAACTTTAGGCCCCCTAGAAACTTGTTTGGAGGACTGAAGAACTTAGGAATGAACTTAGGTCCCCCTTAGAAATTATTAGAATAACCATTTGAACTCATTTGCTTCCCCTGTAGTTAGGAGAAATTGAGAATATAGAAATTCCAAATCTTAGGCCCCTAGCACAGTGTTGGATAATCTTAGGACTTAGGAATAGAACTTAGATTCCCTTAGAAATCTCATGATTGGTCATTTGAACTAGAAGATAAACCTAAGTACTGTGGAAGAACAAATACCCACCATGACATATTTGAGATCCAACGAGAACATTTCTTGGACTTGACCCTTGGTGAACAAATTTTATAAATCTATAAATTGGAACTTCTTTAATGATTTTGAAGTTAGAAATCATGTTGTTGCCATCTCCAAGGAATGAAACAACCTTAGGCATTGTAAGGAAATCCCATTACTCACCACATCGTACATTAGGTCAGTTGTGGGTCAGTCGTAAATATTTTTCAAACTTGAAGAATCATAGTAGGAGTTTTAGTCTACATTTCCTAATGCATCTCGTTAATTAGAGACAAGAGTTTTCATGAATCCCAACACTTAAGATTAATTAGTAACGAAGTCATAGAATTCTAAGTAAATTTTCAACCTGAGATTAAGCATATTATAACTAGATTTAAAATCTTAGATAAACTTAACAAAAATTTTAGATTCAGAATTCACGTAAAAAGCTTTGGTCATGGAAAATTTTTAGTGTATTAAGCAATCAGAGTGCGCGACGGAAGCGGTATGGGCCGCATAGGCTTATCATGGAAAAAAAATTAGGGATATAAGATTACTTGATATTTCAGGAGTCCAGAATAATTGGGATCACGGATTGATGGAACCATATTTAAATGAAGTTTACATGGTTTGACTTGAATTCTAAGTCATAGCAAATCTCAATAACTCCAATGCTCTGATCAAGTAAAGGATCGAGATTTAACAGGATTATGAATGGATACCAAAATCCTCTGTCCTGCGCAGACAGATGATCGATGTATCGGGCTCAAACCTACTACGACCATCTACTTGTGTTACCCTGAACATTGGAAATTTAAAATCTTTAAGGGGGGTAGCTTGCAATGACTCTTGCTCTAGTGGTGAGTTATTAGCACTTATACAAATAACCTCAATGCTAAGAACTAGCAGGTGCATAAAGACACCGTAAGATAGGTTGTTATTTACGTCCATAGTCAGAGTGCTAAATTTCGGGGGCGAAATTCTCTTTAAGGGGGGTAGTCTGTAACACCCCGTACTTTCCAGTACTCAGGTGTTACCTTTTAAACCCGTGATTAATAAAACTCAGGACCTGTCAACTGAATGACTTGACTTAACACACTATAGGGCAGGCTTTCCCAAGCAGCTTTGAGATAATCCGCTGCAACTCGGGAGACTTAGCTTACACCTTACACCAATCAAAGAGGTAAGTGGGATTGAAAACCTTAAGCTCAATCAGTTTCTGAAACCATAAATGTTAGCAGTACTTTGAAAAGTTAACTCACACAAATTTGAAAATAACCAATAAAGCACCTCTACACTTTATATATGCATTTAACCGTTAAAAACAAATATCGGAATTGTTCAACCAATAGATCACATCATACGGGCCAAGTAGGGCCCAGAAAAACATGTAATGACCCACCTAAGCCTCACAATGCACCCTAAATTGGACCTGGGCCCCTATACAGGGATTCCTAACAAAATGGTCGGAGTAGATCCGTCACAAATGACTTAAAGGAACCACACATAATACGTGTGTACAAATGTGCCACCATGCACGAGGTGCAACGAACCAGGGGGAGCGGTCAACTGACGGATGACCGAACCCATTTAAAGAAACACTTCCCGCCGTTTCTAAACGTTTGAAATCAAGAAACTTTGAACCCCTAAGTGGACCCACCGGACCATTTTTTGGGCAATCCGGACCATCCATTTTGTTGGTGGGGCCCACCCCAACAAAACCATATAAGCTTGTAGGTCCCTGAAAATAAATAAAGGGAATCGATCCCTGACCGTCCACTCTAATAAATAGAAGGCGAACGGACCACTGGAGTTATAGGGAAACACCGCGCCGATTGGAGTTCCGACACATTCCGCGTCAGTTAAGAAAACATGGAGGAATTACAAGCCACATTTATTTGTTATGAGAAAAGCAGAGGCAACCACTGACGACCGTCGCTTGGGGATGGGCGGAACCAATCCCAGCCCTTGGATCTCCATCTCCTTACCTATAAATGGAGAGCTCAGCCCCTCAGACTTCACATAGAAACTAAGTTGAGAGAGGAAAGAGTCGGAGAGAGAAGAAAGAGAGAAAACAGAGAGGGAGAGTAAACAGAGAAAGAGAAGAGAGGAAGAAGGAGAAGGTGGTGCGTGCGTGACCACCCATGTTTGGGTCGGAACCAACCGTGGAAGGTAAGACATCTCTCTCCATTATTTTCTTCTTTAGGAGACTCTAAAATAAACTCATGTTAAAGCTCATACCTCACCACACATGTATAAAAACACCCGTCAGCAGAAAATACGCACATAGTGAAGGACGGACCCTGTTTTGAAGTAGGTAGAAACCTTCCTTACACTCTTTTTGGAACTCTAAAATGAGCTCAAACCATAGCCCCATCACACCTTGCTCATGCCCCGAGCAGCCTTCTAAAAACAGGCTCTGTTTGTGGCTGATAACCCAACCTGATAACAGTGGGTTCCCGGCATGAAGCCAGGCTAAAAATGTGACTGTGAGCAGTCGTGTATTCAGTAAAAATGATTGGAAATCAGCCAAATGGTAAGCCTGGAAATGAATAAGCTTGTAGAACATGGCAGCAGTGAAAAGATAGTTGGAGACTGCAACTTGGAACGGCTGAGATTTCAGCCCACTTCAGCAAAGGAAGAAGGCCCTTGGCTGGACCGTTGGCAGCAGAGGTGCTTAAACAGTTTTGGGCCTCACCAAAAATCTATGGGCCCTGCACAAATGCAGGTGGGCCTCGCCCAAAGCAGATTGTTACACTGACCTTGGACCCCACTAAAAGGCTGGTGGGCCGCACCATGATCAAACGCCCACCAAGGGGTGGTGTGCCCAGGACCACCCATCAGATGACGTCCTGGACTGGGCTGCTCTACACGTTAAAAATAATAATAATAATAATAAATGCATGCATAAGTACATATGATAGATTAAAAATAAAAGTGTTGTAGATCTGGTGTGTTGTGGTAGGGACCACTCACAAGTGATTTCATCCAGCCGTCCATTTGTTTTCTTTGGACGGTGGATATCACTGACAACTAACGTTAACTGGTTGGGATACCTCTCAACCATCCAGATGGGATGATAAGGCTGGGGAGCACTGTGGTGCATGTGAGTTTAAAAATAAAATAAAATAAAAAATATATCTATATAAATAAATAATAATAATAGTAAAAATAATATATAACATAATGTAATATATAAAGAACCTTACTAAAACAAATATCATAGCATATATTACCTGCTTTATAATATAAAGCATGCATCTATACGTGCACCTCTATCAAACCTAGATTGCATGAACGGCCTCTGATGTGTGCATCCTTCCATGCAATGAAATGCATGAAGTTTACATCCAGGCCATTGGCCAGAGGTTTCCTACGGGCCAGATTTGAGGATTCATCCAAACCTTCCATTCTCAGCCACCGTTGGGATAGTATGGAGTCCCCTCCAATTCATGTAATAAAGTGTTACATGTGGGCCCCACACCCATGTAGAACCCACGTTGAAATACATGTAAGATACATGTGATGTATACTATTTAAATACATAACAGATGCATGTAAAATATATAATATTTAAATATGAGATGCATGTGATGTATATAATATTCAAACAGCAGATGCATGTCATATATATAATATTTAAATATCAAATGCATGATATAATATATCTTAGATGCATAAGACACTAATATAATATTTATATACATATTAATACGTGTGGTGGCCCACTAAGGACACACCCTAGTGTACGTATTGTACATCCACTCCATCCATCTATGGGAGTTCCCAAGCCGTCCATCAGCCCTTAGACGCTTTTCTTAAAATATATATATATATATATGAGTATGTGTAATACATATAGGTAGGAATTTAAATAAAAGTTATGCATCTGTGCATGTTTATAACTCATGGGACCCACCTGCTGAGAAAAAAGGGTTGTCAGTTATGTAATAGCTAATACCGTGAGCAAGTTCCTTGTGCCATACGATTTAACCCACACCATCCAAATAGCTGGACAGTTGGCCACATGTTAATGCATGTGCTGCATATCCTAACCGTCCATCCCAATTGGCGAGCTTGCCCTAATGCTTGAGTCCAATTGGACCACCTTGTTGAAATACATGGTGGGTCTAACACAAGCCTAAAAAGCCTTTTTGGTTGCACCCCTTGAGCTTTATGTTGGGGGCACAAAGCCACAGAAATATCTGACAAAAATAAACTATAATTTTAGGTGATTCCTTGGTCGACCCCGGGCCACAATAAGACTTGGGCCAAGTTCGAGAACACTAACATACAGGTGATGATTCTTCCCCTGGAGCTTTCCATTTTCCCATTAGCTTAAGTCATAGTTTTTATTTTAACTTGGAATTGATATCTCCATTTCATAGTGACATGTGTTAATTGTTGGAATTAAATTTCTATATTACATGCTTAATGTTTATCCTGCATATTTATTCATGCTTGTGGATTATTTGTGGATTGCTTATGGAACTTAAATTGGTACACCAGTGGAAAACCCCCACCTATATGTGTACACTCATACTTGGGATGTAACTTGACTAGTTATGATCATAATGGACCTTTGACTAGGTGGTTATTGAGTGGTGGTCTAGATGGATGATTGATGCGGGCCTACCATCCAAGGTTGTTATGCCTAATGATTTTTAAGGATGGTCTTTATCGTATGATTTTGATATTCGCCCTATGTGGCATATTTTGATCCCTATGTGGCTTATTTTGATATCTGCCTACGTGGTTTGTTTTGGTATTTGCCCTACATGGGTTCGATGTTTTATATCGTGTAACCATGCAATGGTAAGCCCCATGTATTATAATATGATTGGCCACTAGTCGACGGGGTTCCATTAAACATCTTAAGGTGGTAGCCTCATGAGCCGGGGATGGTGGTAATGGGACACTATGCCCGAGCTGTCGGCCTACGCTGGGCTATACGCTCCTCGTAGTGACCTTGAGCTTATTTAAATTGGCTGATTGTATCTGGACTAATAATGGTTTGGCTAATCATGCATTCATAGCATATTGGCGATGACGGGTGGCTATTCCGGATGCTGTAGCATGTGCCTTAGAGTTGTTGGGGTATCGTTTCGCTAGCTCCCAGACCATCGACTATCGGCCCCTGTTCCGACTGGATGATTTTCCCAAGTCGATGATTTGCATGGGCGACGAGCCCAAGTCCGACTGGATGTACATCCCCAGGTCGATGTGCATTCACGCATCCATGCATTTAAAAAGACTGCATCATGTATTGTTTTGATTGCTTTGTTGTTTTATAACTATGCTTACCTAATGCGGCGGTGTGTAATCTTGAAGGGAATTCACACTGAGTTGGCCACTCATCCATCAAATATACAACCATACAGGTAATACAGGTGGCTTTAGTAATAGGTATGTTCAGACTTGAGGAGGAGCATGGTACGATCGCCAGGGATGCATGACTGTATTCACCTAGAGGAGCCGCGTGATCTTGCAACTTATATTTATATGCTTTCTGTCATTCTTCATGTATTAAATTCTTGTAAATCTTGTACTTGTTAAATTTTGAGACATTGGTTTGTATAAGTCATTATGGGCAGCTTCTTGTATAATTGAATGATAATGAAATTATCCTTTATGTCGATTTGTCCACACTAAGCTCATTTGCTTACTCTGATGAAGAAAAAAAAACGTACACTCGAATTTGACCATCCTTTAAGGTTAACACTCGGGTTTTTGGGAAACGAGTCATATACTCGGGTCCTGAAAAGTCGGGTTGTTACAAAATATGTCCAGCACCGTCCAAATATGTGGACGGTGTGGATGAAATACATACAACATGGTGTGGTCCATAGCACGTTCCAAACGTGGTCCAGCACCTTCCAAATATTCTGGACGGTATGGATTAAACAGATACCTCATGATGGTGTCCCATCGTCCAAATGATGGACGGCTAGGATAAAACAGATACATCACACGTGGGCTCCACATGCTGAACAACATGTATGTACAACACATACATCTAAGGAGGGCCCCACCCAGTAAAACATCCAGATGGATGGCTGGATGGAACAAATACATCATGGTGGCCCACCGAACTTGTTGATGTGGTGTAACTATGGACGACATAGATAAAACATCAAATATTAAGGTGGGCCACGTCTAGACAGCTGGATACAACGCATACCTCATGGGGCTCCACTAGCTGGAGATGGATGGACGATGTTAGATATAGCACGTACCTCATGATCAGGGCCCACACTTGCTGATGTCATTCAGCTGAGAGCTGCGTGGGCCCCACAGAAATTGTTGACGTCAATACCACAGCAGTTACATGCTGCTGTGTAGCCGTGGGACCTACAAAATTTGCTGATCGTCAGCACAACAGCTACTGCTGCGTGGTGTGGCCTACTGGCCCACTGTCCAGATGGATGGCTGGGATATAATACATAAATCAAGGTGGCCCATGTGCTAGATAACACCTATCTTAGGTGGGTACCACCATCCAATCATCTGGACGGTGTGGAATAACATATACATCACGGCGGTCCACACAGGTGGACGGTGTGGATCAACATCAAGGTGGGCCACAAAATGGAAAAGGAGAGAGAGAGAAAGAGAGAGAGAGAGAGAGAGAAACGTGAGAAAGGGAGGGACCTCGCCACTATGAGCCCCTCTCTATACAATGCATACATCAAGATGGGTCCCACCATATGTGGGCCCTCAAATCATAAAAATCGAGATGATGAACACCCACCGTTAGATCTTGGACTCCTTCCACCGATGCGATCTAGGGCTCTAAGGGGGGAATTTCAACGGTTGAGATGGGCTTTAGATGGTGGGATTTAGTGGTAGGAAGGTGGGCCATACTAATTTCTCCTCTCCCTTACAATGTTTCACCATTGTTGCTTGGGAGACGGAGTGAGAAATGAGAGAGAGAGGGTTGTAAGGAGAGAGAGGGATGGGTGATGGAGTGATTGGGAGTGATGGGTGAGTGATGGGTGTACTTATGGGTGGAGAGAGAGTTGACTTTAGGGGTTGCTTGGGGATGGGACATGTACTTGACATGTGAGGTGATGTGTACTTGATTAATGAGATTGATTCAAAAGTTTCTCTTGCATTTTACAAATGCGCGACATTTCCTTAAACTGAACGCATGTCCACATCCTATGGCCCAGGTATCGCCTCAGCGGGCGAGACGTGGAGTCAGAACCGCGGCGACAGCATGGTCATAAAGGTACAAGTCTGGGGTCGAGTCAACTCTGGAATACGAGATACAACTCAGGGTCGCACGCAACTACTATCTACGCACCGCGGGTCACCGAAATTCAACCGGGAAGACCGAAAAGCCTATGGAATGGTACAGGCTAGGATACGGGTCTCACATAGGTTGTAGAGATTCTCTTGAGATTTGCAACGCACAGCATTTTTTTTGAAATAATGCGAGCCCACAACTCCTTGTCTAGGTATCGCATCGGCGTGTGAGACGCGGCGTTGGAACTGCAATGATGACGCGGTCACTAAGGTACAAGTCTCGGGTCGAGTCGACTCAGGTTGACAGGGTGCAACTCAGGGTCGCGTGCAAATACTATTTACGCACCTCGGGTCGCCAGCATTCGACCGGGAGGACTGCGGTAGTCTAAGGAACAATATGGACTAAGATACAGGTCTTACACTTCGGCTACGACGTGGCATCGAGAATGTATTCCCAATTAGGTAAGCCTTTAAGATTAAAGCGTGTGACCTCAATTGTTGATGCATATATGACCCGTCAATTCGACAATATAGAAATAACACCCACAAGACTAGGGTATTTTAAGCGCTGAATACTGCAAGGATTCCAGTTCGGGCGTGGTTTGGGTGGATCCCAGATCCATCGAGGCCGATGGATCCCTAACTGTGAGCTGTTATGATGTATGTCTTACTTCTACACTGTCCATCCATTTTAACAACTCATTTTAGGGCATGCTTCAAAAAATGAAGCAAATCCAAATCTTAGGGGACCATAACATGCATGATTGAATGCCCATCATTAAAACTTCATGGGGATATCGAAATGTTGATTTTCCATCCAACCTGTTGATAAGGTCACAACGACATTGATGAAGAGATGACACAAATATTAGCTTCATTCAAAACTTTTGTGGTCTACGAGAAGTTTTTGATGGTCTATTACCATTGCTTCCTATATTTTTTATATTATGCTGTAAAATGACTTTTCAAAATGGATGGACAGCATGGATATAAGGTATATACATCATGGTGGCCCCCACGGGGATCTCACTCACCTTGGTAGATCCAGTGATCAATCGAAGTTGATATTGCCCTCGGCGCTCTGGACAGCCCTTCACTGACGCGGATTACATATTGACCCATCAGCGAGTCTCTACTATCGACACTAGATGAGCCGCACCTTGATGTGTGTTTTATCCACACCATCCAACCATTTTCCAGGTTATATTACAATATCACCCTGAAATGAGGCCGATACATTGTTGTGAAAAAACTTTGATTAAAAAATATAAATATAATAAAAGTTTTGCTTGAAAAACTTGCGAATTTAGCGTTTTGGGAATAGTCCCATATCAAGAAGGAGAGAAGAAAAACTATGTTTATATGTGGGGTGTGGAGTACCTTATTATTTGCTTGGTTGAGTGGCTGTAAAGGCGCCAGTGGCGCACTTTGCACTTGCAACAGGGAATATGGGTCAGGCGGTTGGTATGAACAAGTGATCTGAATGAGACCGGTGTGACTTTTATAAAGGCTGGAAACTAGCTGTTGGAGTGAAGTGTAACTCCTCATGCAACATTAATCCAACATGCACAACAGTCAGAAACTGCCAATAATGGATAGTTTCTCACCAATAGCCAAATAGCGATTATATTGAGTTACAACCCTGAACCAAAACAATCAGCCAGCCTAGCCTATATAAACAGTACTTGGATGGTTTAACAGACCATCACCAACACTCGAACCATTCTCACTTGCAACCAAACACAAGAGTAACTGTGTACTCTGATCAGTCAGCAAGGTTCATACAAACCTTATTCAAAAGACCTCAAGAAATAGACCAACACAGTGGTCTAAATCTCTAGATTTTTCTAATGTGCTTTCTGAAATTGAAATTTTTTCTTTTATTTATCTGCCAGAAAAAAAAAATTTGTGTACGCAGAGTTCCATTCATGGTTCTTCATATTTACTGAACGCAGAACCACACCCCAGGCTCGTCGTATCCTATAAGCGGTTTTCCTTTAACCTATCAGTATTCTCAATCATTCTGAGAAGGGGCAAATAACGCTTTAAGGAGAGCATGATCACACGTGCTTCAGCCAGTCCTTTTATTTTCGGTTTCTTTAATTATTTTTTATTTATAGAAATTGTGAAATCTGTAATTTGCGATAACAATCTTAAAGCATTATCCGAATAGAAACCAAATGTGTATCTTCCATCAAGCTGATGAATCAGGATTTTATTCGTGTTGATCAATTCGATGGAAGCACTTTTACAAGGTGGCAAGACAATATCAAGTTTCTCCTAACGGCCTTACAGATTTATTATATTTTAGATCCAAATTTGCATCCACTACTTGAAGCAACCGACGAGGACACACCTGAACAGATTGTTGCTCACAACAAAAGAGATTAATATAAACTTTTATGCCATGGATACATACTAAACGCGCTATACGATCAATTGTACGATATGTACACAAACGTCATTTGCAAAAGAAATTTGGACCGCCATAAAGTTCAAATACAAGGCTGAAGAAGAAGGTACAAACAAATTCCTGATAGTCAGGTACTTTGACTATAACATGATAGATAATAAATTGATGATGGCCCAAATCCAAGAATTACAGCTAATAGCGAATAAAATCAAGACCATTAAAATTGATCTTCCAGAATCATTCCAAGTTGAGGCTATTATTGTAAAATTGCCCCTGATGTGGAAAGACTATAGAATGAAGTTGTTGTATAAGACCGAGGACTGCGCACTGGAATAATTCAGAAAGATCTTCAAATTGAGGAAGAATCCTGTAACCGCAATAAAAATGTTGAAAATGGAAATTCCTCGTCCAAAGTACACGCAGCAGAAAATACCAATAACAAGAATGCCGAGAATGACGATTCCCTGAAGCCCATTAAAGAGAAATTTATGAAAACACAAAAAAAAAAGGAACAGAAAGTTTAAAGGCCCTTGCCATGTCTGTGGAAAAATCGGACATTATGCTTGTGTGTACCGATATCGCAAATCCAAAATAGAAGCAAGTGCATTAAAGGGCGATATAGTTGCAATGATCACTAAAGCTAATACTATCCAAGGAAAAGTTCATGGTTGGTGGTATGATACTGCAGTTATAGTACATGTCTGCTATAATAGATCAACCTTCAAAACTTATGAGGATCTGATCGATGGTCAAGAAGTCCAAATAGGCAATGAAGTCCGATTGAAGGTCGTCACAAAGGAACCGTGGAATTAGTGTTTACTTCTGAAAAGAAGGTGATCCTAAAAAATGCGCTACACGTCCCAGACATGAGGCGAAACTTAGTTTTTGGGGATATTATGGGAAAACCTATAATAAGGGTAGTGTACGAGTTAGACAAATTGATTCTTTCAAGGAATGAGAACTTTGTCAGAAAGGTATATGCTTTGTAACGGTATGATAAAGTTTTTATTGAACGAAAGTAGCACTTCTGTTTATATGGTTGAATCCGTTGGACTATGGCATGGAAGATTAGTACATATAGGGTATAGTACCTTAAAATTCATGGCTAAGAATGGTCTAATCTCATACATAGATAATGAGAACAATAAATATGCAGTGTGTGTACAATCCAAAATGACAAAGAAATCGTTTCCTAGTGTCAAGAGATTATCTCAACTATTGGATATTGTGCACATTGATATTTGTGAGTTGAACGATAATCTTACTCGTGTAGGTAGAAGGTATTTTATAATCTTTATTAACGATTACTCCAGATACGTATATGTATACATATTAAAGAGCAAAGATGAAGCATTAAACATGTTTAAAGTGTATAAAGTTGAAGTAGAAAATCAAGTAAATAAGAAAATAAAAATTCTCCGCAGTGATAGAGGGGGAGAATACTTTTCAAATGAATTTGCTAACTTTTGTGAAGAACATGGATTAATATACCAATGTACAACATCATACACACACCACAACAAAATGCTATATCAAAAAGGAAGAATATGACTTTAGTAGAGGTGGTCAACTCAATGCTAATACAATCAATGCTAATACAAGTAAAATTGACACTGAGTCTATGGGGTGAGGCACTGCTTGTAGCATATCACATTCTAAATAGAATTCCCTTTAAGAAATATAAAACATCATCATATGAGGTATGGAAAGGTAGAAAACCTAACCTAAGATATCTTAAAGTGTGGGGGTGTCTCGCTTATTGCAGGACTCCTAATCCCAAAAGAACTAAGTTAGGACCCAAAGTTATAAAGTGTGCCTTCGTTTGGTATGCACAAAATAACTAAGCTTATAGACTCCTAAGCCTAGAGTCTAACACTATAATAGAATCAAGAGACGTTGAGTTCTTTAAGAATTCACTATCCTTGGAGTTAAGGGATAGTGAAATCTAAAGTCCTAATCAAGAACCAGTGAGTATAACTCTATAAGAAGTGGAAGCTCCAAGCGAACCTCATAGGAGTCTTAACACTGATCAGATAGATTCTCAGCGTATCTTTTTCCATTTAGTTGAAGGAGATAGAAAGAATGTTATCAGAAAAATACCTATAGTAATTACGATAGAAGATAACCCTAAAATATACAATGAGGCTGTCTTTTAGAGACTTAGCCTTTTGAAGGGAATCCATTAATGATGAAATGAAATCTATAGTGTCAAATCAAACATGGGAATTAGTAAACTTACCTTTAGGTTCTAAACTCATAAGTTGTAAGTGAGTATTTAGGAAAAAATATCACATTGATGGGACTATATAAACCTTTAAAGCTATATTAGTAGCTAAGGGGTTCAAATAAAAAGATGGATAGATTATTTTGACACATATTCTCCAGTGACTATGATAATATCCATGTGGATTTTATTTGCATTAACATCCATACATCATCTTCACATCCACCAAATGGATATAAAGACTGCCTTTCTGAATGTTGACCTCAATAAGGAGGTATACATGGAACAACCGAATGGTTCGTTCTACCAGGAAATGAGAATAAAGTTTGTAGATTAATTAAATTTTTGTATGGATTAAAACAAGCACTTAAACAGTGGCATAAGAAGTTTGATTCAAAAATACTATCTCACAGTTTCATGCATAATGTAGTTGACGAATGCATATTTTAAAGTCGATGATAATTGTGTAATTATTATTTGTCTGTATATTAATGATATGTTAATGATTAGTAATAAAATGGAAAGTGTAACTAAAACAAAGAAATTTCTGTCATCCGTATTCGAAATAAAGGATCTTGGACATGTGAATACCATCCTGGGTATCAAAGTTAATAAAAAAAAAAACATAGTAGGGGTTATACTCTGTGTCAATTTCATTACATTGAGAAAATACTAAACGGGTTTAATTATCTAAATATAAAAGAAGCAAAAATCTCATTTGATCCAAGTATCGAGTTGAATGAGAATAATAGAAGAGCAGTTGCACAACTTGAGTATGCAAGTGCTAAAGGCGGTCCAATGTATGTTATGCAATGCACTAGACCAGATATCGCATATACTGTGAGTAAACTCAATAAGTTTACTAGTAACTCCGGTGTGGAACATTAGAATACTATTAGTAGAGTTCTTGGTTACTTAAAAGCAACCAAAGACTTATGGCTATTTTACTTTGAGTTTATTGACGTATTGGAAGGATATACTGGTGTGATCTAGATATCGAGTGCAGGGGACAACAAGTCTACTATAGAGTGGGTATTCACCTTAGGGGGTGCAAGTGTATCTTAGGGATCCAATAAATAGACCTACATAACTCACTCGACTAAAGAGTCTAAGTTTATAGCCTTAACTGCAACAGACAAAGAGACTGAGTGGCTTAAGGATCTTTTATTAGAAATCTCTTTTTATGTAAAGCCTATACCATTTGTGTCACTACATTGTGATAGTGAAGCCACATTAGCTAGAGCCTACAACGTCACTTATAATGGAAAATTCAGACATATAAGTCTACTATATAATTACGTTGAACAATTGATTCAAGATGTAATCATTGCAATTTCCTATATGAAATCAAGTAATAACTTGGTTGACCCTTTTACTAAACCTCTAATGAGAGAGATAGTAAAGGCAACATATAGAGGGATGTGGTTGAAACTCTTTAACAAAAGTTCCACCGGTTATGGAAACCCAACCTAAATTTAGAAAATCTCTAAGTTTGGGTTCAACGAGTAAAAACAAGTTGCTGATATGTGGAAAGTTTCAGCATTAAAATTATATAAAACTTTATCCATAATAGATAAATGCTGAGTGTTATAGAAAGAGAGTTGAGTCTTAGAACTCTTAATGAAATCCAGTCTAAAGGACAAGTGTCTTAATAGTAACGAAGACACCGTAAGGATTTCACCTATGTGAATGTAGGATGGTATTGTCCCTCATGAGAGTCAAAATTTCTTTCGGGATCGTTCATGAAATAGGATAAGCACATGACCATTAATTGTGCTGATCAAAATTGTGGAAACTCTAATAACATAAAAGTGAATATGTGTGTGGTTTCTCTGGTTCTGTTATCTAAGAATAATTGGTTCAAAGCTGCGGCTATCAGAAATTTCAATAGAGCTTTGAGATATTAACACTAAGGAAAGATTCAAATTGAAAGATATATTTCTTTAAGCATATAAACTATTTATACTCTGACAGACATTTAAAAAAAAAATAATTCAATCAAGTGGCGAATTGTTGTGAAAAAACTTTGATAAAAAATATTTTAATAATATATATATATATATTAATAAAAAAATATATTTTTTATTATTATATATATAATAATAAAAGTTTTATTTGAAAAACTTGCAATTTTAGCATTTTGGGAATAGTCCTATATCAGAAAGGAGAAGAAAAAACAGTGTTTATATGTGGGGTGTGGAGTACCTTATTATTTACTTAGTTGAGTGGCTGTAGAGGCGTTAGTGGTGCACTTTGCACTTGTGACAGGGAATATGGGTCAGGTGGCTAGTATGAACAAATGATTTGAATGAAACCAGTCTTGCTTTTATAAAGGCTAAAAACTAGTCGTTGGAGTGAAATGTAACTCCTCATGCAACATTAATCCAACATGCACAACGGTCATATAACAGTCTGTAACACCCTATACTTTTCAGTACTCGGTGTTACCCGATAACCTAACTTTTGGAACTGCTCATCTTCATTCTAGCCTAAATCTAACGATTAGATGTAATCTTCATCTATGGGTGAAGCCATCAATCCGCAAATTTTCAAGTTAGACCATCAGATCATCAGGTCCACCGTTTATTGCGACTTTTAAATCATCTTAAAGTATGATCCAATTTGTCAAACCTACCGATCAGTAGGCCTATAATGCTCAAGTTCATAACCCATTACTTAACCCTCCTTATCCCAACTTCTGATAATTTAATGTACAGTTGAGACTCATAGAAGTAGGCCCTAATGAACCTATAGACAATTGATGATCGAATCAGGTAACAACTTGACCATGTTAAAATTACCTGTAATCATTAATTAGACACATCAATCAAGAATTGTAGACCACACGTTAATCCGTTACTTGTTGCATAATCTGGCTATAAAACAGAATATATATATATATATGGGAAAAGGTACTATGCGCTCGAGCGTAAAGCGGTCATCCGTGAGGTCGAGCTGAAGTGGGCCCCACCGTGATTCCTTTCGAATATCCACACCGTGATGCACCGCTCCATACCCACACAAATCGATGATGGAACTCGGGTATACCTTCTGAAAACATAAGTATACCATGAAAACATGTAAAATCACTTGGTGGGGTCCACTCGAATGTGGATACCACCTAAAAAGTGGTTTAAAATTATTAATTTAAGTGGGACACACATGATGAACATCATGAAGAAACCTCTCGAAAGGCCCCCACAACCGGTTTTGAATGTTTTCAATGGTAGACCACTTCGTACGTTACAAAAGTCACAGATTGAGGTGATTTTCACTGTGGGCCCGTTGCATAGATGTTTGAACGGCATACGGTGGGGCCCAAATGGAGACCGCTTTACGCTCGAATATATATATATATATATATATATATATATATATATATATATATATATATAGACACACACACACATATATATTTACATCAACTCCAAATAGTTAATACAGTAATTAGGACCATAGAGGAGAAATTTTATAATGATCTAGCCATTTGATTATAAAATCAATCATTGGATTGTCCGTGGCCATCAACTAAACACTAAAATCTAAATGTATGGCCCACTGAGCTTTGGATCTGCATGATTGCTGGCCAAAAAGTCCTGATGGGACCCGCAGTAGCAAATGGATGGAGTGGATTTCTCACCAGCATTACAGTGGACCCCACCCTAGTTGCATGTGTACTGGTGTGCACGTGCACTCACGACACACTGAACCAGTGAGTTGGTCAAATAAGTGTTGACCCGTCAAAAACAGAAAAGGAGGATTTTTCTCTCCTTTTCCTTCTTTCCCGCCAGTGAACGAACAGAGTTCATTGATTTAAAATTTGGCCCACCTCCTGTGACCACGTGAAAGGTCCAAGCTGTCCATCGTGTTGCACTGGTAGAGCTGACCAAACCCCAGAGTTTCCACACATTTACGCATGTGTACATGCACATGAATTATGCCACAATCGATGCGTGTATGCGACTCAGTCCTGAACGGAAATCACATCCGTTGATATGCCAACCTGGCAATTTGAGTCACCTTGGCTCTACTCATCTAAACCTTCCGTTCCAAGTCATCTCACCCCTATATTTCCACCCTGTTTTAGAAATTCCTTACAACCAGCAAAAAGGCGGAAGGAATCTTTCCTCTTTAAGCATGGATCCATCTCAGTCACCATGATCTTTTAGAAACTCTTTTGAAGCATCAATAACGTCTATTATAGGGTAAGCAACAACCTATCTCGCGGGAATATGAAACTCGGCGAGAAATCCTCCTTCATGCGATAAATCACTGCGGCTGAAAATATCGAGAACGGTCACTAGTAAAAGGGTTTTAGCTGCATTTAGTGGGTCCCGCTGAGGTCATTGGACTCATCCAGTCCGTTCAGAAGGACCGGATCAGAGGATATGGCCATAGCAGGAGGTTCGCCATGATCGGGCCCATCATCTTTGCCGACTGACTAGAAAACCCATCATCCTACAATGGGCCCTGTTCTTTGATATCAGGCGTTCATCAAGTGACCGAGGATTCCATAACATCATCTCCATTTGTCGTTAGTCACCATGCAGGAAAATCTGGCCACGTCAACTACAAATCCCACAATGACTTTCGCCTATAATAGGTTAAGAGGACCTATAAGAGGCACCCTTTTAAGGCAACACTTTCAAAAGAAGGAAAGGGAGCAGGAGAATGAGAAAAAGGGAAAAGAGAGGGCGTCGTCTGTTTCCTGCCGCACAGAGTCGACTCAGCTTGACTGGAACTAAGTCGGGTCGGCTCGGGGGAGGCTGCTATTAGACGTCTTCCAGCAGAAGAAGGAAGAAGATGAGAGTAAAAAGGAGAAGAAGAAAGGAAGAGAAAATAAAAGAGAAAGTGAGAGTGCTGGAGAGAAATCGGGCAGCCGCTGCTCGTGGTTACCACACCCACACCCGAGTTGGACTATGCCTTGGTTCGAGTCGGGCAGACTTGGTCGTTCCAATAGAGAAATATCAAGGAGCAGCAGGAAGAATGGAAGAAGAACAAGAAAAAGAGAAGAAGGAGAAGAAGAGATGATGGCGGTTGGTCGATCGGTTCAAACGTTGGGTCTACTCGTCTGAGTCACTGTTGAGTTTGAGGTGAGTCTGTTTGAGCTTGAATTCTTGTGGTCATTTCTGAAGAAGATCTACAGGAAAAGTAAAGAGAAGAGGATAGGGTGGCTGGTTGAATCCGAGTAGGGATCTAGTGGAGTACCGAGTCCAGATCAGTCCCAGTCACGTCAACGAGGAGTTGTTACAGCTACCATTTAAACTCAGGCTCGGAACCGAGTTTAAGCAGACTTTTAGTCGAAATGCTGAGTCGACTCAGATGTTCTACCCGAGTCTGGGCCGTTTTCTTCATGCCCAAATCTGGACAATTCAGAGAAAGGAAGGAGAGAGACGCCATCGCCAAGTTGAGCTATCGAGTCGACTAATGTGAGTCAACTTGTCTCCCCCAAATTGGAATTTTGACTTACCACTAATTGTCATTATTATGATTATGACAATTAAATGATTAGCTCTTAGTATACTATTTATGCTAATATTAGTTATTATGAATAAAAATATTAATTATTAAATATTAGTATTTTGTTTATCATTCTAAAATATTATCATTATACCATTTAATATCATCGTAATTATTACCATGTTAGCTAGTATTAATTATTCCATTATGATAATAATTATTTTGTAGTTACCCATATTATTAATGTTGTGCTTAATTATACATCAATTATAGTTTATATCCTAAAATCTAAGCCTAAACCAAATGCTTAGAACCAAAACCCTAAACTTAAGAAATTCAAAACCTAGGTTATGATCTTAACCATAAATATGATCTAACTATACTATTTTATAATTCATAATAGGACTAGATTCTAAACTGTGCGCACGAATTCCAACAAGCATTGAAAAGCGAATCTGACTCTAAGGTGAGGATTACCTTCAAGCTTTGTTGCATCATGATAGTTAGCATTGTTCATTTATATTAATTGATTGCTTAATATAACATTAAGAGGCAATGATGATGAATGTTAGTCTCTACATGTGTAGTTATTTATAAATGATTGCTGATTGAACTTTAATTCAAAAATATGAGTATGTCATATATCTCAATTACTTCTATTCATTTGAGGGAATGATTGAAGGTCCTAGACTAGTGGCCACCTTGTCTAATAAATTAAATGAAACATTTGATGTGGACTTATCATCTTATAGAACGTTTGTTGCCTAGGCGACTTTTGGGAAAATCCATTTTTATCACATCCTTGGGATGAATTGTTTGTCTATGCGGCTTGATATAATATTTGCCCTATGTGACTTTAAGGAATCGTCTTCATATAACCTGGCGATGATAAGTTCCACTTGTAGAACTATAATTGGCCACTAGTTGCGTAGGCTACCTTTAAACATCCTATTTAATAGTCTCATGAGCCAGGGATGGTAGAATGAGACACGATGCCTGAGCTGTCAGCCTATGCTAGGTGACAAACCCTCCATAGTGACCTTTGAGCTTTCTTAAAATGATTGTTCGAAATTGGAATAATAATGGTTGGGCTAATCATGCATTTTCATGGCATGTGGTCTTTTCCGGGTCGTTAGTTCTCCTTGGGTGTACCTTTGTGTACTTTCCGGGTGACTAATTCTCCTTGGGCGATCTTTATTTTATAGTCTTTTTTGGCTGGCTAGTTCTCCTTGGGCGTACCTTTATGTACTTTTTCAGGTGGCTAGTTCTCCTTAGGCAACTTCGTTACATAGTCTTTTCCAAGTGGTTGGTTCTTCTTGGGTGTACTTTTGAGTACTTTTCTGGGTGGCTAGTTCTCCTTGGACGTACCTTTGAGTACTTTTACGAGTAGCTAGTTCTCCTTGGGCGACTTTTTACCAGCTGGATGTGCATCCCCAGGTCTGTGAGTATGTGCATGCATCCATGCATTTGAACAAGATTATCTTGTGTGATTTATTTAATGAATGTGTATCTAATGAGCCTTATCTGATTCTCATGATAATCATTGTGTAATATTTGTTATATACTGTCTCTAATAACTATGCTTAATTATCTTGATGATACGATAAATCTTAGGGGATATACCTCACTGGATAGCCATTGACGTTATCAAACCGTACTCAGTACGCAGGTGACGCGGATGACGCGCATGCTGACATTCATATGAATACGAGGAGCTAGATGATCTCTCAACTCTCTATTCGTGACTTCATTTGTATTAAATTGTACTGTCATGTTTTGTAAAACGTTAAGACATTGGTTTGTATAAGCTTACGGGCAACCACTTGAATATTTAATTTTGTATATTTGGACTCCCTCTTATATTTGATTACTCGTATTCTGCTAGATTACTACTCTGATAAAAAGAAAAGAAAAATGTATGTGGTATTTGAGCCACCGTTAAAGGTTAACGCTCGAGTTTTGGAAAACGAGTAGTGTACTCGGGCTTCGAAAACTCGGGGCGTTACACAGTTATACAACGATTATATAACGGTCATAAAACAACTAGTTAGTGAGTCTTAACGGCTAGCATGCAACAACAATAATCCCACATGCATAATGGTCAGAAACCGCTAATAACGGCTAGTTTCTCACCAACAGCTTAATAACGGTCATATTGAATTATAACCCTGGACCAAAACGGTCAGCCACCCTAGTCTATATAAATAGTACATGGATGATTCAACAGATCATCACCAACACTCGAACCATTCTCACTCGCAACCAAATAGAAGAACAATTATGTACACTGATCAGTCAGCAAGGTTCATACAAACCTTAGCCAGAAGACCTCAAGAACCAACTTAGTGGTCTAAATCTCTAAAATTTTCTAATACGCTTTCTGAAATTGAGATTTTTTATTTTATTTATTTACTAGAAAAAAATTGTGTATACAGAATTCCATTCGTGATTCTTCATATTTGCCAAACATAAAACCACCACACCCTATGCTTGTCGTATCCTAGAAGCAGTTTTACCTGCAACCTATCAGCATTCTCAATCATTCTAAGAATGAGCGAATAACACTTTAAGGATAGCATGATCACATGTGCTTTAGCCTATATTTTTATTTTCGATTTATTTAACTATTTTTTTATTTATAAAATTTATAATATCTGTAATTTGTGATAACAACATATCTATGTTGGACTATACTAAAATAAACCGTGGTGATTGAAGACCCACCATTAAAACCTTCTTGGATAAAGCTGATATTTGTGTTATCCCTTCATCAGATAAACATATGCAGGAAGAAGTAAGAGGTTGGATAGCAAATAAACATGCCCTAAGTTTTAGATGGTTGGCATTCAATCACCACTGTTTACATGTGTTGTGGTCCACCTGAGATTTGGATATGCCACAATTTTAGGATAGGATCATGCCGTGAAATGAGCTGAAAAAAATGAACGGAATATGTGGATAAAACACATACATCGTGGTGGGCCCACGGAGTCCTGACCAACCAACAGCTAGGTTGGTACTAGCAGAGTAAGTATGCAATCCGTGTCCGCCAGGTCACGTGCTTGACGATACTCCGGATCATTAATCTACGACTGTCGTCTTGACAAAAGTGTCATATCGATCTAATGATCCTAACCGTCCGAGCAATGAAACTTCCATCTACCGTCTTTTACGAGCCCCGATTGAATTGGAAGCTGATTGAGTCCTGCCCCGCTGAAAGGAATCGGTCCAGGCAGCGGCTCTGTGGCCCCCACTGTGATGCATGAGTTCTATCCACACCGTTCATTCCATTTTTCCAGATCCATTTTTGAATCATTCCAAAAATGAGGCATATCCAGGGCTCAAATGGACCACACAGTTGGAAATGAACGCTGACCATTAAAAATTTCTTAAGAGCTACAGAAGTTTTTTTTCTCTTAATTATCAAACTTAAATTTGTGTTTTCCCTTCACTCATGTTTGTTTGACCTTATGAACAGATGGTATAGCAAATAAACATGACGGTGGGCCTAGAATGGTTTTAACGGTGGGTGTCATTATCACTGCCGCTTCCTGTGGTATGATCCATTGAGCCTTTGATCTTCCTCGTTTTAAGGCTCATACCTTAAAATGACTAGATAAAATATTTGAACGGTGTGGATAAAACACTTACATCATAGTGGATCCTACAGGGCCTCTATCTGGACTGATATCTGTCTAGGTGGGGGGAAGACGCAATCCGCTTCACAGCTGATTAACATTGTTCATCTGAACATTTGTCATAAAACAGCGCACGTGATGAACCTTGAGACAGCACGTGTACACTGGTGATTGACCTAAAACGAATGTGTACGAGATCCACATCATTCATCAGGTTCTATCCACCGTTATCATGTAAAAATCATCCAATTTCAAGCGTTTGGTGGGCCATAAATGTAAAACTCTCGACATGTACTTATAATCGTCCATTTTTCTAATACATGTATGACGCTCCAGACAAGTAAAATTACCTAATTTTTATACCAAAGAATAGAAATTAGTGGTCCACACCTCACGAACATCATGGATATCATGCACGTAATCCATATTGGGGCGTGTGCTGCGAGGAAATCTCTCAATCTCAAGCGAGCAGGTTCCATTATAAAACTCTCGACATGTACTTATAATCGTCCATTTTTCTAATACATGTATGACGCTCCAGACAAGTAAAATTACCTAATTTTTTATACCAAAGAATAGAAATTAGTGGTCCACACCTCACGAACATCATGGATATCATGCACGTAATCCATATTGGGGCGTGTGCTGCGAGGAAATCTCTCAATCTCAAGCGAGCAGGTTCCATTGGCATTACTAAACATTCAGTCCCATGTGCCCCGGGCCCGAGCCCGGGTGCTTGCACGTGCGGATATATGCGCCTATCCCTCTGTGCCACTCCAAAACCGGCGCTTCGTCATTTCTCATCGTTCAGTACCAGCTCCGTCTCCAAGCAAGCGCATCTTAGCCGGCTCTCCTCTAAAATGCGCCATGGGTGAGTAACATTAGCCTTCTCTGCTGCAATCTCCCCTTCTCAATTTCAAGAATCATGGCAGGTTGGATCTCATCCAAACTCAAAGTCGCTGAAACCCTCCTCCAGCAGGTAAGAATTCTCAGATCCATCACTGTTTTTTTTTTTTAATTTTTTTAATAAATAATTTAGATCTCTACCGTTAATCCTATCCAATTCGTACCGGCCCATCAGATTGATCAGCAAGCAGCGGAATCCCTTCGAAAAAATGAGAGGCCTCGATCCGACGATGTGCCGGTCGGTGAAACCCTAGCTAGGACAGAATCGATCCCATTGAAGGATCAGCTTAAAAAGAAAGCGCCGGATCGGAACCGTCCGCATCGAGATCTGAGGAGAGGCTATGATCAAGAGAGGCATCGGAAGAAACTTGATGCGGTCCAGAAACCCAATTCGAGTTCGGTTGAGAAACCCAACTCGAAAATTAGTCCGGCTGCTGCTGTGGCAGACAGTGACTGGACTGAACTCCTTCGATCGCCGGATCCAATCACACCCGTCGATCACCAGAATGGGGTGCCTGGGCCCGGCCTACGGAGGGATCAGAAGAAGCTTGGCATTGGGGTTTCGAGCGCACCGTTGGAGGGAAGGAGGAGTCTTTTGAAAGTCGGAAGGAGATCAGATGTCACGTCGGACAACAAGGTGGGTTTGGAGGCTTCTGATGGGGATAGAAGATGGAGCAATGAAGAAGCGGGCTTGTCTGGAAGTTCTGATTTTTCTGATTCGATTCAGAGAAAACCTGTTTGGGAATCTCGAGTGTTAGAGAGTAATGTTGTGATGGAGCCAAAAGAGGATGGGAATGGAGATGTGGTGATCCCGGCGACTTTGGAAAATGGGCTGCAATCTCATTCAGGAAATGTCAGTGCTGGAGAGGATGGTTTTGTGTCAGTGTCAGTGTCAGTGTCAGGTGCAGCTGACGAGATTGATGATTCGAAGAGAGAAGTGCATGGCAATAGTATTGGCCAGAGAGATGGGCCAGATGTAGCTGTGGGGCTTTCCATCCCTGATGACTTGCCTAGGAGTTTTTCAGGAAGTGACGAACGGTCAGATTCGGATACAGATTCAAGTTTGACGTCTGATTCAGAAGATGAGAAGGAGGAAAGGAGGAAGAGACAGGAACAAATTTTGGCTGAGGAAGCGGCTGCTAAAGCAATTGAGGCCATAAAAGAGCGGGAGAACATGGTCGCAAGATTGGAGGGAGAGAAGCAGAGCCTGGAGAAGATGCTCGATGAACGAGAAAAGCAACAAGCACAAGAGGTCATACTTTGTGCTTATTTTTCTATTTGTTTGCTTTCTGCGCCTTCTATATTTTAGAAAGTAATTGAAAAGTAGTGGAGTGTTTATCGTGCTTTATAAAATGGCATTTGGCTGTATTTGGATTCACATGTGAATTGAATGGCGAACTTTCAGTTTAAGCAAGAGCAAATGACAAAAAGTTAACAATGGTCACTAGCATTCATAATTGGGAAGTAGCCCTCAAATTTCAGTTAGTTTCTTCCATGTCCAACTATAATGTATTTTGACCACAGTTTGGAGCCTAGGCCCTTGGCGTGAATGCGAAGGATGGAAGTTACGATTTGGTTTATGTACACCGTTTTTTTTTTTTTTTTTTGAAAGACGAAAAATTTCATTAAAAGGAAAAAGGCAAAAGACAAAGAGATAGGCTGCTAAGAAAGCAGCCGATAGTTATACCCCTAAGAAAAAAATCTTGACCGTAAAGGTCCTTAACATTGGAGGCCCACTCGATTATGAGACACTTGGCCTTAGTTGCCACAGAAACAGCCGAATTGGAGCTATTCCTGAAGCATCGACTATTCCTCTCCCCCCACACTGACCACCAGACCGCAAGAACAAACATCCTCCAGATAATCGTCTTCACCTTGCCCAAATACACCCCCTGCCATGCTTGGAGGAACTGGCTAACCTCCCCCGGAGAACACCAATGTAAATTGAAAGCATTTAAAATCTCCGCCCAAATTGATCGAACAAGTTGGCAGTGCAGCAACAGGTGGTCCATTGTCTCTTCAGCCCGCATACAACATAAACATATATTGGAGAGGACCATACCTTTCTTCCTTAGATTGTCCACCGTAAGAATCTTCTTTTTTCCTACCAGCCATGAGCCATCCAAATACAATGATTTTTGGGGGGGCATCATACTTCTAAAGAAAGGAGAGATTTTGCTTGAGATTGTGCTTCAGTCTGTGCATCTGGTTATATAGAGACCGGACCGAGAAGGAAGACGATTTGTATGGTTTCCAGAAGATAGAATCTTGAGACGAGGGAGAGGGGGCTGCCGTATAGAGACATTCCAGGAGACCCGTGAAATCCGAAGTCTCCCAATCTTGGATGCTTCTTCGACAAGTCACGTTCTAGACGATTTTTCCGTCCATATCAAAGTAGTTTCAGCAACGTACGAATTCTTGGATTCAGCGATACGGTAGGAGAAAGGAAATTTGCTTCTAAGCGTCTGTTCTCCTATCTAGATGTCATCCCAAAACCGGATTTTGTTACCTTCGCCAAGGGCAAAACCAATGCTCGGCAAAACGACCCGCATCATATTCATAATTCCTTTCCATATGTGTGAAACTTTATGAGACGGTAATTGTTTAACCCACCAGCCACCAGGAGATGTACCATATTTTCCTTTGATGATAGAGTTCCAAAGACTTCCTTCTGCAGTCCCAAGCCTCCAGATCCACTTACCTAGGAGCTCATTATTCATCTCTTTAAGATCTTTGACCCCAGCACCCCCATCAAACAGATGGAGACAAACCTTCGACCACTTTAAGAGATGAAACTTCTTCCTAACTTCCTTACCTTGCCATAGAAATTCCCGCCTCACTTTGTCGATAGACTCCCTAATCGAAGCCGGGCATTTGAGAAACGACATAAAATAAATCGGGAGGTTGGAGAGAGCAGCTTTGATTAACGTAAGGCGGCCTCCTAACGATAGGTATCGATTCTTCCACCGCGAGAGATATGACTGAAATCTGGCTATTAAGCCCACGAAAGAAGATGGCAGGATGTCAGACTTGCAACTGAAGAGATGAGCAAGGTTTTCTACCTCTGCTCTATCCATATTGATCCCGAAGATTTTGGACTTTACTAGATTCACCTTTAAGCCGGAAACTGCTTGGAAACAAAGAAAAGTAGTTCGCAAATTGAGGACCATCTCATATGAAGCATCGGAAAATATAAGGGAGTCGTCCGCATATTGAATGTGCGTAATAGGCTGTTACATACCATTGATATCGATCCCACGTAAAATACCCTCCTCTTGACCTTTTAAAAGCATGTGAGACAAAGCCTCTCCCACGATAAGAAAAAGGAAGGAGGAGGAGGATCTCCCTGCCTTAAACCTCTGGAGCTTTTGAAAAAATCCTTTTGGAGAACCGTTCAAAAGGATGTAGAAATGAGCTGATCCAGTACACACTCTCATCCAAGCTCTCCACTTGTCCTCGAACCCCATTCGCTGCAACATGTACTGCAAGAAGCAAGGTGTCCCAAAACGGTTACGTTTCGGCCGTATCGGCCGATACGTAACGGTAAGGTGGGAACCGTTATGCGTTTCGGGGTCGTATTGGCCGTTACCCGATTTTGTACTCGTATCGGCCGTTACGGTCCCGTTACGGGCGTAACGACCGTTATTGACCCGTAACGGCTGTTATGGGTCTTGAAAAAAAAAAAAAGAAAAAGAAAAATGTACCTCTTTTCGTTTCTTCTTCTTCTTCTTTTTCTTCTTCTTCCTCTTCTTCCTCTTCTCGTGAGTCGCTAAGTCATGTCATGCACATGGCGACCTTCTTCTTCTTCTTCTTCTTCTCTCTCTCTCTCTCTCTCTCTCTCTCTCTCTCTCCTTTCCCTCTTTCCCTCTTTTCTCTTTTCGGTTTCCCTCTCTCGCTTTTTTTTTTTTAGGCATACCACGCACCAGCTAGTTGCCTAGCTGTAGGTACGTGTCACGTTGAGACGAGCACTGACACTCCTCGAGCTCCGAGTTGTACGAACGGTTCAAAGAGATCAAAGTTATATGGGCTCCACAGTGATGTATTTATTACATCTACACCGTTCATCTATTTTTAGAGATCATTTTAGAGCACTACCCAAAAAATGAATTATATCCAAAGATCATCTGGACCACACCAAAAATAACAGCGGAGATAATATTTTCACTGTTAAACAATTCGCAGGGCCCACGGTAATGGTTATTTTCCATCCAATCTGATCTGATCAGACCCAAGTGGGCCCCACCATGATGTATATATTTTATCCATGTTGTCCATCCATTTTGCCATGTTATTTTAGGTTAGGATCTGAAAATTAATAATATCCAAATCTCAGGTGGACCACACCATAGAAAACAGTGGTTATAGACCACTCACCATTGAAAATTTCTTAAGGTCCACTGTAATGTTTATTTTCAATCTAACCTATTAATTGGGTCACACTGACGTGGATGAAGAGAAAACACACATGTCAGCTTGATCTAAAACTTTTGTAGCCCCCAATAAATTTTTAATGGTGAACGTTTAATTATTGTTATTTCTTATGGTACAGTCCACCTGAGCTTTGGATGTGCCTCATTTTTGGGCTCATGCCCTAAAATTATTTGACAAAATGGATGGACGGTGTGGATATAACACATTCATCACGGGTGGGGCCCAAAAAACTTTGACACGTGTGCTACACTTCACAATTCGAGTCCCGCCTAATTCGAGCATTAAAAAATTGTACACGAGACATATATTAACTTAAAATTTAGCAATTAAATTATGGACTGCAATTGCTAACTCACGATGCCAAAATCAAATTGTTTGAATAGTTTTAATTGTTAATTTGTGGACTTTTATTTTTTAAAATAGGGACTTTTGATTTTTTTCATGATTCACTATCCAATAAATGTCCACCAATTCATAAGTGGAATAATGACAATAAATTGCATGAATTTGAGGCTGATTTGGTGTATAGATTGGTCCTCCAAGTCAGCCCCAAATTGGCAACGCCATCTACCTGAATTTAATTTCATTTTTTTAAAGAACTATTGGGAGAAATGATATCAAGTTATTAAGTATATAAATTAAATATTTAAGTCAAATTCAGGTTATTTGGTTCATAAATTCATCAGACAAATCCGATACAACTTCTCACCAAAGAGTGGACCGTTACACCACCATAAACATGTTCCAATTTATAAATGAATGCATATTTGGAATGCTTAGAATATTCTTGATTTAATCCATATTTTTTCATATTTTTTTGGCCAAAAAAAAAATATTTATGCCGTTAGATACCAGCCCAGTGTCAGCGTTACGCCCCGTATCAGTATCGGTTTCGGAGGGCACCGTTACACCAACCGATACCGATACGGAACACCTTGGCAAGAAGCCCCAGTCGACACGATCATAAGCTTTTTCGATATCCAGTTTGCAAACGATGTGCTTCTGACCTGATCTAACACTAGCATCCAGGACTTCATTAGCACAAAAGGCTACATCAATTATCTGTCTGCCGGCTATGAAAGCACACTGATTCTCTGATATGAGCTTCCCAATTACCTTCATCAGCCGCATAGCTAACACCTTTGCCAGAATCTTGTAAGGTCCCCCCAGCAAGCTAATAGGCCTAAAATCTTTTGGAGACGCAGCACCTGACATCTTCAGGATCAAATCTATAAAAGTTGGCCCTAAGTTGGTAGAAATCTTGCTTCTATTATGGAATTCCTTGAACCACTCAATGACATCTGATTGGATCACCTCCCAAAATCGAGCATAGAAAGGGATCGGGAAGCCGTCTGGGCCAGCGCCTTGTTTGGCCCCAAGGAATCAATGGCCCGTTTGATTTCTTCTCCTGAGAAAGGACCTTCCAGGAAAGCCGCTTCCTCCTCCGAGATTGAATTGAAACCAATGCTATCTAGTTTGGGCCTGTACACTGTAATAGACTAGTAATTCCAATTCAAGCCAAAATTGACCCAAACACACCCTATTGTCACCGGTAACTTTGAAGCTGTGACTAAGCAAGGAAATGTCACTTCATATTCCTTCTTTCATTTGAAGCTATTTTTCATGGCATGCCATTTTTGCTAATTTAGTGGTGTGGCATTGTTGTTCGTGTTGTCAATATTAGTTCAAGCCATAAACTTTTTATCGTAAACTTTTAACACTTGCCATTGCTAGTATATATGAATTAGACAAAGCTGTTCATAACATGGTGTGCCGTAAATGCCATTATATAAAGGTAACAATGGCAACCATTACATGTTACGGGGTCATAACGGCTGTTACAGAGAAAATGACTCATAAAGGCTGTTACAACCCCCATAACGGCCCATTACGGAGCTGACAACTGTTATGGTCCCCGAAATGGCCATTACACTCCATATTGTAAAGGTAATGGTGGTGCTCATTACGGCCACCGTTATGGAATACCTTGGTTCATAATTGCATAATTGGTAGAGGAAATTAGGAATTATCAAAGAATGTGTCTCTATATTTCACCCATACTTTCAAGAATCGTATTCAAAGGCAGATCAAGTGACAAGTGGCTAGGAGGGTGTTCTCCCTCTTATGGTTGTTTGCACTTAGTAAAGCTTTCCCCTTTTGTAATTTTTTTACTCCCTTTGTTTTGATCTGTCTTTTCATAAGATATTGTTTATCAATTAAATAAAAGAATTTCTAATCAATCCACTTGTCTACTATTCCATGCCCATATATTTTGGATGGTTGAGAATTAAACACTTCATCTTGCTCATATTAGCCCTGTTAAGGTGACACGTTTGAGTAATTAGCATTCCATGCACACTCTCTACCTTGGAGAAAAGAGAATGTTCAACAACTTGAAAATGCCTCTGAAACTGCAACTTATCGTGAGGTTAACCAATCAGCAGAAGTGATCTAATCTTGTATAAAGAAAGTAGATCAATTCATGCATACATTGTGAGAATTCCCTAAACAAGTTGATGAATCTAGTGGGGAAGGAAACCAAATACTGGAGTTAGAAATCAAGATTCAAGACAATGCTAGCGATATGTGGTGATATCCACATGTTCAAATACAGAAATGTGTTATGACGATGCATCCTTTGTTTTTTTTTTTTTGTGTGTGTGTGTGTGTGTGTGTGTGTGTGTGATAAGTAATGGGCACTTTATTCAACCTGAAAACATGCAACCACAAATAAAGGCCAAAGACAAAAGCAAGACTCACTCATAGCCAAAACAGGCAATACAATGCAAAACCTCATAGTGCGTAACAGTTGCCACTGTTACCGTTATGTAATGGCTGTTATGACACACCATGGACAAGTGGCTCGGCGACAAAATTTTCATAACATGTCCACATCCTTAGGAAGGTTGTGATATCGTGTACAATTTTGATTGATGGGGCATCAACGTAAACATTGTTACCATCAATGTTTTCGGTATCATTATCAACACATGTATTGCACCCTTGGGATATCTAAACGTATTGGGTCGCATGGAAAATATCACATGTATTGTGTAATGTATCACTTTTTTGGGAAACATTGAGAAATTGGTAAACTTTTTACTAAAATTTCAAGGGATGTTAAAAAAGAAATTAATACACACTTGGAACTCAAAAGATCACAAAAAACAAATACAGGTGATTAGTTTCCCGTGTGTAGGGTCATAAACTCTATGCTCTCTCTGACAGAAGTGATGCAGCTATATTCAAAATCAATTTGTATAATTTCAATCATAAAATACATGTATGAAAACACAACCAATACATTCAAAAGCCAAATCCGTTTCACAATGTGCAATGCATTTATTTATTTATTTTTATAAATATTTTTAATATATTTTTTAAAATTATTGTTTTTAAATAAAATAAATGAATGTGGCTGATGTTAAGATCAACACACACTCATATAGCATAAATAACATTTTATCAATTTTATTTAAAAGAAAACTGTTTTCTAGTTTTTACGATATTTTTAATTGAAAAAAATAAATTTTTTTTTTTCAAAAATCTCAAAAATTTCTGTCAATTCGTAAATCAACCTCCAAGCACTCTCACATGATTTTTCGACACTCTAATTGCAAGTTAAATAGGTGAAATCGGGGAAAATTCAGATTTTTCCTAAATTCCCCCATTTTCCCCAAATTTGAAAATTGGTGGTCAAAATCTATGGTTGAGCATGTAAAACATGTGAAATCATGGATTATTAGCTTCATTCCACATATTCCAAGGAATTTAAATAAGAGAAAATAGTTTAAATTAGTAAAAACTCACTGATTGGGTTTCTGCTAACACACGCTCTCCAGTCTCTATTTCTGCGCCCAAATCCTCTTTTTTCTCCAAACAAGTGAAAAGGATTGGTCAAAATTCCCTTAGCAATGTAATCCCAATAAAAAGTTCCAAAGAATTGTTTTATGAGGATTCTTGGCCAATTTCCCAAACTTTTCGAAAGGGATTGACGCAAGTGTGATATCATCAATTCTTGCTATACGTATCGACGATATTGTTGATACATACGATGCATGTCGATAATATCAAAGAACTTATAACAATGATATTTTCAGAAAAAAGGAATCAAAACCATGAGAAGGAAGCTGAATGCGAGATTGAAGCCGCCACGAGAACCGGATGCGAGATGGAAGCCGCCACGAGATCTAGTTAGGAGGGTTTGGGTGGGAGGGTTTGATATGAGGGGACGCGAGAGGCTTAAGTGTGATTCAGGCGAGGGAGGTCTCTCAAGCATTGGAGATTGGAAGAGCAAGGGAAACAGAGAAGGGCGAGATGGGGTTCAGGAGAAGAGTAGAGGGGTTTAAGAAAAAAGGAATGTTTAGCTTCTGAGGGGTGGATACAGAAGGGGGGCTGGGTTTTGGCGAGGGAGAAAGGAAAGGGCATAGTAAGGGATAAACCAAAAGCTTATAGGAGGCGTTAGGTGAGGGTAAGGAAAGGGAGGGCACCTGGAAGCAAGTAGGAAAGAAGAGAGCTCCATGAAAGGGAGGTGGTTAGGGCTTTAAGGAAGATCTCCCTACTTTGTTCATAAAAGGTAATCGGAGTTTTCTCGAGGGTTTTTGGGCGTGCAAGAGTTGTGATGGAGGTGGTGGTCCTCCATCATCGTGGATCTGCCATCCCTCATGGCTTTGTTTTCGTGAGGATGAAATCAGAGGAAGATATAGAGAAGGCTATGCATACGTTGAATGTTGAGAGTTTTGTGGGGAAGAAATGACTGTGTAGAGAGCTAGATTTGGTCCAAATGTGGTAAATAGGGAGGAGGCTACGATGGGTGCTATCAACTCTGGGGAGAGGCAAGGGGAGGAGGTACAAGCTAAGCGGTATGAGTACGATTGTGGCAGGTTAGGTAGGAAAATGTCTCTCTTGAGGTGCAACAGACGGTGGTAGGTAAGACCCGCTTGATGCAGGACAATTAACCACTTGCTCTAAAAGCTCGAACCAATATAGCATGGCGAATTAATCCCTTTATCTCATAGCCCAGGCCCCAAATCCATGGGTTAGGTCCTCGGCCGAACACTCCTCGTGGACCCCAAATACATGTGTTCCGCCCTCTCGTGGGCCCCAAATCCCAAATCCATGGGTTCTGCCCTATACGAGTCACCTGCCTCACACGGGCCCCAAATCCATGAGTTATGCAGGCCACCCACCTCGAGTGTGCCCCTACATCCCACAGGCCACCCCACTCGAGCTCGGTGTGAAAATGCCCCCGCATTAATCACTCTTGGTGAGGAGTCTCGAACACGAGACCTCCCGCTCTGATACCAAATTGATGCAGGACAATTAACTACTTGCTCTAAAAGCTCGAACTGATAGAGCATGCGAATTAATCCCTCTATCTCATAGCCCGGGCCCCAAATCCACGGGTTAGGTCCTCGGTCGAACCCTCCTCGTGGGCCCCAAATCCATGGGTTCCACCCTTCACAAGCCACCCGCCTCACACGGCCCCCGAATCCATGGGTTATGCAGGTCACCTACCCTGAGTGTGCTCTTGAATCCCACATGCCACCCCACTCGAGCTTAGTGTGAAAATGCCCCTGCATTACCGCTCCTTCTAGGAAGTTATGGTAGGGGTTAGTTCATATCAAAATCTGCTAGTAGGATGTTGAATAGACCATAAGGAGCAATGCGTAAAGCAGGGTCAGGGGAAATGGGTGTGGAAGTCAACCTATGCTATTGCGCCAGAAGTATGCATTGATCTCTTGTTATTGGAAGGTGCATGGGTTGCGCTTCAATGGTTGGTGGTTGCAGTGACGAAGGTAGGCCTTCGTCTCTTAGGTAAAATCATGACTGAAGGCCTTATGTAATTTAGATGAGAGTGACCACGGGATAAAACCTTTGAGCGAGAACAAACCCTGGATTTTCATCAGACCATAGACTAATATCGATCAAATGGTGATGGTTGGGACCTTATTCAATGAGGGGCTTATAAAATCTATAAGAAAGTGGTAAGACTAGCTCTTTATTTGGGAAAAGTGTTGGTTTCTGATATGGGGCATTTTGATTGAACTATGGTGTAGGAAGGTGTTCTTGGTTGTCAAGGGATGTCTAGGGAGGCGGTAGTTATCGACGAAGGCATGGAGGTAGGGGAAAACATCAATGCAACTCGACTCTGCATTAGGAAGAAAAAGGCTATCCATGAGCTTGATGGTATCACTCTCTGTTTGCGAGGTTCATTTGGAGCTGAGAGTTGAAAGGGAAAGGGAAAGGGTGTTCCTTGCAGGTGGGAGAGGCTTAGAGGAGAAGTGTAACACCCTGGATTTTGTAACTCGAGTATAATACTCTTATAACGAAATCCCGAGTGTTAAACTTAGGGGAAAGACACGTAGGTGTGTTTTCCAACATTTTCGCACAGTCGTATTAACATTCACATGGTAGGCATCAAAATATAAGCAAGTAAACCACACATTGAGTTAAGTTCCAAACAACATCACACACAAATCCAAATATATGCCCATATGACTTATACAAACAAAATGTTCAAAGTTCGGACAAGTGCAAAAAGGTAAACTATCAAACTACCAGTTGAGCTCGAAGAGCTCGGCTGGACTCAAATAAGGCTCCTCCACTCCATGGTCCTCACAAGCATCCACAGTTGCATCCACGGGTACGTCGTCACATTGATCTATACCTACATTAACTGTTTGTTTTTCGAATTCGAAAGTGTGAGTGGCCATCTCAGTGAGAAATTCCCCCCAAGATTACACATCTGTCTTAATAGTCAAGTATAGTTTTAATAAGAACCAAACACTCACAACATATGTTTTATAAAAGCAAATCTTGTTTAAATGAATGGATGCATGAAGACACATCACCCTGGGGATGCACATCTAGCTGGAGGTGTGAGTAATGATGGGGACATCCCGCGCACGTGCGCACGCACGCCGGCCCCCCTACACACGTATGCCAGAAAAAGGAGGGCCCCACCGTCGATCTGGATCGATGACGACGTCCAGGGAGGGCCTCCTAGTTAGAAGACGAAGTTTTGGTTTAAGAGAGTGGACCCGATAGCCAAGAAAAGCCCATCATGGGATCTTATGATCGTGGCCTACTAATCGGATTGATTTCGTATTTTAGTTTTTGCTTATTTATGTTATTTAGAACATCATGAACACTTTAGATTTCTTTAATTGGTTTTTATTTTAGTTTACTTCATCGCCAAGTAATAGGTTGCGTACAAGGTGCGAGTTTTGGGGTATAGGGTTTCCTATAAATAGGCACCCCTTGTAGTTCTTTTAATTCATTGAAGTTGAATAAAAATTCCTATGTGGTTTTTCTGCTCTCTGAGTTTCTGAGTTATGAAAAAATTAAAGTGGGTGCGTAGCCTTCCTTTTTCGAAGGGCTGAGATTAAAGTGGGTGTGAAACCCTCCCTTTTCGAAGGGTTGACTACTGTGGTGCGTAGCCACGTTTATCCCCATCCGCCCCTCCATCTTATTTCATCCTTTCCACAACCATATTCGCGCCAAATCTGTTTGTTTTGTAGCTGTTCATTCTTCTACGACCCGGCAAAATCAAAATCGACCTTGCAAAAGGGCTGAAAATTCGACAGAGCACCATGTCCAGACCATAGCTCGGATTGACGTGAGATTTGGAGGTTTTGTAGCACAAGCTTGGCCGACTAGGGCCAAGAAGCCGATTTGGGAAGGCGGGCCTTCATCGCACGTGCGGCTAACCCACCTGAGCATGTGCGTCAGCCTCGGGGCACCGTCTGCACACGGGGACTATTTCTAGGACACGTTTTTATCTTGTTTTCCTCTTTTCATCCCTAATTTTATAAACCTTAACCCTAGATTGCCCTAAATCCCCAATTTCTATCTCTTTTCTCACCCTAGGGTTCCTTGATTTGAATTTGGTGAATTCCTTGGATTAGGGATTGATTGTCATGCATGTGTGGATGATTTCTATTTCCCTTTGAGTATTGTTTGGTTCATAATTTTTATTGATCCAGCCCTAACGTGTGTAGGCCTGGACCCACATAGATTCCCCTTAATTGAATATTTGGACTTTTGTGTGTGATGTGGAATTTGTGTAATTGTTTATGACTATGTGATCTTAAGCCTGAAATCTTGCACATCATATCTGAATTTCATGTCCTGCATCAAGTAAAGTCATGATGCAAAAGAACTACCATACGATAACCTGACATCACTAAGGACATACATTGGCATCATCAGGTAAGTTCATATAATGACCTGACATTGCAAGGAACATACATCAGCATCATGACCCGACATCACCAAGGGCATAGATTGGCATCATGACCCGACATTCCAGGTGACATACATCGACATCCAACAAGTTCCATGAATGCATGATTAGCTGAACCTTTATTATTCGAATTTACATACAACCAATTAAGGAAACTCCTTTCCACTTAGTGGCGCTTCAAAATCAAATCTAGATCAATTAATAATCATTGTACACAGTCCATCATGGACATCGATCAAAGCGCAATCCCACAATGCAAGTGAACGACCAGACAATGACTCGACATCACAAGGAACATACATTGGCATTATGGCCCGGCATCACAAGGAATATACATCGGCATTACGACCTGACATCACTAAAGACATACATCGGTATTATCACCCGGCATCCCAAGTGACATACATCGGTATCATTCGGCAAGTCCAACATGCCAAGAGGGCATTGAACAAGTCAGAAAGTGACGCCAAATTGTACACTATCAAGGTAATATATCCATTGCAAATGGGCCAACTAAGCTTCAAGGTAGTCCAAAGATGTGTTCATGTTCAATCAACCAATAGATGTATCTCCAATCAAGTTTTCCATGTGGCAATCCAAACCACAAACCAATTCTAAATGTGACAATCCACACCACACCAATCAATTCATATTCTCCCACAAACCCTCAACAAATCATTCCTTTTCACATGCATCCCATTCTTCTCCCATTTCCACTACAAATTACACATGTAATTCACAAATGCCACATTCAAATTAGAACTACCACAAATGGCACATTTGCATGAATTCAAACATATTAGATTTCATACGCATGTAAATTATATCAAAACATGCTAGAATTCGTAATCATGCGAATTACACATAGCAAGAGTTCTAATAATGTGATCTTAAGCATTCAAGAGAGTGTACATATGTGGATTGTTCAAATCAAAAGTCCTAATCATGTGATTTTAAGTATAAAAGAGATGGTGCACATGTAGGTTATGTAATCCAAGTTGTTCAATTCACAAGGTTTTATAAATTCAACCAAAGCAACAATTTGAAATCGAAACTAGTATGAAATTAGAATTTTGGCGGAAAGCTTGAAGGGTAAATCCCCACCTCCAAATCAGATTGCCTTGATCTTGTGAAATCTTGACCCAGATGCAACTCAATCGGAATGGATCTCAAGATGAGGATTTGGGCAAAATCAAATTCCCTACATCCAAATTAAAAATCAATTAAACTAATCCTACTTTAAGTTCTAATTTGAACTCTAGTAGGAAGTTGAAAGGTTAACTCACCTAAACTTAACACGAAAGCAAGTCCATTTCCATTCGGACCCAAATAAGATAATTTCAATGTTAATTTCCTGCATCAATTTGGGAAATTATAATCCATTAGCTTTTTATTGAATTCTAATTAGAAATCAATAAGAGGTTTGAGACATAAACCCACCTCAAACTAATCCAATTCCCACTTCAAAATCGATCCGGACTAGCTCAAATGAGGTGTATTCCAATGTGGTGAATTTGGGGGATTCCAATTCTCTATATTCAATCAGAAAATTAAAGCCCATTAGACCTAATTCAATCTCTAGTTAGAACTCAATAGGAGGGTTGAGATATTATATACCTCAATTGACCTGAATCCCTAACTTGAATTGACTTCAACCTCAGAATCCAAATGAGATATTTGAAAACTTACAATTTCTACAATTTAAAATGGAAATTAACATCAATTTATTTTAATTCAAAATAGATTTAGAATTTTGGAAATTGTGGAATTCCACTTACCTTGCCAAACCGAGTTAACTTGACTCAATGATAACCAAATCCTCTCTCGATCTCGACTCAACTAGATCAACCTCGAACTCGGAACCGATGACTCAAACTAGTTGAGGACTCGAACCAGCTCGATCCAACAGCTATGTTGTTGAATAAGCTAACCAAAACCAGCTCTCCAACATCGATGAACTCAGTGGAAACTCACTAAGTTACTTAGTTCGATTCTGCTCGGCCAAATCATGTTCTTCCTCAACACAACCATGATGCGATCCTCCCAGCAAAAACCTCTGTTGTTGCTTAACACGGAAAGATATGAACCAGATCAGATCTGACTTTGGACAAGGAGCAATTCACTGATTCAACGACCTGGTGAGTTGGATATCTTCCAGCGTTTAGAAACCCGAGTTGGCAGAAACTCGAGACTTAGTTGGCCCCTTTGTTGGTTCGCTCATCCCATAGAGATACTCAAAGATGGTAGATCCTTAAGTCGATCTAACCACTTCTGACTCAGAGAAAACCTCTCGAAATGACGATGGTTGATGACTCGATGGGACTCAATTTCGAGTCAATCTGCTACCAATTTGCTGGATATTCAATTAGAGGAAAACCACCGGTGAAACTATCTCTCAGCTTTCCTTTCTATCTCACCGGACGTTTAACAACATCTGGACTCGGCCCAAACCCGCCCCTCTTAAGACAACGACTCGGTCTAGACCCACTCGAATCGACCCGTGACTCGGCCGAGTTGCACAGTCCTCTCTCTCTCTCTCAAACTCCCTCAATTCCTCTCTCTCTCTCTCTCTTAGTTTTGATTGCAAAGAAGGTTGCCCTAATGAAAGAGGGCAATTTATAGCCTTTGGATTCTCGTCCAGATCCTTTGAAAGCTAATCAAGTGATTAGTTACGTAGTGATCCACATTAACAACGTGCGAACAAGGAAAACTTCATTGAATTAGTCCACGATCACACCGAATTAGCTTGCATGACCTAAACAACCTTCCAGGATGGGTTTCTGGGTCATTGGTCCAACTATTGGACATCCCAGATCACATATCAGAAGTTGAATGACCTGGTGCGATTTTCTTGTCCGATCGAAGAAGATGACCCGACCGTTAATGGTGGGTCGCGATCGGATGGCTCATCTTTTGATCTGTTGCTTATGGACGAACTTGATTGGTCTAAGAAAGCTTGTGGGGCCCATATTTTGGACAACCACAATAGAAACTCAATGGTTTAGAAGAATATGAGATTTCGTGTGATAACTTGCGCGCCTGGGTGATTTCTCATGAGAACTTTACTATGTTGCGTAAGATGTTTCTAGGCGCTCTCCCAGATTCGATTATAACTGTGAAGATGATTTGGAGAGTCTTTGGATATGTCAGAACACTTGTTTCTCTAGCGGAAAGATTCCTCCCGCATTCTCTCTCCAGCTGAGAGAAAAACCATAATCTGAGTGCTCTGAATGGAGGGCTAGGATTGTCTTGACGTGTGGTTAGGATTGAGAGAGAAGATCACGCTCAGATTGCCAGCTAATGGGTGAAAAGTAGAGTTTCCGTTTTGGGAATTTCTTCTCGCGCGCAACCAAACTTGCGTTGGACACTGTGTATAGGCACGTTTGCGGTTACATGAGCGATTTGTTCGATTTTGATCGAAATCTCCCCCGCTCAAGATGGCGATTTAGATCAACTGCATGATCCATGGTGGTGGCCCACAATTCTGTCAAATGGACGTTGTCTGTTTAAATTTCGATTGCAGGAATCAAAAAGGAGAAGGAACTTCGGGTCGTCGGGTCAATGCCCGATTGGAGTTTGGGTACCGTAGCCTACGGGGGCATGCTCGCTGGTGCACACATTGAGCTAAGGTGGGGTCCACAATGATGTGTCTTGAGATCTACTCTGCCCATTAGTTTCAACTGCCCCTATAAGGACATCAGTCTAACAATGAGGTAGATCCATAGCTCAAGTGGGCCATACCAAGTGGATTTGGGTTTTAAGTGTTGATTATTAACAATCCAACGGTTGGATTGTTTCTCAATATGATCATCAACCATTGTAAAGGTTCCTAGCCTTGTTAAGAGGGATTTTAGCAGTTGTTTTGGAAATCTAATGGCCCGATGGTGTGATCAAGTGGTGGATTGTTAAATTTAGTGTTATGGCCCGATGAACGGCGGATTTGATGATCTAAGTCTCGAAATTGATTTTGTATGGTTCAATTCACCTATTAAGGTGACACAATAAGTTTCTTTGTGATTCAAGTTCTAGGAATAGTTTTCACACGCAAAATTTCCAATTTCCAATTGTAAGTGGTGTATTATTTTTCACGTGCGTATTTATAATTAATTGAAAATTTCCTAGGTGACACCCGAGGACTTCCAATACCCAAGTATTGGAAAGTTCGAGGTGTTACAACAAGGGAGGGAGTAGCTCCATCGATCATGACAGACAGCGAAAGGAAAGGAGATGGTTCACCATTTCGGTGCTATGGAGGACTTCCAAATGGAGGTGGGAATCGTGCTTGAAGCTGGTTGGGAGGTAGGAGGTTAGTGGACATGTGGAGTGCTCTTGTGCTTTCGTTGGTTTTCGATGCTCCTCAAGTGCATTGGCTAGGAGATCCTCTTCACCTAAGGGGTATGTGGCTAGTGCTATAGCTTCGTACGAGGTGGTCAGTAGCACTCGTGTCAACGATGTTTGTTCTTGAGAAGAATTTTTTGAATTTTGAAGAGAGGTTCGGCTGGAGGCATAGGTTCAGGTACACGTGGTGGATCTGATGGAGGAATAAAGAGAGGCTCGGGTTCCAACCCTCACTTTGAGGCAAGATAATGTCACACGTGGTATCTTGTCGGCTGCTATTGAGCCACATGATTTTTACATGAAGCTCATTGGCCTCAACACTTCGGAGAAAGCGACAGGTGGCATTTTATCTCATTGTTTTGCATTGAGAGAGCTTATACAGCATGACACGTGGCAGGTGACGTCATGCCAAGGAGTAAATGATCATGCTTTTCCTTCGATTGAAGTGGTCAGTGTGACGATTCTTAGCTCCCACCCGTGTTTTATGAAGCATGTGAATCGGGAATGGTGTCAAGGGCCTTTAAGTTAGGAGGTGCGACCCCTCATTCCTTACTTTCGGTGCGGGCCAACATCAGTTCTTTTAAGAAAGCAAAGGAACCTTTGACTCCAACCTCTCTTCTTGTTACAAGACGAGTCCATTCACTGTAAGAAGACAACACACAGGGCAGGCTTCTTTCCTCTCTAGAGGATGCTCATGCAGACCAGATGGGTGAGCAGAGTGATGACAATCAGCTAGTAAGGAATAGTTGAGACGAGGCAGATGAAGGTGAAGATATGGCGATTGCAAAGTATCAGTCCCAGTCAGAAGGAGAAAGTGATACATCCTTGGTGACGGTGTCTACTTTATATGGAGAGGATCTCACGGAGACCTTGGATGTCAATCCGTCGCTAGTAATAGTTGACAGATTTGAGGATGATAATAGAACTGATGATATGCCTATTGCGATTGCTCGAGTGCTCGATTGCAAGGTCTACGACATCAACCTCACGGAAGAGGAATTGGAATGGTCTAAGAATGTCATTGACAGAGTCGGTAAGCTGTTGGGTATGTCTTTCGAAGCTTAAGATGAGGATGCAAGTACCTTTTTCAGTTTGTTGAACAAAGGGGGAATCCATAAGTTGGTGATTCAAAGGTCCATAAAGAAGAACTCTAAATGGCAGAGAGAATTGGTGAAGTTGGAGAACTCGGTCCATTATGAAGCGACCATCAAGTGTAGTGGCTCCCAGAGGGGAAGAAGGGCAAGGTCTGTTTCTCAATGAATGTAGGTTGGGACATCATGGGTTGAGTGTAAGTTAAAAAAAAGCTTCAGATCAAGGAGATGTGTGGGAAATTGAAAGCTCAAATTATCACCTTCCAAGAAACCAAGCTTCAATCTATTGACAGTATCGACCCTTGTTTCAGTGTGGGGGGTTGAGCTAAAAGATTGGATATCTTTCGATGCTTCTAGGACATGAGGAATTTTGGTGGTCTGGAATTCTGAAATTTGTGGAAAGGAAGATATCTAGTGCATAAACTATTCTGCTTAAATGGTTCTAACTGACAAAGCTTCAGGTTTCAAGTGGGTGTTTTTGGCAGTTTATGGCCCATGCAAGTCTGATAAGAAGGCCATGTTCTGGGAGGAGCCGCAAGCCATTCTGGAGAAGGCCGCTACCCTAGTGTATTGGTGGGGATTTCAATCTCATAAGATTTAGCTTTAAGAAGTCAAATGGCTGTTGTTTGACCATAAGTATGAAAGAATTTGCTTTGTGGATCTAAAGTTACGATTTGGTAAACATTCCTATGAATGGAGTTAAATATTTATGTGGTCAAATGGGCAAACGAGGCCATTATATCATTGCTAGACAGATTTCTTGTATCTTTAGAATGGCTGTACAAATTTCCTATGACTCAGTTAAAAGGGCTTCCTCAACCAGTATCAGATCACCGTCCTATATTGCTAAAAGTTGCCTGGAGATCTGGGGGCCAAAGCTGTTCCACTTCGTGCTTTCGTGGTTGGAGGTGGAGGGCTTTGCGGGGCTAGTTAGGGAATGGTGGTCATCGTTTCAAGTGAAAGGGTCGGCTGTTTTCCAGTTGCATCATAAATTAAAGTTACTAAAGAAAAATTGAAAATATGGAAGGAAGAGGTTTATAGGGCAAGAGAGGATGAGGTGACTTCGATTCTCGACGAAGTTCATAGTTTAGATATTAAGGAAGAGGAGGGCGAGCTGTCCAATGAAGAAAGAGCAAGACGTGTAACGTTGGATCTGCCTCATTTTTGTTTTGATGCCTTAAAATAATTTGAGAAAAGGAATAGACGGTTTGGATGTAGAGATACATCACATATCCAAAGCTCAAGTGGACTGCCCACTTGGAGCTAGGGATGGGTAGGGGTAGTATGCAATCCGCAAAATCCATTGGGGCGTAGAAGTTTTGGATCGAAGACGATATTTGACGCTCCTCTAGCTCCAAGTTGTGATCTTATGAACCGTTCAAAGGAGATCAAAGGTACATGGCCCCACAATTATGTATTTATTATATCCACACCGTTTATCCATTTTTAGAGATCATTTTAGAGTGCTAACTAAAAAATGAATCATATCCAGAGATCAACTGGACCACACCACTAATAGTAGTGGAGATAATGATTTTCACCTTTAAAAATTTTGTAGGGCCCACCATAATGTTTATTTTCCATCCAATCTGTTCATAAGGTCACAAAGACCTGGATGAAGAGAAAAACAAATTTTATATTGATCCAAAATTCAAACCTTAAAGGGTTTCAATGTCAGACATTCAATCCCCCCACTACTTTTTTCAGTGTGGTCCACTTGATCGTTAGATCTATCTTATTTTTCGTCTCAAGTGGACTATAATCAAGGAAACAATGGTGGTTGAACAAAGTACCATTAAAAACTTTTAGGGTGCACCTTGATTTTCCCTATATTTTATTAGGCACTTAATTTATTGATAACTTCACATAAGTTTGAATGAAGAGAAAAAACAATTATCAGCTTGATCTAACCTTTTGTGGCCCACTTATGGTCAATCATCATTGTTTCCTATGGTATGGTCCACCTGATTATTGGATCTGCTTCATTTTTTTTGGATAATGTCCTAAAATGATATGAAAAAACGGATGGATGGGGTGGATACTGAATATAGTTGTCTTAGTTCAATCGCACAGCGCATATCTTAGTACAATACACGAAGGAAACCTATTATGTCCATTTCTTTTTTGAGATTTTATGATTTAAAAGTGTGTATTAGGGTCTTTTTAAATAATCCCTGAAGTTTCATTGAAAAATTCAACAATTTTCCCAATGTTTCCCCATGTTTCCCAAAAGTGCGATAAATTATGCAATACAAACGATATATCCCGTGCGATAACCGATACGTATCTGTATCCCAAGGGTGCGATACATTGCACGATACCGATATTTCGAACACTGATTGGGACTGAAAACTCTCACTCACTTACCTATAGATAATGATGAGTAGAAAAATAGCTTTAAAACTCCGGAAGCCCTCTGACTCTCATCCACTTTCTTATATGATTCCCACCAACTGTGATTAGAACTGGTTTTTTTTTTTTTTTTTTTTTTTTTTTTTTTTTTTTTTTTTTTTGGAGTGGCACAGCTTGAATGAACTAGAATATTTCTTGAGTTTTCTCATTTATTGCTTAGTGGGTCATTATATAAGTCATTGCTGTTTAAAAAATAAAGAAAAAAAATACAAGTTGTTGTTAACCACCAAAAAAAATTGTACGTCACCTTTACATGATTTAATTGTGAGACATGATGTTGCTCAGGAGTTAGGGGAAGGGAGTATGCTTGAAACAAACTATTTGATATTTTGAAATTTAAATATATTATTTTCTGCAGTTCAAGTCGTGAAGTTTTATGCTTTTAGTCACGTAGGAGCTACTTACTCATGGTTTAGTTGTTAATAGTTGTCTTACTTTCTTTTTTTTTTCCCTTTCAAATGGTATCCAGTTGGTCTTTTCTTACATAAGAGTCATGTTTGTGTGGATGACATACAGATTTTATATGGTTCCATACTTCCATTTCTTCCTTTGATTCTTGCTTGAGTCAAAAGAAAGTGCTCATCTAATATGTTTTTTCCCCCCTTCTTTCTCACAACCATCCTTCTCTTATTATTTTGTCCAACAAGAACTGTTTTTCCAGCCAAAATTAGAGAAGGAAAGTAATGTCATTTTGCATGTCTTTGTTGTATTCCACCTACCTTATGGGATATGTTAATTAGTTTCTCTGCTCTCTTCATGGTGTCAGGCTTCAGAATTGCAGATGAGCATGACGGAAATAATGGAAGCTGTCGAGTTAGAGAAGCAGAAACATAATAGCACCAGAATGGAAGCCCTTGCTTGCTTGGCTAAACTTGAGGTCTTGCATCCATCTCCATACATAATTATGTGGTTTGTAGAGTGTTAAATCCATTTGTTGTGGTTTCATTGCTAGTGTTTTTGCCAAAAAACTGTCACTATGCAGAAAGTTTCAGTATGGCATATCTTAGGGTCTTTTTGGTCTTCACTGAATTTAAATATGTTACAGACTACAAATGCTGAGCTTGCGAGATCCCTTGCAACAACACAACGGAGCCTTGAAGTAGAGGTATGTACAGTTTTCGTTATCCACATAGCTTCACATTTTGCACCAGTGTTTGTACCATTCATGTCTTAGCCATGGTAGAAACTCCTACTGGAATCGATGCGTAAAGGCCAGTTAGGCATGGCTCGACCAGGTCTTGTTAGTTAAAAGGGGGAAACAATATGAAACTTGGTACTCAGCTTTTACAGATTCATATGGATGGTTTCAGTCGGTAGCCAAAAGGGGTCAGCAAGGTTATTTGGACCACTGATTGCTCTAGTACATGGCACAAGAACGGGTAGGCGGTATGCTGTTTCCTCTAGTATGTGGTCTGTTAGAGGTAGGATCATGTGGGTATCAGTCTTTAGACAAAGAAAATGAGGCAAGATAACAATTTTCTGTTTTCTCATACATTCCTGTTTGATTCATGTTTCAAACTGAGTCCTATAAATAGAAAATATTGAGTTGAGAATCTTCTGATAATGACCTTATGGAAGTCTTTTGACAGTCTTTATTTGGTTCTTTAGATAATCCTTGATTGGTTTCTTGTATCGGTATTTATTTTTTTGCTGAATAAAAGGTTGATCGGGTTGCTGAACTCAGGCGGCAAATTGATTTGAAGGAGGTGGCTAATGAAGGTATGGCTGTGGCATCTGAACTCAGATCCGTGTTTGCATGTTTAAAGGTCCAGAGCAATGTATTGCTTGTCTTGACATGCAGTCAAATTGCCACTGTTTAGCATCTTTCAAGTATTTCTTATTGTTGAGGATCTCTGCACATGTTTTGTAGTTTTTTTTTTTCCTGATTAATTGCAAAACTTATTAAGAAACCCCTCAAAAGCAAAAAGAGATGAGCAAAGAGAAACTACAAAAATCGATCAAGACATTGGATGAGAGCAAGTAGAAAACATTCAGCCCCCTATAAAAGACAAATAGTAAGTTATGCCTACGCCCATCAAAAGCAACCTCAACTCTCTTAGGAGATTGGATCTGGTATTCCTTTGAACTCTTCCAAGGCAAGGGCCCAATTTACCAATGTCAATCTCACTTTTGGCCACCATTTGATCAATTCATGGGGTAGTATTTCAAAGATTCTACTATTTGTCTCCTTCCACATCCTCCACAAGATTGCTGCATTTGGGAGCATCTTCAAAAGATTTTTTCCTCTTGCAATGAAAGGTCCACTGTTCCAGCTATTCATGAGGGGGCAGAACAAACCAGGGAGGACTCAGCATATTCTAAATCAATGATGCAACCTTGCAATCAAGAAAGAGCCGATCACCTGACTCTTCATCTGCACGGGCACATATAGCACATAGACAAATTCCTTTTTCGAAGGTTGTCTGCAGTTAAGATCTTACTAACTCTTGCCACCAGCAAAAGGACCCAACTTGGGGCAGGGCACCTGACCCCCAAAATAGCCTCTGAAAGGGGCTTTGTGGAAACAGGCGGCACAACTTCTGAAAGCTTTTAGAGGAAAATAAACCTCTGGAAGATGGGGCTTGAATGTAGTATCAAGCATGAAAATAAACCTTTTGCTTCTAATCACGCCTCCACTTTAGCTTCATACTTGCTAACATTTTGAAGCGGATACTTCCTCGCTCACACATATGGGTCTATTGCCTCTCCACTTCACACTTTGTGCTACTATAGAAAGGATAAGGAATTGCCATATTGAGAATATCCAAGAGATCAAATACTATGGAAGTCTCGTTTTTCCAAAAGTTCCAGCGAAGTTAAACGACCAAACTGCGTTTCTTTACACAAAGTTCATAAGACTCCCTTGATGAGAGTATTCTTCCTAGCTAGGGAGAGAGTCCGCAGAATGGGTAGTTGCTTCACAGGTATTTATTAAGGCCAAAGTTCAAGAAAAGAAAAACAAGAAATTGAAGGAAGAACAGAAAAGAAAACAAAAAAACAAAAAAAAAAAAAAACCTACTGAAGAAAGAAAAAACCAAAAACAGATGGCCACAAACCCAAAAAACACAACTAGGGAGCCCAATCCCTAAGGTACAAATGAACCTGATTGAGAAACCCCAAAGCAGAACTCCTGACATTCCGAAAGCAGCGACTATTCCTCTCTCCAGATTGACCATAGAACAACCAGCAGTGCAACTCTCCATCTCAACTTGCCCAGGCTTCCACCCCCTTCAGCATGCCAAGACCGAAATAAACCTTTGATTGAACCCAGCATAACCCAAGAAAGGCCTGAGCTTCTAAGAATATTAGACCAAACAATTCTGGAGAACAAGCAATGGATGAGCAGATGATCGACAGACTTTGCTACTTTGTAACGAAGCAGACAGACATTAGGGAGCACCATTGATCTCTTTTGAAGGTTGCCCATTGTCAGAACCTTATTCCTCCCAACCAACCAGGTAAAGGCCGACACCTTGGGAGGAACTTTATAGGACCAAACAGGGGCAGTGTGGCTGAAAGCACTAACGTCCTCCAGATGTGATAAAGAGGTGAAGAAAGAGCGCATTGAGAAGTCTTCGGATCTACCAAGCTGCCACCTAAGAGAATCCCCCTCTCGGAGAGGGAAAAACTACAAACAAGGCAATAAAGAAAGCAGATCCTTAAATTCAAAATCTATGAGGTCCCTCTGAGAAAGGGGTCCACTCCCTGCCAGAGATACAGAGAGAGAAGCACCCTGCTACAGAGATATAGGGGGTAGAGCATAATTGGGCTAAACCCGAGAAAACTATCTGAAGAGGGGAGTCCCTACACCAAACATCTTCTCAAAATCTTAACCCGAGCTGCAAACCCAATAGCAAAACAGGACCCCTCGAGAACAATAGGATGCATCTTAGAAATGCCTTTCCATATATGAGAGGAATGATTCAAAGAAGAGCTTTTAGTCCACCACCCCATAGGATTCAAGCCCATACTTGGTTGTAATAGCTTCCCTCCATAAGGTAGAACTCTCAATGCTAAACCGCCACACCCACTTACCAAGGAGCACGTCATTAAAAACATCAGACACCTAATACCTGCCCCTCCCTTAGCAACTGGCTGACAAACTTCATTCCAATTCAAGAGGTGGAACTTATTGGATGAAGCTTCACAGTTATGGGTAGCGGTGTTGTGCGGACCCCTCTAGGCCATAGGAATCTCATAGAGGGGGAGGAAGAGTTTCTCCCATTGGCGTCTAGGCTGGCTGGCATTTTCTCTCTGTCAAAAGTTTGTTGCACTTGCATGGTTGGTTGGCTGGAACAAGGTGCACACAATGGATAATTTATGAAAGAGGAATATGATTATCATAAAGACTTGTCCTCTTTGTTTGCGAAGCAAGGAGATTGTTAATCATTCGTTCCTTCACTGCCCCTTTGCGAATACTTTGTGGGATTGGGTTTTGAGGTCCTTCGACGTGATGTTAGAATCTATTGGAGAGCTCCTTCTGGCTTGGCATGGGGGATGGGTGGAGAGCAGCAGCAAAAGGGTGTGGAGATGGACCTTACTAGCAGGAATTCGGGTTTTGTTGGGGAAAAGGAACAACTGTTGTTTTTGCAACATGAGTGGGACTGTTGAGGTAGTTTTGAGGAGGGTGAAATGTGAAGTACTTGATTGGGTTGCGACCTCTCGGGGTTATGGAGGGGTGGAGAGAAGCAGCAAAAGGGTGTGGAGATGGACCTTACTAGTGGGAATTTGGGTTTTGTGGGGGGAAAAGGAACAGTCGTTGTTTTTGCAACATAAATGACTGTGGAGATAGTTTTGAGGGTGAAATGTGAAGTACTCGACTGGATTGTGACCTCTCGGGGTTATGGAGTTGCTTGGTTTGGTTTTGGGGGATGGCTTTCTCATTTGTATTTCTTTGTATTTTTTAGCCGTTTTCATCCCTCTCTAATAAAATCATCTACTTTCAAAAAATGAAAATAAAAATTGGCCCACCCCTTTCGAATCATTGACGAACTTCACAATTGCGTTCTAAATGGAGTCATTTCCTCTAACGTCCCTTCTTGGGGTTCACCCCCTATCAAATTCACCATATTTTGATAAAATTAAAAAGAAAGAAAGAAAGAAAAGAAAAGAAATTTTTTCAAAGGTAAAAGAACATAATAGAAAACGAAAAGAAAAGAAAAGAAACAGAGAAAGGAAGAAGATTACTTCCTCCAAAAAGTGTCTTGCTCTTTGTCCACCATTTTGCAAGAAGGGTCTAGTTATTTTTGAGAACTGCCTTTTCTTCTTCTTCTTTTTCCTTTTTTCTTTTAAAATGATCAACCTTTGAACTTCTTCTTGGTTCATCAAGTGCTAGTTGTGAGTTTCGCTAACAGCCCTACGACAAGAAATCCCTTTGCTACTCCAATCTTTCGCTACTTCAGCTGGGATCTTAAAAAGCGACAGATAAAAGGTTGGCAAGTTGGAGAGGGAAGCAATGTAGCATTAAGAATAGCAATTTGGCCATTGAGGGATAGCAATTTTTTTTCCCATGATGCTACCTTTTCTTGGAACTCGACTATGTAGTCATAAGTTGACAAAGCTCTTAGTTCCATACGAAGGGGAAGCTTGAGGTAATTAATTGGGAGGAATGAAGCTTTACATCCCAAAGAAGAAGCAGGCTCTCGCACCTCCTCCAAGGTACCCATGCGATTATAAAACGCCTACTCTCCCTCCTTTGAAAAGCATCCCAAGAGAAACAACCGTCTTTTCTCCAGCGCTTCTTCCTCTCTTCAGATCACTTCTCCATGAACCTACAATTTTCTTTTTCCATACCCAGTTGCAGCATGCCTGCATGGTTCCCACTGCCGGAGGGCACATGTTCAAAGATCCGGCCATTCATCAGGTTGCGCACACTGTGAACATGCCCTGGACCAAAAATAATGTTGAACTGCTTATCAAACAAATCAGAATTGTATGAGGAAAATAGGTGGTTAGAAAAAAAATAAATCCAATAGTCCAAATTCAATGTACATGTTTGGATCATTTGAGAGTGTAGTAACCAAAATTTTGGAATATCGCATGCTCATGGTGCATGCTATCTGATGAATGGTGCCTGGCCTGAGGCATTCAAAGCCTTCATGCTTGAGATGAGAGCTTGGAGATTAGAAATGGTGATTCTGATAGACAACAAAAGCTCAGAAGGCTTCAACTCTCTTGAGAAAGTTGGAGAGAATGGAGAGGAAGGAGGGAGAAGAATCCACTTTAATATATTCACCTGACAAAGCTAGAGAGAGAATGAATAAAAAAAAAAGAGAGCAATTAACCAACAGCCCCTCACACTCTCATGACAAAAGCTTTTATACTTCGCCAATGTTTGGAGTTTGATACACAAGCACTGAGAGATTGTACTTGTGGCAATCATGGCACTCAATTTAAACCATCCCAATGGTTGGCCCTTATTCGTATGGACACCAAAAGTTACACTTATTAAGTAGAAGATTGGTGGACATTAATGCATGGTTGGTTGTACAGCCCGGCCCCCCCCCTTCCTTGGCCCTTTGGTCCTAATAAATTGCATCATCTTTCAAAATTAATGCACTGTTGGAATGAAACATAGTTAATGGGAAGAATTCGACAACCCAATGTCCATCGATCAGAGTTTTGGGGTAAATCTATCTGATTTTTGGACTTTAACCTATCTACAGTTGGTCCCACAAATTTGGACAGCTTTTATCTGAGCTAATGACTCCTGTTCATTCAACTTCTAAGTGCTTGAATATCAACCATCACATTTTGCCAAAAGCATCATATGGCTCAATTCTATCTGATTTTTGGACCTAAACCTATCTATAGTTGGTCCCACAATTTGGACAGCTTTAATCTGAGCTAATGAATCCCATTCATTCAACTTCTAATTGCTTGAATATCAACCATCACACTTTGCCAAAAGCATCATATGGGTCCTCTCTCTCTCTCTCTCTCTCTCTCTCTCTCTCTCTCTCTCTCTCTCTCTCTCTCTCTCCCTCCCTCCCTCCCTCCCTCCCTCCCTCCCTCTCTCTCTCTCTCTCTCAGTGCGACACCCTCTTTTTTACGTTTCATATAATTTCCCAGGAAAAACGGAAAGGCAATGGCAGATGACCTTGGTGAAGGTCTCAGAAGCTACAAAAGAAACTAGCAGGGAATCCATTGATGTGGATTGAAAAGTAATCCAACAAGATACACTCTTCAAACATTTAATTCATTTGTTGGAATCCCATTTTACAAATAGGTATATGAGAAAGGACCATTTGCCAAAAGTGAGATGCTAGGGGTGCACGTTTCTAAGGAGGATCTTCAAATTTGGCTTTAGTTTTCAGGTGTAACGTAGGTGAGTTTCCCTCAACATATATGGGCCTTCTATTATGCATTGGGAAAGCTATAAGCATCTGTCGAGAGAGGCTATTTGGCATCTGGTAGCTCTCCTATAGTGGTAGGCTTACTCTAATCAAAGCGGCTTTTTTAAACATGCCTTTATATTTCATGTCCCGGTTTAGTGTTGGAAAGGCTAGAAAAGTTGAGAAGGAACTTCTTTTGGAGAGCGGATATGGATGGTAGGAAATTTCATATTCTTTGGGAGCTCAGAAGACAGACTGTGGACAGAGATCATAGTCAATAAGTATGGTACTTATGAAGGTGGTTGGATTGTGAAAAGATCGCCCATTTACCCAGCGTCTAGTATTTGAAAAGCTATAGCGTCGACAGAGCATCCGGTTTGTAGAAATATTCTCTTCATCACTGGGAATGAGAATTAGACCTGCTTTTCGTCAGATATATTTGGTGTGGGGATAGGCTGCTTCAGGAAGAATTCCCAAGGATAGCTGCTCCCACTCCGGATCGCAACATTGTTGTATCTCATTGCTTTTCTGTCGTTGTAAACACGGTAGTGTGGTGTCCTCCATGTTGTAGGAACCTTTCAGATAACAAGGCGTTGGAGTACATCGGCTTGTTTAATTATCTCAAGCCTATCATTCCCTTTCTACATTAGGAAGACTCCTGGAAGTGGAAGGGTCACCATTCCGGAAAATTCTTTGTCCACTCTTTTTTCAAGATTTTGGTAGAGTCAGGTAGGGTTTTTAGTCTGCTTACTCGTTCCAGCATTGGTTCTATGGTACCCCTCCCCATGTGGCAGTTTTTTTTTTTGATTGGCTAGTCATAAGAGAGTGTTGACCATCAATAATCTCCAACGAAGGTGCCTAGTTCTTCCAAACATGTCTTCTTTGTATAGTGGACGTGGAGTCAATCCATCATTTATTCATCCATTGTCCTTTCACTCGCAAAGTCTGTCACTCATTCCTGGCCGAGTTTGATGTCTTGGGTCATGCCGGCATCAGTGGATAGGCTTTTATGCATGGTATGGTGGTAGTGCTGGAAAAGCTGGGAAAGCTGTTCGGGGCATCGTCATTATGGCCATCTTCTGGGCTATTTGGAAGGAGAAATGAGCAATGCTTTCAGAATAGGGGGAACTCAGTGGATAGAGTGATGGGAGTAGTCAAAGGTTTTGTGAAGAGTTAGGCTCCTTTTATCCTTGCAGCTTAGGCTGCTTCTGCTTCCTTTTGTTTGTGTTTGTTTTGCGTTGTATTCTTTTCCTGCTTTTAGCGAGTTTATTAATGAATTTTGTTGCCTCTCAAAAAGAAAGAAAGAAAGAAAAACGACCAATAGACCTTGTCAAATGCCTTTAGTAGACATCAGCAATCTTTTAATACTTTCCACTGAAGCTATTTTGTTCTGGAATATTCGACTTCTTTCTTTCCACATGATGATGTAATCATGTAAGGCAACTTTTCCACAGAGCATTCCCTTTGGGGTAAATGCCCCCCTGACCAACCGCTGATGAGGTCCTTCAGCGATAGATTCTCTCTCACTGGGGGGCAATGAAGAAATGGATGATCGACAAATTCTTCCTTTTCCCAGCACATGAAACATGTGAACATGTGCTGGGATTCTTTTCCTTGAGCTTATCCACATCAAGATTTTATTAGCACAGCCAACCAAGCATTAGCTTAGATTCTCGGATGGATATTTTCCCACATATTAGCACAACTGGTCTCATTTCAAACCCTTATGATATTGAAGAAAGCTTTCGAAGAGAAGCATCTGTTCATTTGCTTTCCAAATCTTTTGATCCGGCTTCCTAGTACTAATGAACGCATCTTTTAAGATCCCTATCAACCTCCCGAAACACAAAATTTCCTCATCTTTAGATTTCAACAAAAAGTGATATTTGACCTACGCGTTGCCTCAGTATTGAACTTGCAAGGTAGACTGGAGGTGAGAAGAGGACATCAGAGAATGTGGAGTGTCCTCCTTGAAATAGTATTCTGTAATTGCATTATGTAGATGATAATATTCTCTTTAATTTTTATTTTTTATTTTTAATAAAGTGATGTACCAGGAGATGGTTACAACTGATATAAACTCTCTCTAGCATAGCCATCAACAAATGTATTACATTAGTTACCTCTACAACATAATTGCAGAATATCTATTGGTCTGGTATCATGTCCATCTCTACCACAAACTCAGATCTGCTTACTTTCCTCTTTGCAGAACTCAGAAGGAGAATGTCCAATATTCATGAGAGCACATCATCTCCAAGCCATGTGAGCTATCTTTATCTGCCTTCTTGTAAAATTTCGGTGCATAATACACATGGTATTCAAAATCTGTTACTTAACAGCCGTTACGTAATGGTAACGGTCATAACTGTTACGCGTCATGGGGCTGAAACAGCTGTAACATCCGTTACAGAAAAAACAGTCTGTAATGGCCCCGTAATGGTCCTGTAACGGTCTTGTAACAGTTTTTTCAAAAAAAAAAAAAAGAAAAGAAAAGAAAAGAAGAGTCACAATAGCCGGTATGGGGGCCATAACAGCCGGTATGGCCCATATCATAACGGTAATGGCGGTGGCCGTTACGGCCACTGTTACCGTTATGGAACACCTTGATGATACAGCTTCATGAAGGATCATTTGTTTCACAATATGCACAAATGAATGTTTCTTTCATATCAGCATCAGCATCAGCTTCAGAATAGCCTTGTCCTTGAAATAAGCATCAGTGTATCACTTCAGCATAGCCTCGTCCCAGCTATTTGGGGTTGGCAAAAAATCTCACAGTAGCTTGGTAGAACTTCAATGACCAGTTGCCCACCTGAGATCAACTCTCCTACACCCAGGTTGGAGATCAGCTGGTGCAATTTCTACCAGGCAGAGTTCAATGCATGTTTTTTACTTTCAAATATAATTTTTAATTAGAACTGGTTTCAGGAAGTATCTAGCCAACATGAAATACTGATGTAGTTTGTCCTTGATCTACATGTATGATATAACCTTTTCTGTTCTCATGAACATTTTGTAGACGAGAGCTTCAAAAGGAGTTGAATTTGAACTAGAGATACTCGAGGCAGAGTACTCTGTCATATGTGATAAAATTGGGCAATTGAAAGAGAAGGTTAGATTATTACTTTGTTCCATATGCCTGATACGTGCATGCATAGTATTTATATTTATTCTTTGATGGTCATATGTTGTAGTGTTTCCCAGAAGCGTTGGTGAATGTTTGGCTATTATGTCAATTTATGTATTGTCAAGACTCGGCAAGTTGGCTTGACTTGCTTGAGACACGAGTCAATTTTTAGGCACAACTTAATTTACTTGGAATCTGAAAAAAACTTGACAAAGTATTTCAATAACCGCAGAGTTGTCCTTAATCCAATTGACCTTTTGAGTTATTTCTTGTAGTTGCTCTTGTGAAATCTGCAAACAAGAATTTCAAGTTCCACTAAACTCTTCCAACTCTTTCAAAAATGTATAATTTTGCATACCCAAAATTAGATTCTAATTAAGTTGACTCATTATTTAAATGTCTTCTGCTGTCTCATAAAAAGAAGTTGAAAAAAAAGTTGAAGTTGTCAGTTGCTCTTTTCATCTTGATAAAATCTCCCAACAGTTGCCTACTCATGCAACTGTCTTGAAAGTTGAAACCCTCTAATTTGATTTCCATCTCTGTTCATTTAAAAATATAAAATTTCAGGAACACTTTCCAGAAAGGGGATGAGAATGTCTTGAACACCCGCACCCGAAATTATCTCGACTAAATCTCATTCATGCATGTCATCATGTGAAGTAATCATACATACAATGGGGCCAATCATAGATGGGAAACTGTACTGAGCTTGCCATTGAGTTGACCCTGAACTGCCTACAGGCGATTTATTGGGCAGCTTGAATTCCATCTAGTCAGTGTGATTTTTGCTCAGAGGAGCATGGACTCCATTAGTTTACAGTTATAATGCCCATGTATAGGCTGCTTGTGTGGTGGAGATTGGTGCCAAGCCACTACTTGGCATGGAGAGATCATAACCTGAGTACCTAACTGCTATTACCGGTTCCTAAGAGTCCAACTTGGTAGGTCGATGACTGGTTAGAAGCTGTATGTAGAACTGCCAGACTATTTTTAACCTGAATTGCTGGGAGAAGGCTAAGATGATCATGATGAGTGTTGGCTGTTACTCTCTATTCGAGAAAGATAATTTTGAATTGTGATTATTTAGGCAACTTGGTCACAAACGAGTTCAAATTAGGCAATAAGTTAATGATATCTAAGAACATAACTATCAAATTTCATACTATTCTAAGTTCAACTTTCAGTAGTGTATGTCTAATTAACACATGGAAAGTTTGTGTTTTTTTCTCCTTTAGTGATTTTTCGATACTCTCTCTCTCTCTCTCTCTCTCTCTCTCTCTCATTAAATTTCTGACTACTTTCTAGCAAAAACTTAAAATAGAAAACACAAGTAGATCAAGTACTCAATTGAGCCTTGAGTGGACTCAACTCAGACCTTCATCAAGTTGAGTTTCAAATTTCCTTACTCTGACGAAGGCATGTAGAAAGTTTACTAGGTTCATTGAACTCTTATAGACTCGTATGTGCACCAGTGGACTGATTTGTGCACATCATCATTTTTCTTATGCTAGTTATGAACACGTGCCAATTTACATAGGTAGTTTATTTAGTGATTGATGCAGGACAATTAACCATTTGCTCTAAAAGCTCAAACTGATAGAGCATGACGAATTAATCCCTTTATCTCATAACCCAGGCCCCAAATCTATGGGTTAGGTCCTTGGCCGAACCCTCCTCGTGGGCCCCAAATCCATGGGTTCCATCCTATCGTGGGCCCCAAATCACAAGGGTTCTTCGGGCTGCTCACCTTGAGTGTGCCCATGCATCCCACAGGCCACCCCACTCGAGTCCGGTGTGAAAATGCCCCTGCATTAATCACCCTCGGTGAGGAGTCTTAAACACGAGACCTCCCGTTCTGATACCAATTTGATGATGCAGGACAATTAACCATTTGCTCCAAAAGCTCGAACCGATAGAGCATGGCGAATTAATCCATTTATCTCATAGCCCAGGCCCCAAATCCATGGGTTATGTCTTTGACTAAACCCTCCTCGTGGGCCCCAAATCCATGAATTCCACCCCCTCGTGAGCCCCAAATCACACGAGCCACCCGCCTCACACAAGCCCCAAACCACATGGGTCCCCGAGTGTGCCCTTGCATCCCACAGGCCTCCCCACTCGAGCTCAATGTGAAAATGCCCCTGCATTAGCGGCAGTCTTCATTAACAATGTCAGTGTTTGTGTGCAAGATACATATGGAAGTTATAGTATGCGTAAAGAGGGATCTGTTTCCCTTGCGTTATATTTAAAGGTAGACCAATCATGACCAAAATATTCAGCAAAGTTGAAATAATGACACACTTGGAGGTGGCAATATATTCAAAGTGAGGACCTAATCCTTGTCGTTTTTGCCACCTTAATTAAAATATCGAGAGAATTCCCAAAGTCTGTGGCTGTTTCAAAATTCCATGTTCATTGGGGGTGAAAAGACTGAGGATTTGTGAGAAACTGGAATTTGTATCCTTCAAAAAAAAAAAGAACTGAAATTTGTAAAAAACCAACTACTGTGACATCCCGAGGATTTCTCCCCACTTAGGAGGTGTTTGGTTGCTGGTTTTTTTTTTTTTTTTAAAAATATATATATATATATATATATATATTCCTGGGCTTATAATTCCCTGGTTTTTATGAAGAAAAAAAAAAAAAAAAAAGTTTGCTTCACACTTTTTGGTTGGGTTTTGCATTCCCCAAGAATTCCATTACCCAGATTTACCTCAAGAAACTTGTGGAAAACCCAGGGAGTTGAGCAGAATTTCCCAGGTTTTCCCAGAAAACCCAGTCTAGCAACCAAACAAAATATAATCATTTCCCAGTAAATACTAGGCCAACCCTATGGTTCCCCAGGAAACATAAAAACCAGGGAATGAATTCCCCCAAAACCAAACAGGGCTAGCATAACCTTTTGCCATGTTGAGGTCACAATGGTCATTCCATGTAGAGTGGATTCATTTACAATTTTCCATTTTGAGTACTAAATGACGATGATTTGGAATTGTCTTATTACTCAAATAAAGCTCATTTCAACCAGCCATAGCCTTGGTGTACTGGCCCATTCCTGATATACCACGTGGCTACTAAGTCTCTTATTCTATATCATGTTAGAATCATGGATTTTTAACAGGTATTGGGTGGGACCAAAGAAATTGGTTTGTCATATACCATTGCATGAAACTGATTCTTTTGCTTCCTTTCCCATGCGAGATCCAGACAAAGAAGCTAGAAGAAAACACTGAGATGAAAAGGAAAGAGATAGAGGATCCAACTGAAGTAGAAGTTGAACTAAAGAAAAGGCTCGCGCAGCTGACTGACCATTTGATACAGAAACAAGCACAGGTTAGGTTATCTACTATGCATAAAATCTTCATCAAAGGGAGTCATTATAGGAATATGGCTGCTCAAAATTTCTTTGTTCTTTCATGTGCATTGTGTGGAATATCGCATATCACGTTTGTGGTATCACTTGTTTATATTGCATTTCTAGTATGCTATGGATGCATCTATATGTTGCGTTTCTGATATGGCTGGCAATGGGCAGCTCCTGGCCCAAGCAAAATCAATATTTTGAATAGGTTCAGCCCATTAAGCCCATGACCAGTTCAAAATCCAGGCCTGAGGCCCGAGGCCTGCTCATTGCCAGGCCTAGTTTCTGATGTCTTTCTTGTGCATGTTTGTTTGAATATAGTTCCCATATATTTAGGGCCTATGAGAATGGAATCAGATTTGGATCGAACATGCTTAGAACTGGCAACCAGTGGGCTGTAGTTGGTTGAGGCCTGGATTCTGAACTAGTTGGGTCTGGCCTACCAGAAGTTGATCTGTTCAGCAGTTGACGGGCTGGGTCTATTAATTTTTTTTTATTTTTACAGAAGTGAGCTGTTCAGCACATCCTGCAAATTGCAGATGGCTGGATGTGCTAAATGTTCCCATTTGCAACATGCGTACCAAAATGAGAATGCAGTGGTAATGGGAGCAAGGTGTTCCATATCCATTAGGATACGCCCGTAAAGGCCAATACGTATGGGTAATGGCCATGACCGTTACATGATACGGGAGGTGAAATGGGGTAGTTTTTCTAGGACCGTATTGGCTGGTACGGGGGGCATAACGGCCGTTACCTTTGTAACGGTCAAAAAAACGGTCACTTTTTTCTATTTGAATTCATTTTTCTCCTCAAATTTTCACTTTTCTCATTTCAATAAAATTTCCTAGATTATTCTACAGCAGATTTTGACTACTTTTACTATAGTTTTTTGGATTAAAACTGTAAATTGAAGTGATTTGGGCGAAGAGAAGCTCCGAGGGCAATTTTTCAGAAAATCGAAAAAAGTGGTATTTATGCCTTTTTTATGATTTCTAGTCCTAATCCGTGATTGTGATGTATAAATATTAGAGACATGTAACCGTATTCATAAATTCACTAGACAACCATATACAACATTCTTACTAACAAGTGAACCGTTACGCTACCATAAACACGTTCAAAACAAAAAACAATACATATTTGGAATATTTACATTGTTCTGAATTTTCTAAATATTTTTTCAGATTCTTTCGGGCAAATTAGTAAAAAAAAAAAAAAAAACGTTACGGGAGTCATAATGGTTGTTACATCCCTGTATCGGCCATTACGGTCGTACCCATATCGGTAACGGTGGTGACTATTACAACTACTGTTACCGATATAGAATACCTTGAATGGGAGGGACTCATCAATCTCATTCTCATTCAGAGCAATCGGCTGATGCATGCTCTTCTACATTTGGTGGACATTACAAACAAGCAGTTATGAAACGAAAAAAGAAACTGATCGAGTTATGATTGTTTGCCAGGTCGAGGCCCTCACTTCAGAGAAAGCGATGCTACTGTTTAGACTAGAGGTATAAAGGCAGGCGCAGAAGCAGCTTTATCCATTCCACTTTTGTGATCTTTTTGCATTGGTTTACACCTTGTAATTCAATGTTCAATCATTTCCTTGCAGACTGTCTCCAGATTGCTCGAAGAAAACAAGTCGTCATCACAGCTGGTTGATTGGGTGGGCCCATCAGCAAGGGACGATATAGAAGCTGGGAAGTGGGAACCGTCTGATCTGAATCTGAGACCACTGCTCCGGGACAGAATCCGATCTGGGGGGCAGCACTTGGGGTCGATCCTTCGACAGCTGGATGCACTCTCTTCTGCAGGTGTTGTGTTCCTGAGGAGGAACCCTGCCGCCCAAATGTGGGCACTGATTTATCTTGTATGCCTTCATTTGTGGGTCATGTATATTCTCATGTCACATTCCCAAGTGTCGGATGAGGTGGGCTCTGGCGCCGTCATTTCATTAGAGAGCATCAATAAGACATCAGGCATGTGATTCATGAATTACATTAATTTCTTTCAATTGTTTTGGCATGTCTACCGAGATAACTTCGGCTGGATTCTTGTCGAGAGCTAGAAAGCAAGCCGAAAAATGTAAATTATGAGAGAAGATTTATATTGTATATTGATCAGCGAGAGATGTGCATGGAGAATCCCTGTGTCAAATGATCAGAACTGCTATATCCAATGGGCGGAGGATCTGGCTGCACATTTTTACAGTCTCCAAATGGGAAGCGATTTGGTAGGCATGCTCATTTCAGTCAAGGCGCTGAAGAGGAATTATATGATAGTTGAGATGACGATTCCAATTTTCAGTAATCATAGGCCAGTGTCTGGTGTGGCCCACCAGTTTGTAGTCTGAAGCAGACAGTTAAGAAGAGGAATCTGACAAAAGATTCATTGACATATGATCAACTATTTTTTGGGGAAGGGTCTCCCTCGGGGAGTTGCATCAGACCAGTATGGATTGCTGAAACACAGCCTCACTCGGAAAAAAAAAAAAAAAAACCATGGCCTGTCTATTGTAGCACATCTTCTGTGGAAGCGGATTGTGTGCTGAGTAACTCAGTATCTTAAGCCTACTAAGTGAACTTTCTGGAGCTCACCGTGATTTATCTCTTTTATCCACTCCGTCCATCCATTTTACCAGATAATTTTACGGTATCAACCCAAAATTGAAGCTTATCCAAAGCCTAAGTGGACCACACTACGGGAAATGGTATGAATTGAACAACTACCGTTGAAAACTTCTTGGGGCCACACCCCAAATCTGATAATATTTGTGTTTTCGTTTCATCCATGTCTGTGTGATCTTATAAACAGGTTGGATGACAATTAGACATCACTGTGGGCCCTAGTAAGGTATCAACGGTGAATATCATTATTCCTACTGTTTTCTGCCTTTTGGCTGGGTGGATAAGAGGGTATTCTGAATCCAGGGATTTCAAAATCTCACTTTTGGTGAGTTTTGCAATCCTTTCCTTTTGCTTTGATTACCGATATCTACTTTTTTTTTTTTTAATTCTAATTTTTAAAGGTAGGAGCGTCCCATGTGTAACATGTGTCACTAGGCAGACATCACCCTCTCATGTGCTGGTAGATGATATCGCAAAACAATCAGATTATCAACTGCATCATTGAAATTATATCAACAAATGATCTGATCAATTCAAACATTGGCCACGTTAATCAACATTTACAAAACATTAGTTCTAATCCTACGCTTGTGGTCCATATGAGGTTTGAAATTTCAACATTTTTTACTAAAGTATATATTTTAATGAGTTTATTATAATCATTGTGTTAAACATCACATGTTTATACTTATTAAGGATATTAAAGTTGATTTAGTAATTAGATTCAAACCGTTGTAAATATACAACATAATTTAAGTGCATAGCTATATTTGAATTACAGTGGATTCTAAATCCAAGGTGTCAAACACAATTGGAGAATTCCAAATTCAAGGTATTTCAAATCCAGGGAATTTCCAATCAGAATATTCCAAATGATTACAGTGAATTCAGAATCCAAGGTGTCAAGAATTTTGACTCCAGGGTATGTCAAATCCAGGGAATTTCTAATCTGAATATTCTGACTCGACGGTGCCAAACGATGCCTAAGTTGAAGGCTCTAATAGGGCAAGGGAAAAAAAGTTGATGACCTATTGCTTAATTGAGGATATGATACTTGGAGTGGAACGAAAGAATATGATTTGTGTGGCGGACCCCACTTAGTTGAGATGGTGGCAATGAGGATGATAGATTTTTAGTACGCATTGTAAATTAACAATGGTAATAAATATTGAAATGTAAAATGGTCCACTCACAAATCAAAAAATTGTAGATTGAACCGGACCCAAATCCAAGATCTAAAAAAAAACATGTGGTATGTAAATATCATTTCCATGAAGCATTCTCAAATCAATCAAAGTATCTATTACATTGTTCTCTTCAATTTAAGAGCCCGAAAATCATGAATGATAGTAAAGGAAGGAAATCCATGTGATGTAGGGTTTTAAGCAGGTGCAATTGAAACCTTATCAACCTGTACTACAAATTCAAGGGTTGCATTTGGTGGTATTTGGACACCTGACCCTAAATCAGCACCCTTCTCTCCAAACCCAAGTGTTGGAGGAATTACAACTCTCCTTTTCCCCCCAGATTTCATTGATCTCAATACATACTCTATCCCTTCACACATTCCTTTTGTGTATGGTCTTGATCCCATCACAAGGGCCAGTGGCTTCTTGTCCCCACCAAATGTGTCCACAAACACTTGCCCATTACCTTGCAATCTACCGTTCAGATCGATCACGACAAGATCACCGGGCCTTGGAGATGCCCCACCGCCAATCCGCATCTCGTAGTACCTGATCAATGGATATGATTTAAAATCAGAGCAATCCTTTGTCTGAGGAGGATGGATCCTACACTGAACACACATTTCAACCATCCATTTGATAGACATTGATCAGACAACTAGGATCGTCCGATCAATGTAGTTTTTGGGCCATGCTCCATCTGCAATGGAGACCACAATTTGGGTGGTTTGGATTGACATACATGTGTGCCAAGTGTTTGGAGTACGTGTGGATGATTACAATGCACCGCACTCTTTCAGATTATGGAGAGAAATAAAAAAATAAAAAAACAAAATTCAAGTATACAAAAATTACCTGATGCCATTAGGAAGCACCACCTCTTCTTCCTTCACGTCCCTGTAAAGATAGTTGTTTTTAGACACCATGATAAAAAGATCCTGACCATCCAGTTGTGGCCATCAAACTGGCAGTTGATAATGAAATGGTTAACAGTCCAAATTCAATGGAAGAGATCAGGATGATCATGAACCGTCCGATCAGCGTTACTTGTGGGCCACGCATCATCAACAATTGGGTTGATGATTTGGACGGCCTAGATTAAATACATGTATGAGAAATGTACAAATGGATGGATAGATGAAGAGAGGGAAGGAAAGACTTGGTGTTTGCTTCTTGTTGGGACACTTCAAGACGGGTCTTGATCTGTTCGGAGAGGACACCAACAGCGAGGAAGCCGGCCCATGCAAGGCCAGCACCGAGGCCGAACCGCCTGGTTAAGGTGGAAGCGATCCAGTCCGTCGACTCAGGTGTGGTGGTGGGCTTTAATGGTTGTGATTTGATGGAGCTGGTCTCTTGTGTTGGAGACTGAGGTACCTGTGATGGTTGCTGTTGTGGTGATTGCTGTGAAGATGACAATTGAAGCTTTGTAAGTGGGTGAGAGATGAACGATGTAGATCCAAAGATGGTGGCCATGATCAAATGGAAGAAGAAGACTCAGAGAGAGAGAGAGAGAGAGTCAGTAACACAAGTATATATACCTCACACACCCCACACCTTATCTCTTTGGAGGTTTTGTTAGCCCCTCATGTACCATACTCAAATAGCATCTTTGTACGCATCACACGTGCCAACATGGAACGTGTATGGGACATCTGAGCCATTGATGTTGTGGATCTCACAGTGAAGAATCAACCCAATGGGCCCATCAGTTGGACCATAAGTGTACGTTAAATCTGGACCGTTGGCATGTAAATTGGCCAGAATTTTTACGAGGCTATATAGCACATATGGGGAATGGACAGTGCAATATTCGTACCAGATTTACAAGGTGGATGCACTTTATACACGGATTGTATCCAATACACGTGCCAGGTGAATGTAATGGTGCCTGCCCCTAGCGACCAGCAAACAGTTGCACATGCATATAGCATACATACACACATCATCCAAACCATCCAAATAGTAACCCCAACTAGAGACTAAAATCATATCAATTTGAAAGGGGGTGTTTCTTATATTTGGAGCCATTGACTATTTTCATTTTTAACGGTCCACGTAACGAACACTAATCTGGATAACTAGGGTTACGACCATATATAGTGTGGACCGTGATTTTCAATGGCCTTGATTGATATACATGCGTACATGTCCATCAACATGTGCATTTATTTGTATGGATGATATAATACTCCGCCAAATCCAATACAAGGCAGGGCATGTATGATGTATCCAAAAACGGAGGGGAGGGGTCCTCACATTCAACAATATTTTATATAATCCATTGTTTTCGCCCAAAAACGGCTTTTGATCATTTTTTGGCCATTTCATCGTTTCCGGACAGCTGGAGCTGGTTGTGTGATCCACCTAGCTTGCATCTTAGGACATCTGAGCGTGAAAATGAGCTGACCTGCCCACATAGGCTACTGCTCATAGAAGGTGGGCCCGGGCCCCGGCCCACACGCATATCGAATGCACATCTTTGTCAACTCCATAAATCTCTTGTAAGAGAGAGCCTGATTTATGCACCAAGTCATCTCGTCATATATAGGCCACCTCATGCACGGCTAGGATACCCCACACGTTTGGGAGGTTGATTGAATTCAAAACAGGGCACGCACTACTTCATTATGCCCAGCTATAGATGGATAGGCGCAGTTAGGAATCTCGTTCTCGGGAGATTTTCTTCAAAACTTCATTTTCGCTTACGATATTATTGGGAAAATCTTGCTGATTTTTTTTTAAAAAAAATTATATTATAAATTAAGAAATAATTTTTAATTTTAAAAAACGTAGGTATAAAAATTATCCTTTAAAAAAAAAAAAACTTTCGAATTAATTGGAGATAAAATCGCAATAATTTCGTGATAAAATCAGAAAAAAAAAACTAAAAAATGGCGAGATTTTAAACAATCTCCCGATATCATAGCAATAATATCATTTGGAGTTTTGCCAAGCGCACACGCGTGTGCAATAAAGCTCGTGTACCCACCACACGTGCCACAATGGCAACAAAGATCAAAGATCCCATCCATCCTTCAGGATGGTACGACCTTCTACATGTTTTCCCAAGAATCGGTCTGGTCTGGTACCATCAGCATATGGCACCAATATTCGAAACAGGTTACAAAACTTCAGCCAAGCACTTCATAGCCATATATTTCTTTTGCAAACTGTGGCCCACCTGACCAGCAGATCAACCTCATTCTTCGATTAGAGCATCAATAGAGTGGTGCCGTTCCAATGGATGGATTGGATCTGGGACCTATGTTGCCATGCTAGCACATGTATAGCACGTACACGAGCCCATGTGTTGGGCATTCAGCAGGTGATACACATCATTTCAAAAGGGGCATTCCTATGCTCAACGCTACCAAGTCATCAGTAACTCAATCTCCATACGTGTGGCACACATACAAGATCCAGACCGTTCATCTGTTGCTCACTACTACTAGCAGGCCATATACAAAAAATTTGGTAATAATCAGATGGCCCAAACTATCAGTTAGAGAATTCCACTGTATCACAGCGGCGACAATCATCCAATCAACAGCTAGGATCACTGACCGGGATGACTTCCGTGACGCAACTATCGGCGGCAGAGAATAGTCGATGAGGTCCAGATCCGGAAATCAATCACATCGATGACTTAGATAATAATTATAGAACCAGGAGGATTTATAAGCTCGGCCGGCAAGTTATTCAAATTTGACAAGTGGGACCCATGGTTTAGAGAGTGAAACCATTGGTTTGCTGCATCCTGGAAAATGGACCATGCTCCAAAAATGTCCTCGAAAGAACAATCTTGAACTTTCAATATCAAGCCTATAAGAAGATAGTTGTGTAGACAACAGGCAAAAACCGTCCACACACCTTTCCTTTGCATCAATCTCGCCAGATTTTTCTTCTTTTTTTTTCCCCTCCCATCAATTTACGATTAATAACAGTTGCCAAGATGATGTTTTTGGCTTGCCGAATGCAACAAACCGATTATTTTACAAACATTTTTCTTATTGCTAAAGATCTCTCGCGCTACAGCTTATGCGATTGATGATCTTCCAATGGAAACAATGCTGGGCACGGACACTCCCGATTTGGATTTTGGTGGGGCTTTCATCGAATGACGATGGACCCACAAAGGGAAAGAAAAAAAAAAAAAAAAAAAGCCCACCAGTTTCTTGTCTTACCTCCCAACTCCGAAGATTTTGAAACGGCCGCTGCAACTGCTCCCACCTCATCGTGGCCTGAACTCCTTTGTATCAACATCCACCACCAGGGCAAATCAACTCAACCTTGATGAAAAACAATACAAATGGATCATTGCCAAGCTAATTTACAACCTCATGAATCAACCCCACCAACCACACCCAAAATAAAAAAAGAAGCTCCAGTTCTCCGCAAAGTGCAAGAATATATTTATGATCTTCCACTCAATCAGCTCCATTTATACCCATCCATCATGGGTGGCCACTTTCCACTCACCCGTCATGATTTGTCTACTCCGGCTGCAGTTTGGTCCCCATCTTGTCCTTGGGTTGTTGGCTCTTGCATGCCCCGTGGCGGCCCTTTATCTCCACTTGGAGGTACCCTTGGTCTAGGCACCTGGGCAGTTACAGGTTTCTGCAACGGCTTTAAGGCTGCCATGATTTCGGAAAACGAAGGACGAAGCTTCGGATCTCTACAACATTCAGACAGGACAACAAATTAGTGTGAAGGCAAGTATAAGCAGAAGAAGGAATGACCATTGATCAGAGGCATATGTCTAATGCCCGTATAGTGATGCTAGCATAAGAAAAATTTTGAGTTTATCATCAAACAGTTGAATATTTGTCGTTGGCTTCTGAGGATTCTTATATGTGGCAACGACACATGGGGAATCCTACTTGATTTTTTATTTTATTTTTTTGAACATCGATAATTTTATTGATATGAGGCCGAAGCCAAAAGAATACACACACCTGAAAACTTCACAAAATTATAGCTGAAACCAACTACTTGGAAACTGAGCTATAACTTTTGCTGCTGAAGCCCACCCCATTACATATGATTTAGCCCACCAAAACACCTCCGTTACTTGGCTCCGACGATTCCTGAAACATCTCTCATTCCTTTCCTTCCATATGGACCAAATCCCTGCTAATAGACTTAATGGCCAAACTTTTATCCAATTTCCCCTTTACTCCCACCATGCCACATGAAAATTAAGCGATTAAATGTACCCGACATTGCCCATACTACACCAAACAAAATGAAGAAACTATCCCGTAGCCTTTTTGCAAACAGATAGTGCACAAGAAGATTATCCCAGGCATCCAGAAGAATCTTCTCTTTTGGAGACTATCCAAGGTTAGCACCTTCTTCCTCCCCACTAGCCAAGCTAGTGCCGCAACCTTTGGCGGAGCAACATAACCCCATACAAATGTTGTAGGGCTGATCTCCTCACCAGCTCTCACCCTGCATAACATCCAATAACAAGATTTAATTGAAAATTTGCTGGATTTGTCACGAAGCCATCTCATCAAATCTGGTTCAGAAATCACAGGATTCACTTTGAACAACTCAAGAAGATCAATAAGCTCTTCAAACTCTATCTCATCTAAGTCCCTGCTACACGGCAGGGCCCAACAAACTTCCTCACCTTGAATAGAGAAACATCTATCCACCCTCAAATCTGCTTCACTTGCCACCCCCGCTAAATGTGGAAATACTTCGCTTAAACTTTTATCTCCCAGCCATTTATCCCCCCAAAACCTAATATTTTTTTTCCATTGCTCGAAAAGAAGCCCATCCCTTCCCAAGTGTTGCTTTTAACCAAGGCGACGACCTTCCATAGATATGAAGCCCTAAATAATGAAGACAGTTTTGTCCGCCTATCCTCATCTTCCACCCCATATTTACTCCTTACCACTTCCCTCCAAAAAGCACCCTCTTCCGCTCCAAACCTCCATACCCATTTACCTAGGAAAGCTATATTTATAACCTCTAATTCCCTCAACCCAGCTCCCCAATTATCTTTTGGCTTACATACTTCCTCCTCCCATTCGATAAGATGAAACTTATGCCAATCTTCTGCTCCCCACTGTAGGAAATCTCTCCATAAATTTTCCAACTTATTCAAGACTGATTTCAGACATTTGAATAATGACATGAAATAAACAGGAAGATTAGACATTGCCGCCTTAATTAGAGTTAACTTACCACCCATAGATAAATATCAAGATCTCCACTGTGCTAACTTGCTTTGTAATCTCTCTTATCACTTTATACCAAAGCTGTTTTGATGGTTTTCCAATGCATAGTGGGAGGCCAAGGTATGTAGTAGGAAAAGAGCCCTCTCTACATTTGAAAATCCTAGGAAAGACCCCCACTTCTTCCTTACAAATGCCTACCACCAATAGCTCACTTTTGTTAATATTCACCTTTAGCCCTAAAACCACCTCAAAGCTAAGTATAATTGATCTAAGGTTCTTCACCTTCCTTTTGTCTGCCTCACTGAACAACAAAGAATCATCTGCATACTGTAAATGTGAAACTTGGAGGTTCCGAGTGGTCCACCTCCAAAACCTTTGACCAATCCCATATCTGTCCCTCTATCTAACATTCTGCTGGGAGCCTCCATCGCTACCACAAATAAATATGGGAGAGGAGATCCCCTTGTCGTAAGCCTCTCTAAGCAAGGAAGAAACCCTTCACAGATGCATCAACCAAGACTGAGAACTTTGCGGAACTCACACATGCTTGAATCCAACATCTCCATTTTGCCCCACAACCTAATCTGCCCAACATGTTATCCAGAAATTTCCAATCAACATGATCATAAACTTTTTTTCAATATCCAACTTGCATTTGCATATCACCCCTTTAGATCCTCTCCTGTTTAAGGAGTCTATACATTTTGTACCACTGATACACCATCCACAATCTGCCTACCTTCCACAAACGCTCCTTTTGTAACTGAAATAATTTCATTCACACTTTAGCTAGGATCTTATAAGCGCCTCCCAGAAGACTGATTGGTCTGAAATCTCTAAGACACTTGGCTCCTTTGTTTAGAATCACCACTATAAACGTGGTCCCTAACTCTGATCCGATATATCCTTTCTCATAGAATTCTTTAATAAAGCCAACCAAATCCCTCCTAGTCAACTCCCAAAATTTCTTATAGAATTCAATAGGAAAACCGTCCAGACCTGGTGCTTTGTCCCCACCCAATTCCGCTACTACTTTTTCATTCTCTTCTTTTGAAATAGCTTTTTCTAACTAAACTGCAGAGTCTAATGAGGTCGAATTGAATGACAGAATATCAAGTAGGGGTCTATTCCAATCTTCGCTTGATAAAAGACCTTTATAGAATTGAAAGACCTCAAGGAGGAATCCTACTAGATGTTGGAAGTTCAAATGAAGCTAGAAAGCAATGCATGGACTATGCCCAAACCCATGTGCGGAGACCGAAAAGAACAAAACAGGTCCAAAGCCCATTCAATTAGTTTGTCTCTATTTTGATGGTACCCTTCTTTCATCATCCAAATGTATGGCTCCAAACGAGGGTCAAATAACATCAAAATGACAAGAAAACAGCCTCCAGCAAGCCCAAGATCCCGCAATTCCGACAATAGTTGAAACATATTGACCAAAATACAGCCAGACCATCATGCAATAGCAGAATCTAAGAGATGGGACAATAATGTTGCTTCACTAGGTACCGCATGTGTGCTTGGTTTGGAGACTTGCACGGTTCTATAATTTTTTGGAATACTAGAACTTACTAATGTTTGTTTTAACTGGTAGTTTTTTTTCCAACTAAATTAGCAAGTTTAATTACAAGTCTTTTGTCAGTAGGGCTCTTTGAAAGTAAGATTTTCTTTTTAGGATTAAGTTTGTTTAAGAAAAAGGAGAGAGAATCTTCTACTATTTTAAGACATGATAATCTGTATAATAGATTGGGGAAGAGAAGGTGAGAAAGATGACTTAAAACTTGGGGGAAAAAAAAAAGAAGAAGAAGAGGAAATGTAGGGACCTGGATCTTAGATGCATTCAGAGCAATGACAAAAGGGGGGGCATTGGCTAAGGATAGCGAGATCAATGAAATGTGAAGTTATTGCCACAACTTGTTAAACGACAACCATTCTGAGAGGTTAAGGATAGAAGGAATCATAAAGTCAAATGTGACCAGTATAAATACATCTGTAAGATATGGATTTATTATTATTATTATTATTAAGTTTTTTTTTTTGAAGACGCAGGGTGTCCCCACCTCTTTTTTGAAGTGAGACTAATCCTTGCGGATACATGCAATCACCCACAACCACATGTATCGGGTAAAGCCAAGGAGGGGAATCGAACCCTCACCTATAGGGAGCAAACCTATGGTGAAGACCATTCACTCAAACCCTGTAAGATTTGGATATTTGAAGCAAAAGGAACTATAAGAAAGATACAAGCAAGAAAAGTCTTAAGGAATGTATTATATACCATCATAGATTTGGAAGTGCACGAGAAAGATTCACCAATTTTGGTTAATTAAGCTATTCAACAAGATTGCAAGAACAAAGATAATGCCAGACATGGAGGAAGAGTATCAGTGGAGTAAACTCAGGAGCAGTTTTTTAAATATCGATGATATCAACCGATATATCCCACGATATATCTTGTATCTCACTTGTGTTGCGCAGCACGCCAACGACGCAGTGAGCCTAGATCCAATCTCAGGCCTCACCCACAAACGATAAACAGGAAGAAATATAAACTAGAAATAGATCAAAGCAATCCAAAACAAACCACAAGACAAGATATAAGTGGAAAAACCCTAATCTAGGGTAAAAAACCACGGATGCAAACTTCCACTATGAAGAACGAAGATTACAAGGCAATATACTAACCTCTCCCTTGGAAGTACAAATAAAATTCCTTGCCCACACCTTAGAAATATTTTCCAATATTCACCTTAACCCTAGAATAGCCCTAGGGACCCCAATTTATAGTTTTGACAACTTCCCCTTTCGCATCCCAGTTGCGAAAGGACTTGCGACACGAAATCCGCGAAACTCCTTTCGCATCCCAGTTGTGAAAGGACTTGCGACACGAAATCCGCGAAACTCCTTTCGCATCCCAGTTGCCAAAGGACTTGCGACACGAAATCCGCACATGTGGCTCCACTTCTCAACAATCTCCCACTTGGAGACACATCGCCATAAACCTTTGTCTTCTTCATCCGGAGTGCACCACCTCCCCGTCTTTAAACCTGAAGACCAATCAAAGTTGAACAGAGCTTCAGCTTCTCCCTTGTGACCGCCTTGGTCAGCATATCCGCATGATTCTCACTTGTATGAATCTTCTCAAGAGCAATCGATCCATCTTCCAATAACGAATGTATGAAATGATATTTGATGGCAATATGCTTGGTCCTTAAATGAAAGGCTGAATTCTTAGCCAAGTGTATTGCACTCTGACTGTCACTGTACAGCTTGCAATCTGCTTGCTTCTTACCCAACTCTTCCATAAAACCTTGCATGCACACCATCTCCTTGCATGCTTCTGTAGCCGCAACATATTCTACTTCTGTCGTACTGATAGATACTATCTTTTGTAACTGAGAGACCCAACTGACTGCAACACTACCTAAAGTAAAAACATAACCTGTAGTGCTTCTTCTGCTGTCGATATCTCCTGCCAAATCTGAATCCACGTAGCCTTGTAACTTGATTTCCGATCCACCATAACACGGCCCTAAGTCCTTAGTACCTACCAAGTACCTAAGGATCCACTTCACAGCTTCCCAATGTTCCTTCCTGGGGTTGTTCATGAACCTGCTAACAACTCCCACTGCTTGAGCAATGTCTGGCCTCGTGCTCACCATAGCATACATGAGACTCCCAATAGCTGACGCGTATGGAACCTTAGCCATGTAGTCATGTTCCTTCTACGTCTTTGCACCTTGCTCCTTAGATAGCTTGAAGTGGTTGGCTAATGGAGTGCTAACCGGCTTGCACCTCCCATATTGAATCGATCAAGTACCTTGGCTATATACTCTGCCTGTGACAAAACTAATTTCTTGTTTTCCCTGTCACTCTTTATCCTCATGCCTAGGATTTGTTTTGCAGCTCCTAAATCTTTCATGGCAAATTATCTAGACAATTGTCTTTTGAGATCTGAGATGTCCTTCATGCTTGAACCGGCTACAAGCATATCATCAAAGTACATAAGAAGGATGATGTAAGACGTATCAAACTTCTTCAAGTAACAACAGTGGTCTGCATGACATCTCCTAAAACCGTTTCCCGACATGAAACTGTCGAACTTCTTGTACCACTGCCTCGGGGCCTGCTTCAGGCCATACAGACTCTTCTTCAGTCTACACACCTTGTTCTCATTACCTGGTGCCACGTATCCTGTCAGCTGATGCATATATATCTCTTCTTCAAGGTCCCCATGAAGAAAGGCTGTCTTAACATCTAGCTATTCTAGATGTAAGTCCTCTGAAGCCACTATACTCAAGACCATACGAATTGTAGACATTTTCACTACCGGTGAAAATATTTCAGTGAAATCGATACCTGCCTTTTGTTGAAACCCTTTCACAACCAATCTGGCCTTGTACCATTTCGAACCATCGTGCTCCTCCTTCAGTCTTTAAACTCACTTGTTATGAAGAGCTTTCTTACTCTTGGGTAGAGTGACTAGCTCCCATGTACGATTAGACTCAAGAGAGTCCATCTCATCATCCATGGCCTACTCCCACTTAACCCGTATATCTGACTGTAACGCCTCTTCAAAACACTCTGGCTCACCATTATCTATCAGTAGTAAATAATGTAAGGAGGGTGAGTATCAGATCGTGGGTCTCCTCTCCCGAGTAGACCTCCTCACAACCGGTGTATGCGGCTCTGCCTCATCCTGTGGCGCTGTAACACCCATGTCCGGTAACTCTTCCAACTCTACGAATTCCTTTTTCTCGACCTTATTTTCCTACACACTGTCCTTATGCATCACTTTTTCATTGAAGACTACGTCCTTGCTTCTGATGATTTTCCTGTTTTCTGCATCCTGAACCCAGTGCCAAAATCATGCTGCTCGTAGCCTATAAACGTGCACCTCCTGGACTTCGCATCCAAATTGTTTCGTGCTCTGCATCAATGTGAACATATGAAGTGCAACCGAACACTCGAGATATGCAAGGTTCACTTCCTTCTCGATCCACGCTTCTTACAGTAGCCCATCATCCAATGGTCTTGAGGACTTCTATTGATGAGATATGCGGCGATTCACGCATCTCTGCCCAAAAGGTCTTGGGTAACCCCGCATGTAACCTCATGCTCTGGCGCGCTCAAGGATGGTCCCATTTAATGCGCTTCGGCCACACCATTCTCATTGTGGTGGCCACGAATCGTTTTCGATGTTTGATTCCATTTCTTTGCCGCACAATACTCCTCAAACCTCTTATCACAATACTCTCCCCCATTGTCAGATCTGAGACACTTTACTGTTTTACCTGTCTCATTTTCTACCATAACTTTCCACTTCTTAAATACATCGAATACATCAGATTTATGTTTTAAGAAGTAGACCCACAGTTTTCTACTAGCATCATCAATAAAGGTAACAAAATAACGTGAGCCACCAAGAGATAATACCTGTGCCAGTCCCCACACGTCAGTGTGTACAAGCTCCAACAGATGTGTCTTTGGAGCGCGTCCCGTCTTCTTGAAGCTTACCCTCTTTTGCTTGCCATACACGCAGTCCTCGCAGAATTCCAAGTCAATAGACTTCAGCCCTGGTAGCTTCCCTTTTGACAATAGCACTTTCAACCCTTTCTCACTCATATGTCCCAGCCTCTGATGCCATAACTGCCCATTCACTCCAGTTGATGTGACTGCGAGTGAACTATACGATCCTGAAGTCACGTACAAAGCACTTTCCTTTTTGCCTCGAGATATTACCAAGGCACCTTTTGTGATCTTCCAGGAGTCATTGGTGAATGTCGTTATATAACCGGTATCGGCAAACTGTCCCACTGAGATCAGATTACGTTTCAAATTCGGTACATGTCTGACATCCTTCAATTTTAAGACCGTTTCGTCTTTCTGATTTACATGAACATCCCCCTTTCCAACAATATTGCACGGCTCATCATCACCCAGGTAGACTCTCCCAAAGTCACCTGACACATAATCACGCAGAACTTCCTTACACGGAGTGGCATGAAACGAAGCACCTGAGTCTATAACCCAAGACTCATTCATCGCATCAAGAGACAAGATCAATGCCTCTGTGTCGCTCTCCTCAGACAGATTCATTGAATCCTTCCCGCCTTGAGAGCTTCCTTCTTGTTTCTTGAGCACCCTGCAATCAAGTTTCATGTGCCCCTTCTTGCCGCAATGCCAACACCCGTCTGTCTTTCGGTCCCTTGGACTTCTTCCTCGACTTAGAACGCCCATGTTTATTGCCTCCTTTGTTCAGCGATCTTCCTCTTCCTTCAACGTTTAGAGCATTCCCTGAGTCCCCTGAAACTCCTGATGCCTTCCTTCTAGATTCTTCGCTGAGAATTAGACCGGCCACATCATCAAATTTTAACTTTGTCGACCCTGAAGAATTGCTCACAACAATCACCAAACCATCCCAACTGTCTGGCAAACTGGATAAGATCAATAATGCCCTGACCTCATCCTCAAAAGCAATGCCAACGGATTCCAACTGGCTCGTGACTGTATTGAACTCGTTTAGATGTTCTGCCACGCTCCCACCATCTGACATCTTCATGTTGAATAGTTGTTTCATAAGATGAACCTTGTTGGATGCTGAGGGCTTTTCATACATGGTGGCTAGGGCTTCCATTAATTCTTTTGTCGTTTTTACTTTGGATATATTGAAAGCGACGCTCTTAGACAGAGAGTCGGATCGTTCCTAAAGCCTTCCTATCCAGTAAAAACCATTCATCATCTGTCATCTTTTCTGGTCTCCTCTTTTCCTCCTAGAGGAATATGGAGGTCCTTCTGATACAGATAATCCTCCATCTACATCTTCCAAAAGGCAAAGTTTGAACCATCAAACTTCTCAATTCTAGTTTTCCCATTTTCCACCATCGCTCCCAATAGAACTAAACCAATAGCTCTAATACCAGTTGTTGCGCAGCACACCAACAACGCAGTGAGCCTAGATCCAATCTCAGGCCTCACCCACAAACGATAAACAGGAAGAAATATAAACTAGAAATAGATCAAAGCAATCCAAAACAAACCACAAGACAAGATATACGTGGAAAAACCCCAATCTAGGGTAAAAAACCACGGATGCAAACTTCCACTATGAAGAACGAAGATTACAAGACAATATACTAACCTCTCCCTTGGAAGTACAAAGAAAATCCCTTGCCCACACCTTAGAAATATTTCCCAATATTCACCTTAACCCTAGAATAGCCCTAGGGACCCCAATTTATAGTTTTGACAACTTCCCTTTCGCATCCCAGTTGCGAAAGGACTTGCGAAATCATGAAACTCCTTTCGCATCCCAGTTCGAAAGGACTTGCGACACGAAATCCGCGCATGTGGCTACACTTCTCAACAACTTGTGCGATACGAAACGCACAGGCAGTGCCGATATATCCCACATGTTCGATCCAAAGAGCATTTTCAATTTTCGATCCCTTTTTTTGTTGAGATTATGTTAAATCAGTGTCAAATGGTTATAAATTCATTATTCCTTCATATTTTGCATGAAAAATCATTGAGTTGAGCTTTGATTTCGATATCCATTGGTTCTTCATGTTCTCCATATTTTATTTTTTTTCAAAATTTTCTTTCGACTAGCTGTCGATTGAGACTAATATTGAAGTATTTTGGAGTTTTTGATGAAATGATCATTGCAAACACTTAATTTCAAAATTTAAGCGTAGGTGGTCCGATTTGGGGAAATTTTGAAATTTCCCCAAATTGCTTGCAATGTTGCACTCCAAACATGAAATCAAGCATGTATGAGGGCTGATCTATTGATTTGTCAAGTCCTTGTCAAATTTTTTTAAACAAAAATCATTTTTATTTAAAAATTCTTAAAAAAAAAAATTTATTAGAATTTTCCTTAACCAACTTTCAATTGAGACAAATTTCAAAGTATTTAGGAGTATTTGATGAAACGATCATCACATACATTCTAAATGTTATGCATTCAATTTGAATATATTAATTCAGTCAGACGACACAAAGCTTATGACCCTATATAAAGGAAACCTATTATGGGCACTTCTGTTTTTGAGATGTTATGATTTAAAAGTGTATATTAAGGTCTTTTTTAACAATCCTTGAAGTTCCATCGAAAAATTCAACCATTTTTCCAATGTTTCCCCATGTCTCCCAAAAAGTGTAATAAACTATCTGATACAAACAATATATCCCATGCGATAACTGATACGTATCTATATCCCAAGGATGAGATATATAACGTGATACCGATATTTCGAACATTGCTCAGGAGTCATACTAGCAAAGAGTAAGGCATGAGATAAATTATCAGAAAATCAATTTGGATTGAAGTCAGGGAAATGAACAGTCGAGGCTATTTTCTTATTCGGACAGTCGACAGAGATGCGGTTATTTTTGTTCTTGTCAGTTTTTAGTTGTATTTTCTGTTTTATTACTTGCACTCTATGAGATTCGAATCATATGAACCTGTTTTGGATCGTGCTTATATCACTAATGCCCAACAGCTGATGGTTCTATCCCCTAAATAATGGAAAACTATCATGAATGTCTCCATGTGTGTGTGTGTGTGTGTGTGTGTGTGTTGTAATTTTTTGAGTGCTAAGTGTGTAATCATGTGTCTTTTAACATCTCCTGCAGTTTCACTGAAAATTTCCACCATTTTCCTGATGTATCCACCAGACTGCAATATATTTCGCAGTATCTAGGAAATCATTGACCATATTGAATTTATCTTTCAAAACAAAAAATCAAAATGACCCAAAAGAATTAGTGTCCTAATCAAAACTAATCCTCAACAAACCACATTTCTCTCTAAACCACTCAACCGACTAAGCATCCATGAAATTGACAAAGTTAACCCTTACAACCCACTCTTGAAAGTCTCAAAACAACCACAAAACAGTACCACTGCTGGACTATCTGCAAAAAAAAAAAAAAAAAAATGTGGGTCGTCATGGTTTGAGCCAGTCCTCCTTTCACTTGAGCTATGCATTCTAGATAGCTATTGGCCCATGCTCTTGCATCAGTTTCCATTTACAGTAGGCCGACACCAGAGCATTGAGTTTGTATCATTTTGCATTGGCTATGGGCGAGTTAGTTAGGCCATGTATATCGAAGACCAAGAACAACTCTGGTTAGGAGGTTCAAGTTGAAGGCCACAACTGGGCAAGAGAACAGCCCAAACAGACGGATGTGGTGGTAGAAAGAAAAGATTTGATGACCTATGGTTTAACGATATGGTCCTTGATAGAGGAAATGGCAGAACATGATTCGTATAACCAACTGCAATTAGTTGGGTTGAGGCTTGGATGATGGTGATGGGAGTTGGTGCACCTCAGATGTGGGAGCGGAGAAACATCTAATTCAAAATGATAACTATGCAATACTGTTGCACAAAGTGCGGAGCATAGCGGCAACAAGCTCAGACGTGGGAGCGGGGAAACATCTAATTCAAAATGTTAACAAGTACAAATGGCTAAGAAGCAGGAGTAGAGCATGAGTCCAAAGTGCATTTCGAAGTGAGAGCAACACCTAGTTAGAAGGATCCTGCAACTAAACTGTAGACTGTAGAACAGGCAACTCATTGAATTTTCTATGAATGTCAAAATATCTGATTCACGAAGAGAACCTACAATAATAACAAGTGCTGCTAATATGCAGGTTACTAAACAGAAGTTCTATGCACTTTCTTCCTCATGGTACACATGGAAAACATGTCTACTTTGTTGTCCTGGTGTGCCACCACAAGGATAGGCTATATCCCAAAAAGGCAAAAACCAAAGGGATTGAACTATGGCAGCTATATGCCAATGGCTTTGTAAAAGGATATATAGAGCATCCACATTCAACAAGCAAAGCCCACATCAATTGGAATGTCAGAGTTGTTGAGTCACTCCGCTTGATGATCCACCAGATCAACACCAGTGATCATTAGACATGTTTTTCACGTGCACAGTGAAGGAACTGCAAAGAACTATACAGTGGACTGCATGTTAGCATTCCTCTAATAAAAAATAAAACAAATCCTACTTCTGATATTTATTCTAGACAATGGACAAACTTTCAGAGAGTATAAAACTGTTAGTAAACTGATCACACTGAAAGAATAAAAGAAAGTTCAGCAGGCAACTCAAGAGGCAGGTTAAATGCAGAAAAAATGATAGGTGAGCTAACGTTTGCCAACACTTGCTGATGATATCGGCAATGACGGGATCCATGTCATCTGGAATGTCAAGGCGGCGATGCTGAAACCCAACAGCCCCGACAACCTGCATGGGGTTCATTCCTCCCCACGGTTGCTGTAAGGTAGTAAGCTCCCATAATATGACACCAAAGCTATACACATCACACCTGCAAGTTGCAACCGAAAGTCTTAGACTTCAAGTCCAAAACTAGGGGTGGCAACAGGTGGACCTGGAATCTATTTTGGCTTGAATTTTGAACTGCCCAGACATGGGTATTCGCATTTTGGGCCTCTAGAGCCTGGGCCCAGTCCATTGCCAACCCTAGCCTATTCAACAATATCTAAAGAAAATTATATTGTTCCCTTATATTAATTGAGGAAGTCTAACATACTTCTCATTTGAAGGTTCGTTTCGAAGCACTTCAGGAGCCATCCACTCAGCCTAAAGAACAGAAGATGCAAGGAAGTTTTATAAGCTCATCTCATTACAACTACTCTCCATTTAGAGAAAATGAGAATCTCAAGAACAAAACAGTGATTGGAGACTTGCAATAAATGTAAAATCAACAAAATGGAAGACCCCAATAGTATGTACCAGAAATATCAATATTCCAAAATCACTCGATATTTGAAATCTTTACAATCTAAACAAGATCATCAAGAAGTTAGTACAAAGCTTTTTAAAATTGCAACATGTTGACTTCATCTGCTGTTGTCTGCATGTCTGACTCTCTTGGACATGGCTCATTTAAATAATTAATTTTTATGTTTATACAAGTGACTTTTAGAATTTTTTCCTCTTATCATTTAATTTTCAGGATTTTTCTACATATAAACAGTTATCATACAAAATTGTAGATTGTAATCAACCTACGTAACACATTGCACCTGTGCTATGCTCTCATTGCCGGTCCCCAACTTGGATAAAGGAGGGTTGTGTCAGGTTGGCAGCAGGCGTCAAACTTATGGCATAACTTCCAACATGAATCCGAACAATAAGACAATCCAAAGCCCTTGATAGAATGGAATGGCAGAAAAGCATTCATGTAGCCAACCCCAATTAGTTGGGATAATGCTTAGTTGTTGTTGACTTGTTGATGATGATGATGACGACGACAATGATTAACAGTTAGAATACACTATCAAATCATAATGTTCACTGTTCTAAATATTCGTACACAGCCGATCTGGCTTTCAAGTGCCACCATGTATGGCACCCCGTATCTATGTTCGACACCAACACGCATGCAAGTGTCCAAGTTAATAGCTAACCAATTACCAGTCATTATTGCAAATGAAATTCACACAACTAAACGCCAAGAGATGCATTTTCAAAATCAGAATGAGTTGTGCAATAACCTCCTGTTTATGCACACAATTTAGCAATGAGAAAAAAAGACTGCTCTGTGTGTGCTTATGCAAAATGGATTTGCTTCTGCAGGTAGCTGGGCTGAATATATCTAACAGTCTCCAAAGATAATACAAACTTTTTCATGTATCTTTGAATGGATGAGCATGCCTTTGCTGCATCATGATACGAGTAGGGGGATGACTTTCACGACCTTCCCACTTTGACACATTGTACGAGGTTGGTTGAAATGAAGGTGAGATTGATGGGAGTCAGACTAGAGTGGAAGCAACTTCAAAAGTGGGAGCACCAATGCAGCATTATTGATTAGGCCATGTTTGGATACCGAGAATTCCATGCCAAACAATGGAGAAGGAAAAGGGTTTTCCTTTGATGTGACAATTTCTTGTTTGGATGGCAAAGAAAAAGATGAACTCCACAAAGCAATTATTACACGTTTCCAATTTTGGATTCTTGGCACAAGAAACTTGGTGACAGTTGTGAGAGGAATATGATATTTCCACTTACTATCCAAACAAAACCTCTAAAATTGGAATCCGTATTTCAGTAATGCTCAAGGAAATCATCATTAGAAAAATTGCCCCCCTTCCTTTTCCTTGGATTCACATATCCAAACATGCTAAGTCCTCTGTGAATAAAAGCATTTTGAAATGTAGCACCCCATTTAACTGAGACTGAGAGTGTCAGACAAATACAGGGTGTTTGACACGATGATTATTAAAAATGAGATTTGTTGGCATGTCCAAACATTGAAACACTAAATGATCAACTTAATAGTACATAGTAACCATTTACGGGGCGAGCAGTTTGGTAGAGTGGAAATATTGAAATACTAAATGATAATCCTAATAGTATATTGTAACTATTTATGGGGTGGTTTGGCAAAGTGGAAACCAACTTGAATTCCATTTGTGTTGAAAAGTTAGTCTCCACTGCTATTTCCACCATTTCCATGAAAACCACATTTCAATAGGTGCAATTTTCCAAGGAAAACAGCCATCTATTTTGATAGGGACATCATGCGCACACGCGCACTCACGCCGCCCCCCCTACGCACATACGCCAGAAAGAGGACCCCACCGTCGATCTGGATCAATAACGACGTCTAGGGAGGGCCTCTTAGTTAGAAGACGGAATTTTGGTTCAAGAGAGTGGGCCCGATAGCCAAGAAAAGCCCATCATGGGATCTCATGATCATGGCCCACTAGTCGAATTGATTTCATATTTTAGGTTTTGCTTATTTATATTATTTTGAACATCGTGAACACTTTAGATTTCTTCGATTGGTTTTTATTTTAGTTTACTTCATCGCCAAGTAATAGGTTGCACACATGGCGTGAGTTTTGGGGTATAGGGTTTTCCTTATAAATAGTCACCCCTTGTAGTTCTTTTGATTGATTGAAGATTAATAAAAATTCTGCGTTTTTCTACTCTCTGAGTTGTGAAACCTAATTGGGTGCGAAGCTCTCCCTTCATCGAAGGGTTAATTACCGTGGTGTGAAGCCACATCTATCCCGATTCGCCCCCATCCATCGCCATCTCTACTACTCATCTCCAACCATCTCTTCTTCTCATCTCACCCCATCATCTACACTTTGAATCAATCATCTATTGCAGCAATTCTCCTCCCCGCAACAGAATTTCAGAATCTGGCCCTACAGGAGGGCTAAAACTTTGGCGGAGCACCACGCACAAATCGTACATCGGATCGAGCTGAGTTTGGGGGTTTTTGAGTCCATCCTTGGCTGACCAGGGCCAAGGTGGCCTTTTTCTGAATAGTGGGCCCCACACACGTGCGGCCGAGATCACACGCATGTGCGTCTGAGCCATTGTTGTTGTCCATGCCTGCAGTACTTCTCTGGTTCGCCTCTCCTCTCTTTCACTCCGCTTTCATCCAAAATCTCTAAACCTAACCCTAAATTACTCAAATCTCCAATTTTAAGCCCCTTTTCTTACCCTAGGGTTCCTTGATTTGAAATTGGTGAATCCCTTGGAGTAGGGACTGATTGCTACGCATGTGTGGATGATTATTTCTTATCTTTGAGTATCGTTTGGTTCATAATTTTTATTGATCCAGCCCTATCATGTGTAGGCCTGGACCCGCATAGATTCCCCTTAATTGAATGTTTGGACTTTCACGTGGGATATGGAATTTGTGTAATTGTTTCTGAAATAACGTGATCTTAAGCCTGAAATCTCGCATATCATATTTAATTTTCATGTCCTGCATCATATTTCCTTGCTCAGACCTGTTAATTACACTCCCTTGGGCTTAAGGAAATCTTACAGCCCCAACAATCATCTTCTCAAGTGCATGTCTTCCCAATGACGTGACCCTCCCTTCTCCAGCACATCTTCCCACCAGTGGTTAGCTTCATTGATTCCTTTTTTGAATAGTGACTAAATATATTACCAAAAAACAACAGAAGAACAAAACACAGAAGGTGACCCTCTTGTCACCTTCCAAATAGAACAAGGGGAACCACAAAGCCACATAAAGAGGAGAAAACAGAAACAAGGCCCCAAAGAGGAAGAACAAAAACTATCTAGGGCTTGAAAACACTCTACTCCAATCCCTCACCAGATCACCAAATGACCATCCCTTGGAATGCCATGATGCGAGAGCATAACTAATGATTATAGACGAGATCCTTCTAATCAAAGCTACAACAGAGGCCTCTTTCCCATTGAAGATCCTGTTATTCATTCCTCCCCTTCCCCCAACCAATTCTGAACAATTCTCTTGCAACCACTGAAGGAACCATTTAACCATTCACGAGCCCACTAAGCAGTTGAGCACCCAGAATACTCGAGGAGGGGTGCTTGTATACAAGGGGTGAAAGTGTATCTGCAAAGTGCTCCAGCGGAGCACCAAGTGATAGGGGCATGACGTGTTCAATGTTGATAAGATGAGAGGTGGTAGGTGAGCAACAATGCAATGGGGAGCTAGCATTTGTGGGTGGGTGAATAGCAAGAGCATTGGGGATGGCTACACCCACTCCTAGCCTGCTGGTGGCAGGAGGATTGGTATCTGAACCTATTGGTTTGGAGGAGCGTGATGGGTTAAATGTGCCAAGTAGCTACACCTTGGTTCTGGCTCTGGCGATGTGGCTAGTTGGGAATCAGGCTCAAGGTGAGATAGTGGTACGGACCGAAGTCACACCAACATGTGGACAAGGGGGTCTTGATGGTTGACGGCGAGAATGACACTTTTTCTGATGTGGAAAGGGGAGGGTTGTCGTCTTGAATACGTGGAGAAAAGAGCGATACATGGTGACAGGATTTCAATGACTGGCAGCAAGAATGCCACTTCTCTCGACACGTGAAAAATGGGAGCGTTACCATCTCTCAAGTCCTGTGGGGAAGATTTCGACACATGGAGATCTCAAAGGTCGGACTCTCATGTCTTCTCCTAAGCGTGTAGTGGAAACGATTATCTTTTTTTTAAAAGGTGAATACACACATACCACATGGGTTCTTGAACCCATGAACTTAGAGTAGAAACACGGTGTCTACCACTGAACCATGAGTAGAGACCCCATGGTGCAAACAATTTTCTTCGCATGTGCTTGCTATTTATTAAATCATCACACATAGGGGTGTACATCGAGTTGAACCGAGTCGAGCTGGCCTCAGCTCGACTCGGCTCGGCCACTAGCTGACCCCGGCTCGAACTTGGCTCGGCTCGGTCCTAGGCCTGACTGGCCAGCTCGGCTCGGTTCAATCAGCAGCTCGGGCCAGTTCGAGCCAAGTTCGCCTGTGCAGCATTTTCACAAACACATGGACTACACCTTCAAAATCTCATTGTATGTAAAACAGCAACAGTGGTTTTACAGGTATTTTATCAAACACCTTCTAAGCAAAATAAAATTCAAGAAAAAAAAAAAGGGTATTTGTTTCATATGCATACCTTCCTTGCCACCAGCCACACTTTGTTGAGTCATTTCATCAAACACTTAGTGAGCAACATTAATATCAAAGTAACCGAGTCACCGAACTAGTTCGATCCGAGTTGGGTTTGATCCGAGTTGAGTTGAGCTGAGGCCAGCTCGAACTCATTTTCGAGCTAAAAAAATCAGCTCGACTTGACTCAAACTCAGCTTCGAACCGAGTCGAATCGAGCTTTTTCGAGTCAAGTCGAGCGAGCTAACCAAGCTAGCTTGGTTCGTGTACACCCCTAATCACACATGGGATGTCTCAACCTTATATCAGTCAAACGGGGGTGTTATCTCAGTTGTCTCAACCAATGAGAGTTATGCAGAGCTCGAGCATCTCCCCAGAGCAATCGAGAAAGCGGATGTCAACGGTGTGAACTGCAACAGTGATAATTAGCTCTGTTCTATAAGGACGGATTGGGAATGTTTCGAAGTTTTCGAGGAAGTTGAAAAAGATTCTCTCTAGTTGGGGGAGCTCGAGGATGTTGCCAAGGAGGAGAATGTTGGCATGGTTATGGCTTGTTTAAGGAGCCGGTTCCCATGGTAAATGATGGGTTCTCTTGGGGGGCCTAACCCATAAAGACTACCTTTCCAATGCCCTGGTGGTAACTCCTCTACGTGCCTCAAGGATGGGGGAAGATACTATTGTTGTTGGACATAATGATTCAGTTGAGGTAATGATGGTCCAAACTCCCAAGCCAAGTGTGCGTGAGCTCATGGAAGATCAGATCAGATGGTCTAACGATGTCTAACAACAAGTGGGAAGATTGGTAGGACTATCTTTTGCGCCCCACGACGAGGACGTATTTGCTCTGCTTCAATTTGTCAAAGTAGGGGGGTCATGGTGTTAGCACGATCTTCTCATTGTTAAGCCAAGGAAATCACCTAAAGGCTAGAGGGAACTGCTCGGTCTCAAGTGCTCAATCAACTACGACTCAATCGAAAACATCAGTTGGGGAAATAGGGACAAAAGATTAAGGTTAGTTACTCAATGACAATTCTTAGTTGGAACATCAAAGGTCTGGGGAGCAAGATTAAGAGAGCTCGGGTCGGGGATACTTGCAAAAAAGCAAAGGCATGTATTATAACCCTTCAGGAAACAAAGTTTCAGTCTTTCAAAAAAACGCTCTAGGTTTGTTATGAGGAATAAAAAATAAAGACTTGTCAATTCTTGATGCTATCAACTCAGCTGCGGGTATTATGGTGGCCTGAAGCTTAGACACGTGGCACAAAGAAGACGGTTTTATTGGTGACTATTCAGTCTCCATGGTTCTCAAGGAGATCTTGTTAGATTTCTAATGGGTTTTCTCAAGCATTTACAATCCTTGCCAAACTGGCCAGAGAGAAAATCTGCGAAAGTTGTCCAGCTTCAGAGATATATGGGGTTTCCTTGCTGCATTAGCGATGATTTCAATGTAATTTGATTCTCTTATGAAAAATCCTCGGAAGGCCGTGTAACTAGTAGTACGAGAGGTTTTGCTAACTAGGTGATTAGCAACGAATTGGTGGATTTACTGTTGGGAAGTGCTAAGTTTACTTTAGACAAACAGGCAAGATCAGGCTATTTTATCACGGCTTGATAAATCTTTTATATCCGCAGATTGGACAGAGAAATATCCATTAGTTTAGCAAAGAGGTCATCCTAGCCTTGTTTCAAACCACCAACCAATTGTTTTAGAGGTGGTAGATGTGCATTGGGGTCCTAAGCCATTCAAATTCAAACTTGCATGGCTTGAAGTAGAAGACTTTGACCGTTTAATTGAAGACTGGTGGGGCTCATTTGTGGTTGAAGGTTTGGTGGGTTCAGACTATGCCTGATGCTAAAGATGTTAAAAGAAATTTTAAAGGAATGGAAGAAAGAACTTTTTTTAAGAGCCTAGGAAGTTGATTTAGACAAGATGCTTCAAAATATTCATTAAATAGATTTGAAAGAAGATGAGTTGTCAAATGGAGATAAGGAAAAGTGTGCTAATCTATCAATGGCTTATGACAATCGCCTTAAAGAAGAGGAAATCAACTGGAGGCAAAGATCACAAGTAATTTAGATAAAGGAGACATAAATATTCAATTTTTTCACAACATTGCTAGTGCTAGGGTGAGATGTAATGGGATTAGAAGTTTGGTTGTGGAAGGACTAAGGAGAAAGGGTTACGGATAAGAAAAAGTTTGTGATGCAACTTTGGAGTACAACAAAAATCTGTTATCTACTGACAACTAACCAAGACCGAGCTTAGACAATCTAGACTTTCCTCGTTCATCTAGTACGGAAGCCGAGTCTCTCAATATGCTGATATTGAAGGAAGAAGTTAAAGTGGCAGGTTGATTACTTGGGTAGGGGGATAAGGCACTCGGTCTAGACGACTTCCTTATGACCTTTTTCTAGAAATCCCGGCAAGTGATTAAAAAAGTTGTTTTAGCTTTTATTGCTGATTTTTCTAACAAGAGCCACCTCTTTAATGATCTTAGGGCCTCTTTCATTACAATCATCCTGAAGGTTGAAGAATCAAAATGTCTAAAAGAGTTTAGACCCATTAGCCTTGTTGGGGGCCCTTATAAATCCCTAGCCAAAATTCTTGCCTCGAGATTTTGAGTGCTCTCAAATATCGTTTCTGAAAATCAAGAAGCTTTCGTGGCGAGAATGGATTTTGGATAGCGCTCTTATTGCCCACAAAGTGTATTGATTTGATACTAGGTTTAGAGAAGGCAAAAGTGGAATAGTTTGCTAAGTTGGATATGAGAAAGGCGTATGATTATGTGAATTGGGACTTACTTGATTATATGTTAGGCAAACTAGGATGCAGGGAGAAATGGAGAGGATGGATTTAGGCTCGTGTTGGTTTGGTAGTTTTCTCTATCTTGGTTAATGATTCACTAAAAAGCTTTTTCAAAGCCTCAAGGGGGTCAAACAGGGAGATCCTCTGTCTCCATACCTCTTTGTGATTGTAGTGGAGACTCTTAGCCAATTGCTTCATTAGAGCGAGGAAGTTAGATTAATCAATAGCTTCAGTGTAACAGCCTGGATTTTTGCCAACCTGGAATTAGACGTCCTTAGGCAATGGGCCGCTCCTAACACCTTATTAACCTGTCAGAACTGAATCCCAAAGTCTAAAATCACTTCTGAACCCATTTGCTTCACAAATCCAACCCTTTACCACCTTGTTCTTTCAATTTTCCTAAGTACTTTCACCCTAGACACTATCTTAAACTAGTTAAGTGTTATAACTTGGATCACCTCATATACAAACTACAAAGGCCTGAGTACCACCTCGACCAGAAATCACTTAGGATTAAATCCTTTAGAAATGAAACAAAGTAACTAAGTGCTAAACTAGATTAGCTACGAAATCCATTTGAATCGCTTTAAATACGATCTGCAAGACCCAAAACTTGTAGAATCATTGACGCTAGGTTACCCTAAAATCTTGGATCAATCTCATTACTCGGCTGCTCTCGGTAGCATCTCGAAACTCCGTATCAGTTCTAGACCGCACATCGGGAGTCCGAATAATACGAGGTTAAGGACTTAGGACCGCCTCGCTGGGCTTGACAACCATCTCGAAATCAAATCCAAACATTGTCCCACGGCTGTTCGCTTGAGTCCGGAGCGAGAGTGTGTGAGAACACTTGTTTCTTTACAAAATAAATATATTGAATAGTAATCTGAGACTCGTCGCTTGCGGATCAGTATTAAGCAACCAGACCGTCAGAATCTGACCAAATTACACCCTCGGATCAGGAAAAATTTCATACACATTTACATGTACTCGGAATCTCCGATCGAGACCCACTGACCGTCGAACTGAAACTGGTCCGCCACGCGTGATCTGGAAATCCGACTGAAATGAAAACTCAACTAAACGTAGATCCAGTATTAGTGAGCTTAAGACCGACCTTTGGCTCAAAGGGGGGCTCCGGAAATGCTCCGTTGAGCTGCAACAGATGCCCTTTGGACAAAACCCAAGTATACCTTGTTCCCAAGTCTATTTCGGTGAGTTTTTAGGCTATATAAGGACCTTAAACCCTCTCCCATTTCAGCCATCCGAATTTGAGAAAAACCCTAGGGAAAGAGAGAGAGTGTGGGAGATGTGGGAGAATCTCCCTGTCATGCTTCCCTGCCACTCCACGAGCTTCACCACTCCGTTCTAATCGCTTTCCTGGTGATTCCAGCTCCGTTTCTAGGTAAGAAACCCTAACCCTAATATGTTTTGGGGTTTAGACAGTTGTAGGTTATGAAATAGCTAACCTATTTCGTTCTATAGGTTGCCAAACTGCCGAATACGGAAGCTTAGCAAACTTGTCGGCTTCGTTACGATTCTACGATAAAAGGTGGGAACTTTAGGTGTATAGGTTATGGTTTTCAACGCTTTCAATGTCAGATAATGATAGATTCATGATCTGCATGCAATTGCACATGTACAAAGTGCCTTCCGTTTTCTGTTTCGATTAAAGTTGTAAAATATGGAATTTTACATATTCTAGATATTCGTATAAAATACCGTATACGTATAGTTTTTGGAAATGTGTTTGACATGATTATTTGTTGTATGAATATACGAGATATGGATAAAATACTTATTTGGCGAAAGGATTCGCCCAAATACATGTTTTACTAATATACACTATGTATGTAGAAATACTGTATTGTAGAAAGTACCGTATACATGTATATTTTAGAGATGTGTTTGCCATGATTAATTGCTGTATAAATATATTATGTATGCGTAAAATACTTGCTTGGGGAAAGGACTCGCCTTACTATATGTTTGTTAACATACACTAAGTATGTTGAAATAGTGTATGTTAAGTGTTTGTGGAAATGCTTGTGTGAGTAAGCGTTTGGATGTTGATGCCTTAGGAGGGTATTGAGATAGGATTCTTAGCTACCTTAGAGACATGTATAATTACCTCCATGAGATTGTTTACTTAAACTGCTTACTTGTGTAATATATGTATTTGTATTCCTACTTATGTAGTGCTTTATAACATGCTTTATGACATGCTTACTAACATGCTTGAATTACTTTGCTTATTATGCTTTACTCCACATGCTATGAATTAGGATTGATTGAGTTTGGGACTATGCCTATAGTCCAGACAATCAGTACCATAAATGAATTTGTGGCTGTGAATCATTTGCCACGTGAGATGTGTTCAACGAACTCAAGTCGTACTTCGGTTGGCGATAATGGTTGGCCACGCGAAGTGCTTATGCACTTCATGTCGTTCAACTTGTTGTACGCTCGAGCTAGCCAAGCTCGTCAAGTAACCCGATCTGTCTAATGTATGTTCACCATGTTTGGGCGCCATCTTGCTTGAACCTAAGGGTACCAAACTACCGGTGAAATCCCTTTTAACCATGGTACTTGATCCACTAAGACTCATGAGTTGGGCATGGTGGTATGGGACACCGTGGTGGTTTGTCGACCTCTGGCTGGAGCCACGTGCCTCCCCGTAGTGACCAGTGAGCAACCAGACTCGTGAGCCAATTATGGTGGTATGAGACACTATATTCGTGTTGTCGGCCTACATTATAAGGTGATGGGGGAGCGGTGCAACGAATGCGAGCAACGACCACAGCGACCCTTTGTAGTGACCTCGAGCATACTCTGAAATCGCGGTGAGCCTTAGAGTTTTGCCGCGGTATATAGAGTATGAACTAGGCCTGTTTCTGTATAGTGATGAATCATTTAAGAGGTGATGGGGGAATGGTGTAACCTTTGTGCGTAACATCCCTAGCAGCCTTTGTAGTAACCTAGAAACCACACCATTGTCTGAGATTAACTAGGACTGACGACCCTAGAATGGATCATGTTTGGGAATGATACAAGGGAGGTACCTTAGTTTCCCAATCCTGCCGTTTGAAATGGACTAATAAAAACTCGGTAATCATGCTCATCATGCATTGCATGTGCCTGGAAGATGTGGAGCACCGAGGGATGAAAGCATGCCGCGAACGTGAGATGGTGTCGCACGAGAGAGGGTGTGGTGAGGGCATCCATCATGACCGCATACATACTTGCATTAATAAGAGTAGTTAGGAGTGTTTGATATTACTGTTTTATCATTACTGCTTGACTGTATTGATAACATGTTAACCTATGCTTTATTGTTCCACTGAGTTAGCTACTCACTCCACGTTACGGGACGGTGTTGTACACACCAACCAGATTTGTTGAGTTTCAGGTGATGCCGATGCTTATGAAGCAGAGCCGGACTACTACTATGATGTGGAGAAGTTCTCCTATCTATATCTCTCGGGCAGGTCTATGAAGACCTGGTATTGTAATGACGGGGCTATGGTACTTGGGATAGAAGACATTACACTTCCTCACATTAGGTATATCTTAGAATTGTACTTGTAATTAATTAACCTGGTAACATCATCACACTCTGGAGACTCACCATAGTTTATATATGTTATTTATCTATCACAGTCTTCAACTTGCAGTTTAAGCTGTCTCTGGAGTATGATATGTTGTTTTGGCTTAATCTCACTCATGTTCAATGCACGAATACAGTCAACATTCAATCATCATTCATTTTGTTGCATAAGTGATGTTCTGGAACTCGGGAGTTGAGTTTATGCTCGACCCCCGATTTTCGGGATGTTACATTCGGGCAAGGTATTACAGTATCGATAGCGGTGGCGATGCCATCCACTGTTATTCGATACTGAAATATCGACCATAACGGTTGATACGGTGGCATAATGACTGTTACGACCCTTGTAACGGTTGAAAACAAATTACCCAAAAAAAATTGAAAAAATATTTAGAAAATCCATAATAATACAAATATTCCAAATATGTATTCATTTTTTGTTTTGAACATGTTTATGATAATGTAACGGTCCGCTCCTTAGTAAGAGCGTTGTATCTGGTTGTCCGGTGAATTTATGAACATGGCTGTGTCTCTAATATTTACACATCACAATCGAGCATTAGAACTAGAAATCATTATAAATAAATTTTAAAAAAAAGTCATAAATACCACTTTATTTTTCCGAAAAACTGCCCTCAAAGATTCCATTCGCACAAATAGCTTCAATCTATGGTTTTAATCTTAAAAAATATAGTAAAAGTGGACGAAATCTGTTGTAGAATAATCTAGGAAAAGTTTTGGAATAAGAAAAGTGAAAAAAAGGGAGAAAAATGAATTTAAATAGGAAAAAAAAAATATGGTCGTTTTTCGATTGTTACGGCGGTAATGATCGTTATGCTCTGTAATGGCCTATACGACCCTCGTAACAGTCGATACGGTCTCACAAAACCAACTACACCTTTTCGCCCCCATATCGCATAACGGTCACAACCATTACCTATACCTATTGGCCTTTACAACCGTATCGTAATGGATATGGAGCACCTTACTTCAGGTTTGCAAATGGGGGAATTAGAGTAATTCGTTTTCAATACGCGGACAACACTTTGCCTCTTTGCCATGCGAATGCAGTGAAGGTTGATAATCTGCGAAAGATAGTGACTTGCTCTATGTTGCTCTCGGGGCTGAAGATTAATGTCGACAAGAGCAAGATGTTAAGGGTCCGACTAAACACTGAGAAGGTGGCATGGTTGGCCTCTATGTTTGCATGCAGAGCAGGATTGTTCCCTTGAGGTATTTGAGTTTACCATTGTGTCTTGGGAAATCGGCTAAACATTTATGGGACAAGGTTTTAAAGAGAATTGTGAGAAAGCTTTTGAGTTGAAAGTGCTAGCATTTGTCTTTGGGAGGTTGTCAACCTTCTCTAACATCTTATTGTACTTTGTCCCTTTTCAAATGTCCAAAGCCGATTCTAAGGAAATTGGAAAAGTTAAGAGGAGGTTTTCTGTAGAGGGGGGCTGAAACAAGAACAAATTTCATATCCTCAAGTGGGATGAGGTGTGCAACCCAATAGTAGAGGGCGGGGTGGGCATCAAGGATTTGGAAACTACAAATTTCGCTTTGTTGGGTAAGTGGTTGTGGAGGTTTGGAACTGAAGAGGGTAAGTTGTGGAGAGAGCTAGTCACATGGGATGAGGACATCCAAGCGCCATTTAGAGTGTACCCGAGGAGGAAGAGAGCTTTGGCCCTAGTTCCAGCATCTCTATGGTTGGATGATCACTATATCGGCTTGGATCAAGTACGTAGCCGTGTTGGAAGACCCCCACATGCATATTTATGCATCTTTGAAGACCCCACACTAGGAAGATGCATGTGGGCTGCATATAGGAGCTTATTGAACACATCTAGACTGTTGGATTTCGCACGTTGGATCATCTGGACCGTTGGCCCATCTTAATCATTTGGCCATCTTGGCCGTGGACATCATGGGACATTAGTTTAGTTGTTTTCTTAGTTGTTTCATTTAATTTGTGTTGTGTTATCTTTTAGTTAATTTAGGGGGTATTTTGGACATGTTTTTAACAATAGGGGGTATTTTGGATATTTCAAAATAATAGCAATTAGTCTATAAAGGTGTGGGCATGTGAACCCTAGAGGATTATGATGCATTGAATAAAATTTCTCTTTTGCTTTTGAGCAACAAAAACCTCCCGTGATTGGATTTGGTGCGATGCCATGGAGTGATTCCAACTTATCCTTCTCTCATTCTTCTCTTCAAGGTAGTTCATCTGCTTTATGTTTTCTCATCTTCTCTTTTTATTCTTCCTCTTCTTTTTCTTTTGTTTCAAATCAACTCAATCAAACCCTAACCCAACCTACCCCGACCTCCATCGACCCCAAGTCCTTGTCCGTACGACCATACAGACACACATGTAAGGTATGGACAACCCCCTTGTTCCGTGGCCCTCTTGCTTCGTCTCCATCATCTCTCTTCCTCTTGACCATTAACCCTAAAAATCTTAATTCCCAAAAACCTAATTCTCACAATCCTAGATCCCCAATTCCCAAAATCTAAAACCCTAAACCTAAACCTAGCTTAGCCAAAACCGTAAACCAAGTGAATCCCTTAGAATTAAGAATAATTCCTATGCTAGATGGAAGTTCTACCTTCCATAGATCCTAATCTATTCATATTTTGTTACATCTGCATTGCGAGATTGTTCACGGCTTTGAACTGGAACATGTTTTGTTATTTGAATTCTTTAACTTTGTGATAGAGTAGTTTTATTTTGTATTTTGAATGCTTTAAATTAATATTATTTAGTTGAAGCACCTCATTCTACGTTAGACCATCTGCCCTGCACCAACGTGCAAGTACGGCTCCCAGAACTTCCATAGATCCTAATCAATTCATATTTTATTATATCTGCATCACAGGATAATTTACGGCTTTGAACTAGAACATGTTTTGTTATTTGGATTCTTTAACTTTGTGATATAGTAGTTTTATTTTGTGTTTTGAATGCTTTAATTAATCCGTTATTTAGTTTCAGCACCTCATTCTGGGTTAGATCATCTAGGTGGTTGGAAGGTTAAAAGTTCTTCGTTTTACCATGCTTCCAACCTTCAGAAAATTGTGAAGTTGATGTCATCCAAATTTAGTCAAGGAGTCACCCTTGTGTTGGGAGATGGGGCCATATTCAGTTCTGGGAAGACATGGTGTGGGGATAAGAAACTTCGGTAGGTCTTTCCAAGAGTTGGCTAGTCTATCAATCGAAAGGAACATCATAGTGGATCGTTGCTTCTCCATTTCTGGTAGTTTATTGGTGTAGTTGCCTTCGTGCAGAAGAGATATAACTGAGGAATTGACATCTTTATTGGACCATCTCAGACTCTTCTCACCTTTAGTTGGGGAAAAGGATTATATAGTGTGGCACGTGTCACTTCTCCATTCGGTCCTTATATAGGATACTTCTAGATCCATCTCGGTCATCAAGTTCTTCTCATCCCTTTCATTCTGGTATTATGGACTCCCTCCGAGAGTTGTCCTTCATGTAGTTGGTGGGAAGGAAAATGGTGTTATTGATTGATAACCTTCAAAAGAGATCTATGATCCTCCCTAATATTTGTATTTTGCGTATGGGTGATGCAGAATCGATAGATCATCACTTCATCCATTGCTCCTTCACTTAAAAGGTTTGGGACTACTTCCTGGGTATCTCCAATGTGGCATGGGTGATGCCGAAGTCGGTATATGATCTTTTGTGCGCTTGGCATGGGGGAGGGCCTAGGAAAGATGGGAAAGTGATACGACAGTTAGTCATAATGGCAGTGATGTGGATAATCTGAGGGAGAGGAATGGTTTTTGTTTCCAAAATAGGAGCTCCTTTGTGGAAGAGGTTAGGAAAGTTAAATTCGATGTTGAGGGCAATGTTTAAAATAGAAAATAATGGGTAGCATAGTGTTCACCTCTCTGAAGCATGACGTGTAAGTTACATAACGTGTGGCATAAGCTACAAGTTACTTCTAGATCTTTAATCAAGGTTGCATATGGTTGCACCAATTCATGATATTCTGCACCAAATTAGACTGATTTATAATGAAATTAACAAATTTTCATCATATTTGGTGTAACCAAATGCAACCTAAAGTAATAGGAAAGGGCAATGATTAAATATAAAGGTAAAGAAAAAGCAATGAAATCAATTTAATATTGTTACTTATATTATTTTACTAAAAGCATTGAAAAGATTAAGAAATTTCTATTGAAAATAGGAATTTGTAACCAATCATTGAAAACATTGAATTTCATGTTGTATTAAAAAATAACTTTTAATGTGAGTTATGTAGCGTGTAGCATAGTCTATGTAGCATGTAGCGCACACAAATTATCATGTAGCATAGGCTACATGAGACTTAAGCTATTTTCATGAGCTATATAGCGTTAAGGCTAAGCTACACACTACATAGCATAGCTATTTAAAACATTGGTTGAGGGTTAGGCCTCCAATGTAGTGGCAACTATATTTTGTCCATGTTTGCTTTTTAGCTTTATGTTGTATTCCTTCCCCCCATTGCATTCACTTTGGTGAGCTTCTAATAAAAATTTTGTTCTGTCAAAAAAAAAAAAAAACCAACGAAGTCATTCCACATTCTGGATATTGAGGTTCTCCACCTTACTCTGGGGATCCACCCTCTACTAGCATATCCATATTTATCAGTGACTACCTTTCGCTAAAAAGCTTCTTTTTCCTCCCCAAAGTGCCACCACCACTTGCACAGCAAACTTCTATTTTTCTCCTTGACTTTTCCAAGGCCTAGCCCTCCCACCTCCTTTGCCTTCTAAACTTCTTCAATTCTGCCAAGTGAAAGTTTTTTTATCCCCCAAGATGCCCCACAGAAACTGCCTCTAGATTTTTTTCTATTGTAGCTGCTACTGCTGCCAGAATCTTGAATAAAGACAGGATTCAAGATAAACTTAGATATCTACTTATATGTAAAACAATAGTTAATCCTCAAAAAAATGTAAAACAATAGTCTTTTTAAGAGATGTAAAAATAGGTTTCCTGTACAAGTGTCTAAAAGTGTCAAACATATGTTAACGCGGAGCTACTTAAAAGGAGTGCTTTATCCTCATTACATGTGGCACATCTACATATAGCTAAAAGTCCACAAAAGAAAAGATTTTTCCACAACTAGTGTTCGAAATATCGGTATCGCATCCTTGGGATACAGATACGTATCGGTTATCGCACGGAATATATCGTTTGTATCGCATAGTTTATCGCACTTTTTGGAAAACATGGGGAAACATTGGGAAAATGGTGGAATTTTTTAATGAACTTTGGGGATTGTTAAAAAGGCCCTTAATACACACTTTTAAATAATAATATCTCAAAAAAAAAAGATGCACATAATAAATTTCCTTTATATAGGGTCCTAAGTTATGCGATGTTTAACTGAACTAACGCAACTATTTTTAAATTGAATACATGATATTTATAAATATATCATAGTCATAAGTGAAAACACAACCAATTCATTGAAAAGCAAAAGAAAAACTGAATAAGTAAAATTTGATAAATATACATATCAATGATGGGGACTAGTTGTGGTCTAGACCCACAGAGTTGCGTGGTGGCTCGTAATCATCATCTCCATCTCGACAGGGCTGGGCATAGTACTGCTGCTCCACAAATTGACACTATTGTGCCCAAGTCATAGTAGAGTGGTACCAGTTAAGATACTCCCTAACATAACGCTGGTACTCATTCTCTCCGAACTGAATCAATACGCTCATCCGTGGGTACTGCGTAATCGTCACAGTCTGTAACTGATATGGATCTGGGAAGGGCACATATGAAGCTCCTTGGTATCCATATTGTTGGTCATATCCATACTGCTGCTCATATCCTTGCCCATATGCAGAAGTGAACTCCTGACCAGGGTTGAAAAATGATATACCGTAACTGCTGGAGTCACTCGTCGCATATCCACTAGGTCCATATCCATGCCCATACTGTGGCAAAGAACTCGAGCTACTCTCCAGTGTTTGTAATCTAGATTCATGTTGTGGCCTATAACTCGAGCTCCCCTCCCTCGTCTGTGATCCAAACCTAGAGCCACCTCGCCTGCCACGAATGCTTGTCCCTCATACATTTTGCTAGCAGCTCCTCCTCAAAATCTAAAAGTTTGAGTCTTCTTTTTCTGCAGTAGCTTTTGACGCGTGTATGTTTTATTGTAAACAAGACGGGGTCGTGGTTCTCCTAGACGAGAACCATGGTCAGGGTCCTGTGTGGAATGATCGAAATTCTCCTCCCCGGTAAAAGGGCTAAGAGGCCTCTTTCCTGACTCCCACCCGCGTCGCCACTATCATCATCATCATCCTTACTGTCATCAAAGTCATCGTCACCCTTATCGTCACCATCATCATCACCGGACTCATTTCCCGCATCACTCTCTGACTCAGTCTCGGTGTCAGACAATGTTTCCCTGCCAAGTGTCCTGTGTGATAGTGACTGCTGCGGGCTGCCCTCCGAACTCCTCGTCAATAGGTCAAATGCCTCATCAGGAGACTTCTGCTGCTCCACATGTTTGTCAACATCAATCCCTTGTGTCTCTGCTTCTACCGCAATATGTGGCTCTGGTCGCCCATTCGAGGTATCTAAGTCATCCGACCTAACTCGCTGGTAAACTGGGTCATCCTCCGCATCCTCAGCATATGCATGTTGTCCAACCGTCATCAGGTCCAGTGGGTCTTTCTGTGCTTTTCTTCTTCCTTCCGAGCGGAGCAACCTCTCGTAATTTCATATTGTAGTGACAATACACTAGCTTCTGAAGTCTCTCATACCCTATTCTATTACGTTTATTTGTATGTATGACGGAGAATGTACTCTAATTCCTTTCACAGGGTGACGAGGACACCGCCTGTGCAAGCACATGGACAGTCAGTCGTTGTAAAACCTCGCAATCAGTCCCATACATGGACCACCATTCGCTTGCATATCATAAGATTCTTTCATTATCCTACATTTTCCAAAATAATATAAAAGTTAAGTTTACTACAGTGACTCACATGCCATCATGGCGTTCCTTGACTTCGCCACAGGGTGACACCCAAACATTCCAACCGCATCGCGGAATTTAATAATCTGTTGATGGCGAATAGCAACCAGAATAAGTATTTAATGATTGGGATGAAGATAAGGAAAATGTAAGTGCGGAAAATATTTACCTCACTACCGAAGGTGCCTTTCCCCGGACAGTCGGGGAATAAGTGATTGTACACCTCATGCACAACCCTCTTTAATGAATTATCTTTGAAGAGGTTCCGGCTGTAGTGATATTTGGGATTCAAGAAATACGGTGAAAACCAACATATACACATCAGTACAACCCTCGTTTATTATTGCATATAAGAAAAAAAATCTATATAGGTACTTACCAACCTAATGTAGTGGGTGAGAAAGCGTCATTTCCCAACGATCGTCTATTATTGCATGCACCCACTTATATGCATTGGGAGCTTTAACCATGATGGCCTCTTTCATCAGCTGTATAGACGGATACGGCGACCCCATCGACGAATTTGTCTCATTGTCCACCATCCTCAACACCACATAAATGGACTTTAGAATACTTACAACACCACGCACTTTATCCCAAAATGAATTTCCCAGCACCAGCTCCTCAATTCTATAGGTTACTTTCGTCAACATCTTTTTCCATTCTACGTAATCATGAGAGGCGAAAAGTTCTCGTAACCCCTGTTTGTGTTTGAGAAGGCTACTTAAAGCGATATAATTTGTGGCGAACCGCGTCGCTCCGAGGCGCACCATATCCCCACCACACCTCTCGCATATTGCGCTTAATAACCAGTCGTGGTTGTATACAAAGTTTATGATGAGCTGTACATCAGTAATTACAATCTTTACCGACGGCCTATCCCCGATCCCCTCGAGTATGAGATCGGCGCAATGGGCTGCACAGGGGGTCCAATACATATGATACTTGCTCTGAATATCCTTCCCCACCTTAACAAATGCACTCCCATTATCCGTAACAAACTGCACAATATTTTTCCTCCCAATATCTTGCATGACGTTGTGCATTAGTTTGTAAATGTAGTTAGAATCTTTGATTTTTACTACTCGCATTTATATTCTTTAGGAACACCACCCGTCTCCTGGAATAGACCATAAAATTTATAATCAACATCTTCGTTGGTCCGGTCCAACCGTCACACATGACGGTGCAGCCGTACATCTCCCATGATTGCCGATACGAATTAACGTATGTCTTTATTTCTGCATATTCATCATCCAAGTATTTCCCCATGATATGTGCAGGTGTGGGCGGCTGCACACCCTCACCCCCACGCTGCACTTCACTTATCATATTTTTGAAGTGCGGGCTTGCTGCAGCATTTGCGAGGATTTGATCGTATATAAAAAAAATTGCTATAAATTTTCCAACTTTTTTCCTCACATCCCCTCCACTAAACATCTCCTTTATTTTCTTTTGTCCCTCTTGCCTCTTTGTACATCCTCGGATCTGAAGGTAGATCCGGCACCTGCATGCTATTGCTCCTGCCTATGCCCCATATTCCTCCCCGCCTACTACGCTCCCCTGATCCACCCATAATACTCTCCCCTGCTCCACTCCCCCCACCACGCTCATGGATAGACCCCTCAAATCTAGGCCTACTTGTGTCCCACCTCCTATCCTGATCCCTCTCCCACTGATCCTGTATGGACTCTTAAATTGCACGTCTATATTCGGGATCATCATCATTATCGAGATTTACTACATCATCCTCACCTGGATATGGTGGCCGCCCCAACTCTTCCCTAAGTTCCCTCTCTCGTGCATGTCGTTCATCTTTTGTCTTCACATTTTTTTTAATATGGTCCTCATCTGTTCTCGCACATCCTGTGGGCACTTCGGGCAATCCACAACATCGCGATACCCTCCTGCTAAATGTTCCTTTAAGCGGGTTACCGCACCACTCCTCGATACATGGCCACATAAATTACAAATACTCCCGAATCGATTAGTGGGAATGGGCCAACCGTACCTCCACGCTATATCAGGTTGCCTACCTCCTCTTCCTCCCGACATATTTTATCTGTAAAATAATATTATATTAATACTTGTTAGGGCCCACCTTAGGGCATGTGCTGTATATCCATGACACTCATCCATTTTGTCAGATTATTTTAAGGAATGGTCCATAGAGCATCATCCACACGTACAGTTGTTCATGCATGCAACAGTACCACATGTAAATCAAGTGGACTAGAGCACCATCCACACGTACAGTTGTCTCATTGTTCATGCATTTTATCCAACCTGTTCATCCATTTCACTATATATTTTTAAGTCTTTAGCCAAAAAATGAAGCTTATTAAAAAATCAAGTAGACCACATCAAGGCAAACGGTGTGAATTGAATGTCTACCATGAAACCCTTATTGGGGTCACAGAATCTCCGCTGCCATCTGTGGTGGGTCCAACTGATCTTTAACGGTGGCCTCATGAATTGTTTAACGATGAAAATCATATTCTTCGTTGCCATCTGTGGTGTGGTCCAGCTGATCTTTGGATATGATTCATTTGTTGGATAATGCTCTAATATGATCTCTAAAAATAGATGAACGGTGTAGATATAATAAATACATCACTTTGGGGCCCATGTAACTTTGATCTCCTTTGAACCATTCGTACAACTGGAGCTCGAAGAGCATCACTGCTCGTCTTTGCAGACACGAACGCAGATTTCCTGCGCTGGAAACCTGGGTGGGGCCTAACGTGATGTTTTTGAGAAATCCACCCTATACATCCGTTTTTTGAGCTCATCTTAGGACTTGAGACCGAAAGTGAGAAGGATCCAAGACTCAAGTGGGCCGAACTAGAGTAAAAGGTGGGTAGGAAAATTCAGCTTGATCGAAAACTTTAATGGCCCCCAAAATGTTTTTAATGGTCAATGCTCATTCAACACCGTTTCCAGTAATGTGGTCCACTTGAGATTTGGATATACCTCATTTTTAGTTTCACACTGTAAAATGATCTATAAAAATTAGATGGAAGGCATGGATGAAACACACATCATGGTGGGGCCCACAGAGCACTGACCACCAGCGAAAGGCCGGTGTCGCGTGGAGTAGCCAATCCGTCTTCGCTATATATCCTTGCACCGACTCTAAATCGGAAGAGGATTGCGTACTGAGTAAACTATGTGGGGTCCACCGTGATTTATGTATTTTATCCACTCCGTCCATCCATTTTAACAGATAATTTTAGGACTTGAGCCTAAAAACGAAGTATATCTAAACCTCAACTAGACCACACCATAGGAAACAATGTCAATTGAACATTTACCGTTGAAAATTTCTTGGGGGCTACAAAAGATTTGGATCAAGCTTGTATTTGTGTTTTCCCTTCATCCATGTCTGTGTGATCTTATGAACAGGTTGGATGAGAAATAAACATCACTGTGGGCCCTAGAAAGGTTTCAACGGTGGAAGTCATTATTCCAACTGTTTCCTATGGTATGGTCTACTTGATCTTCGGGTATGCCTAAATTTTGGTCTCAACCACTAAAATAATATGGAAAAACGGATGGACGGCATGGATAGACCATATACATTCACGATGGGCCCAACAGAGTTTACTCAGTACGATAAGAGCATACTGAGTAACTCGCAATCCGATTTCCTCTGAATGGCTACTGAAGTAACGTCAACAAGTTATGTGGGTCCCACCATGATGTATTTTTTTTCTATCCACACCGTCCATCCATTTGAATAGATCATTTTAGGGTGTGAGCCAAAAAATGAGTCAGATCCAGAGCTCGAGTGGACCCCACCACAGAAAACAATGGAGAGAGTGACGTTCACCATTAAAAATTTCTTGAGGGCCACAAGAGATGGATGGTCAAGATGATATTTGTGTTTAGCATTATTCCATATTTTCCTGGACTTATAAACAGATTAGATCACAAATAAACATTATGATGGGGCCTTAAGAATGCTACGAGTTTCAATGGTGGGCGTCACTCTTTCCGCTTTTTTCTGCGGTGGGGTCCACTAAAGATTTAGATCGACATCATTGTTTGTGTCATGCCCTCAAATTATTTCCAAATTAATGGATGGTGTAGATACGACGCACATATTATCGTGGGACCCACAGAACATGGATACCACTTTATGCGATTATACAGTGAGTAACACACTACGCTCGGCGTACCGTGTAAACTCATGTGAGGTCCACCACGATTTATGTATTTTATCTGCTCCGTCCATCCATTTTACCAGATAATTTCAGGGCTTTAGCCCAAAAATAAACCATATACAATGTTTAAATGGGCCACACCTTACAAAACAGTTGAATTGAACATCCACCTTTAAAATACCCTTTTTGGCCACAGAAGTCTTGGATGATTGGATCAATCTTAAATTCTTATTTTCCCTTCATCCACGTCTATATGATGTTATTAACGGTTTGGATGACTGATAAACATCATTGCAGGGCCAGAAAGGTTTCAACAGTGGAAATCAGTATGACCACTGTTTTCCTATGGTATGATCCACCGCTCGTCTCTAAGTTTTGGGATCAACCCCTTAATTTAGATGGGAAAACAGATGAATGGCATGGATAGACCACTTACATTAAAGGTGGGCCCAACTGAGTTTACTGAGTACGATAAGACCGTGCTCAGTGAACCAGCTCTTGCGCGCCGATCCCTAATTCACCCCTCCCGCACCATCTTCTTCATTTTCCCTCTCTGTCACGAGCGCTCTCCCTCTCCCTCACGCAGCGAGGGTTCCGGAGGAGGATTTCTCGTTCCGTTTCCTTAAATCCGGCCTGATTTCTTGCCGAATCTCCGAGAAATCCACCAAGGCACGCTCTAATCAGCGAAGAATGAGAAAATTTGAAGAAAATAGCGAGAAAAATTCAAAAAAAAAAAAGGGGATACAGATACTTACCTGTCGAATGGCCCACCTCCGATCACCGCTACAGCCTACGGCTACAGGTAGTCTCCGATTTCTCTCTTTTCTTTTTTTTCTTTTTTTTTTTCTAATTCAAATTTTTTTATATTCTCCACAACCTACGGCATCGGCTTTTTATCGCTGTGGCCTGTGAGTTGTTGGCTACAGTGGGACTCGTGAGTCCCCTGCAAACGCACCCGTGAGTGTCCGTGACTTTGTTTGTCAATTTCCGACAATAATGGAGGCGGAAATTCTGCGATATCTAAATCAGGGTGGGTTGTATCAGCGATATAGACGATGTATCACACGATATCGACGATATATCGCACGATATCGACGATAATATCGTACGATATCTGAAGTTTTGGATTTTTGATATCTTTCGGGTATTATCGAATGTGTTTCGTCTCGCAGTGGTGCGATACCGATAATATCGGCCGATAGTATTGATATTTCGATCACTGTCCACAACACACCTATATGTATCATTACACTTGTCCTATCATGACTCACAACCTCCGCTATGTGCAACAACTCAGAACTTATCCCTTCCATTTTCCCCAAGTAACAAAGGCACGCCACATTTTAGAAATGGTGTTGTCTTGACACATGTCCATCACTGTCGGACGTGGCTCAAATGCAAAAGTGTTGTTTTATGTCTAAATAGTATTACTTTAATGTGAGGTGCTTACTTACAAATAATTTATGTTTGCTTACTTTTGGGATCTATTGCATATAATAATTACAATACGGCATTACAGACATTCACTAGCCCCACGGAATCCTCTCCACAAGCACTCCACGTGTTCACACATGCCAACCTAGCACAAATGTAAGACATCCAAGCCACGTTGGGTCCCGCCATCTAGATGATCTGGCCCAAAGTCAGGCTGATCAAACACAGCCCAAAAAATCAAGTCAGCCCCCGCCATTATGTAGGTCAGACAGGAAAGAGAACAGCGGATGTTTAAAGCTTGTCTTATCATGACTCACAACCTCCGCTATGTGCAACTACTCAAAACTTCTCCCTTCCATTTTCCCCTAGTAACAAAGGCACGCCACATTTTAGAAATTATGTTGTCTTGACACGTGTCCATCACTGCCAGACCTGGCTCAAATGCAAAAGTGTTGTTTTATGTTTAATTATTAGTACTTTAATGTGAGGTGCTTAATTATAAATAATTGATGTTTACTTACTTTTGGGATCTTTTGCATATTACAATATGGCATTGCAGACATTCGCTAGCCCCACGGCACTCCACATTTTCCCCTAGTGACAAAGGCACGCCACATTTTAGAAATTATGCTGTCTTGACACATGTCCATCACTGCCAGACATTGCTCAAATGCATAGTGTTGTTTTATGTTTAATTATTATTACTTTAATGTGAGGTGCTTAATTATAAATAATTGATGTTTACTTACTTTTTGGGATCATTCGCTAGCCCCATGGCACTCCTCTCCACAAGCACTCCATGTGTTCACACATGCCAACCTAGCACAAATGTAAGACATCCAAGCTGCGTTGGGTCCTGCCATCTAGATGATCTGGCCCAAAATCAGGCTGATCAAGCATAGCCCAAAAATCAAGTCAGCCCTCACAATTAGGTAGGTCAGACAGGAAAGAGAAAAGCGGATGTTTAAAGCTTGCTAGTAAGCCACCCATTGTTTCATTATACGTCTCGCCTACCTGATGGTTGAGTTGCCTGATTTCTGATCCAGGTCAGCTAGATAGTGTCCCACCTGATATACAGATTGGATGTCCAACTTCGGGTGGGCTGCTCGAGAATATGGGCCTACCAAACCTCTAGCATTACAATATAGTATACAAGCATGTAATGTTTTAAATATTGTTATCACGTAATGTATCACACCCTTGTGATATGGATGCATATCGGTTATCGCATGGAATACATCGGTTGTATCGCATAATGTATCGCTGTTGTTGGGAAACATGGGAACATCGGGAAATTGGTCGAAATTTTCAAGGAAACTTCTAGGATTGTTGAAAAAGACATCAATACACGCTCAGAAATCAAAACATTACAAAAAAAAAAAAAAAAAAAGGGTGCACATAATAAGAGTTTCCTTTGTATGGGGTCCTAATACATGCACTATCCAACAAAACTTCTGCAAGAATATTTAAAGTCTATTCATATAATTTATAAACGTAAGAAGACATGTATGGAAACAGAAGCAATACAGTCAAAAGCAAAAGAAGAATTACTAGATCAGGTTACAAGTTTGATTTTGTGTTTGGATACAAAGATTGCAACTGATTTGTGAGAAAATGAGAAATTTCGATTTTTCCCAAATTTCCGCAACTTGCCCCATCTCCCCCGAATCTTGAAATCAAAGCTCCAAATCCATGATTTTTCATGGAAAACATGAAGAATCATATATTTGTAACCATTTGACACTGATTTAACGTGATTTACAGCAAAAAAAAAAAAAAAAAAAAGGATCGAAAATCGAAAATGCTCACCGTATCGAATAGGTGGGATGTATTGGCACTACCTATGCATTTCATATCGCACAAGTGGGATACAAGATATATTGTGGGATATATCAGCCAATATTGTTGATATTTAAAACACTGCAAGCATGCCAACGGATTTTACTTTAAAGCCACCATATATAACACCCCACATGCACGTTTGACACCAATACAGATGTCTATGTTGGAGTTACTGTCTAATATGAACATGCCGATGGATTTTACTTTTGAAGCCACAATATCTGACACCCCACATGCACGTCTGACACTGATACAAATGTGTCTGTGTTGAAGCACTTAGTCTTATACAAACATGCCGACGGATTTTACTTTTAAAGCCACCATATTTAACAACCCACACGCACGTCTGACACTGATACAGATGTGTCTGTGTTGAAGCTACTTGGTCTTTAACGTGATAAAGGTGTGTGGGGAATGTCCTAGCTAAACAGATCCTTCTAAAAGAATCAAATACAAGCTCAAGATAGAAGCTAATATAATATCTCTGAGCAATTATATGCAAATATATGAGCACATGGTGAAGATCTTTAAAGAACTTGAAATGGATGAAAGGATGAACCAAAAGAAAGGGTTCAGGTTCTAAAACTGATTTTCCAGCAGAAAATAAGAATTCGCAGGATCTAATAAAGAAAGCATAACAAAAAACAATCAGACTGGAGCATTTGCTGCGATGACCGCATGAACAGAGGGGGAAAAGCATGCAACGATAAAGGATAAGCTTACCGTGCCCGCAGTTGACCTTGAAGAGAGAAATGTATTGTGCTTCATTCGAGATAACCCAAAATCGCAGACCTAAATTAGTAGGCAGACAATTCAGCGCAAGCTAAGAGATCTAGAACGAAATAATGGCTGTCTTGGTGTGGATTTGGATTTTCCTAGATCCCAAGCCAGACAGAATGAGCTACTAGAAGTCCACTTGGGATGTGTTTGTTTTTTGTTGAAACCCTTACAGGATACCGAAAAAAAAAAAACAGGCATGGAATCTGATTCTGCAGGAAATGGAAAACTGTGTATTCCACAAGAAAATCAGTGCATCGGTTTTGTGTGGCTTTCCATGGATTCATGTAGAATGTGAAAAGTCAACAGTCAAATGGTCATGTTATTTCTTTTCAGCAGTCGGAAATCAACAAATTTTTTGTTGATTTCCCCTCTTTTTGCGATTAGCTTGGAATTGGAAAACAGATTAAACACCTTTTTTATTTTTCAGAAACAGCATCCCAGCAGATATTGTTTTCATTTCTAAGTAGGGTTGTCAACGAGCCGGTCCTGGGGTTGGCTTCAGCCCATAGTTTGAACTTTCTGGGCTGGGCCTATTCAAAATTTGACGTTGCCTGGTCCATTGACAGCCCTATTTCAAAGGTGTTGAGAAAAACAAACATGCTCTGGGTGTATTCCCTTTCTTCATGCTGCCCTCAACATGAAGCATAGTAAGTGTGCTTTGCAAGCCCCACAAACCATGATTTTGTGGTACTTCCAAATGCACCAAGATGCAAAAATAACAATCCAAGATATGAGAACAAGAATGCTACCTTCACATTCCAATTCTTATCAACAAGAAGATTTGGAGACTTCAAATCGCGATGTACTATTACAGGCTTGAAGTTATGCAAATAATTCATTCCTCGCGCCTGAAAGGTCAGTTACACGAGGGAAATAAATTGTGCTAGGGCAGATGGAAGCTTCTATCAGCAGCCATGATAGTTCATTAACTGAAAATAATGAAAGAAACGATTGAGACTTACAACATCAAGAGACATCTTCAAACGCTTCCTTTCATCTAACTGATTGTTGGGCCGGTGAATTAACCTATACAAACTACCTCTGCAAGACATAAACTATGCTTTCACCTTCCATTTATAAATTATATAAACCACAAGAAAGCCTTGTTAACACTAGGCACACCCATTCAAGTGCATGCAAACAGAATTCAAGGATTATTTTCAATGAAACCAAGTGAAATTTCAGTAAGAAAAATTTTAGAGCTCCTACATAAACAAAATGTATCTTTTGTGTTTTCCATAAACAAAATGTATCTTTTGTGTTTTCTTTTTCTTTTCTTTTTTCTTTTCTTTCTTTCTTTCTTTCTTTCTTTCTTTTTTTTTTTTTTTTTTTTGTAAGAAGTATCTCCCACACAGTGGTAAATTATTCTGATTGTGCTGTACTCATTCTTCGTCATCATCGTAGACTTGACTATTTGGGTCGGCTTTATCACTTTTTTCTTTTTTCTTTTCTTTTCTTTTCTTCTTCTTCTTCTTCTTCTTTTGAAATGGTGACTCAAGTTTCTTTTAAATCAGGGGGAAAGTATAAGCCAAGAGTGAGCGAACCTCTCATACGTCCTTTCTCGCTCTAGCAAAGGCTATTTAATTCGCAGCCCTTGGAATGCAAGAAAACTAAAATAAATGGGAAACTTTATATGAAAAATCACAAAACTTGTAAGCATTCTCCACAAAATAAATGGGAACCTTTATATGAAAATAAATGGGAACCTTTATATGAAAATTCACAAAACTCATAAGCATTCTCCACAAAATGGTTCTTCCAATAGCAAATCGTGACAGCCTTTGTTAATTTCCCCACCAATCCACAATGGTGGCGCCAATTTGAAAGAAGAAATACATTTGATAACCTTTTAGAAGGTTCTTCCTATCGCCACAAACACGAAAAGGCCTTCCACCGACAGTCTTAAACTCTCTCCAAGAGCACACATCCCCGCTCAATAGCTTCGACGACCTTAAATGGGTGGCCTTGTTTTGAGGGATCTTCTCTAAGGGATTAATAGCGGCTTACCAATCTCTCCAGAAATTTATCTTGACCGCCTCTTTGGACTCTTGACCAGCTGAAACAATCTTCTTTTAGTAACTTGCCCCAAAGATGATTTGCTATAAAAAGAAAATAAATCCAGTTATTCCTTTCTTTCTCAAGCTTGAAGCATTCTCCACAAAATGGTTCTTCCAATGGCAAATCGTGACCAGCCTTTGATTAATTTCCCCACCAATATAATGGTGGCCCCAATTTGAAAGAAGAAATCCATTCGATAACCTTTTAGAAGGTTCTTCCTATTGCCACAAACACAAAAAGACCTTCCACTGACAGTCTTAAACTCTCTCCAAGAGCACGCATCTCCACTCAATAGCTTCGGCAACCTTAAATGGGTTGCCTTGTTTTGAGGGATCTTCTCTAAGGGATTAATAGTGGCTTACCAACTCTCCAGAATTTTTATCTTGACCGCCTCTTTGGACTCTTGACCAGATGAAACGATCTTATTTTAGTAACTTGCCCCAAAGATGATTTACTAAAAATAATAATAATAATAATAATAATTTTCTTTAAAAAATCCAGTTATTTCTTTCTCAAGCTCGAAGCATTCTCCACAAAATGGTTCTTCCAATAGCAAATTTTGACCAGACTTTGATTAATTTCCCCACCAATCCAATGGTGACCCCCAAAATTATCAAAGAAGCAGGTACAAACTTCCTTGTCAATTTTTATTTTATTATTTTTTATTATTGTTTTTATTTTTTTTTTTTTTGGGGGGGGGGGTGGTTCCATAGGATATGCACGTGAGAATTTCGTAAGCCCTTGATGTCCATGCAAATGCCTCCTGTCTCAACCGAGTGCGATTTGCCCATGCCCTTGCACAAAGAGGGTATTCCCAGCTGTCATTACTCATCACATTCAGAAGGAATTTGGAGAGAGAATGCCATTTGGAGATCCCATCCAGATCTTGCTATCCATCTCATCCCTATCAACGAACACCTCATTTAATTTGCTCATGAGACCTTCAAACTCCAAGTCTTTGGTTACCTCTTCCTTAAGATTCAGGACAAGAGTTATGTTCCACACCATTATTCTTCCAATACACTCACAATCGTCTTTCACAAATGCCACTTTGAGGAGATATATGGAGTAAAGAGCTGGAAGCAAAGAAACCAGTCTCCTCACCAAACCACAAATTTTCCCAAAGGCACACTTAATTACCCAATCCATCCATAATAATAGGTAGCCCGCTCTTATAGCTAAATCTCTCCCAGCTATGCCATTGCTATCACCCAGCTACTAATCATTTTCCAAACACCTGACCCTTCTCCTCTAGATGCCAACCCAGAAAAACAATCGCTCTCTGAAACACCACACTTCTTGGTTTAACCTCCCTCCATAATCTGTGGCTCGTCAAACACCAAAACCATTAGTTAAGCAAATGGCCTGTTCTTTCACCCCTTCTTCTCATTCCTATACCCAGCACTCGCTTAAATTTTTGGCATCCTTCCAATCGCTCTCTGAAACACCACACTTCTTGGTTTAACCTCCCTCCATATTCTGTGGCTCATCAAACACCAAAACCATTAGTTAAGCAATGGCCAGTTCTTTCACCTCTTCTTCTCATTCCTATACCCGGCACTCGCTTAAATTTTTGGCATCCTTCCAATTTATGAGATGAAATTTAGGATTTGAGGAGCCTCCTTCCCAGAGGAAATCTCTTGACAAGAGTCCAAACTTCTAGGCAGCCAACCAACATCTCGAAAAGAGATGTATGGTTGACACGTTGTTAGAGAGAGAGAAGCCATCAAACTTCCTCCCAGTGGAAGTGTGAGATATTTGAAGTGTAAAGCTAAACTCTCTTGTCCTATCCATTCCACCAGCCTTAGTTGTAACATCTAGATATGAACCAATGATCATTATTAATATAAATATTGCAAGTATTGTGTTGTATTATATGCATGCTACATAAACAAAGTGAAAACTTCAACACACTATATCAAGGGTTAGATAACAATAAAACAACAATAATATTATAGACCATTATCTTGGAGCACATAATGGAGTGATCCGGTTAGAAAATGACCAGCAAATTCGATTAAAGAATCCAGAATGCAGATGGCCTATGAACCAGATGGCTCGATCCAGATCGAAAAAAAATACGAGGGTCGACAATCTATGTAAGATTATTTCAGACATTTTCTGAGAAGTTTCATTAAATCTTCGAGATGGGCACACTCAAATGCACGACCAGCACCTCTTTCATAAACAATAAGCTAAAAAGTTATTATCTTGGTGATAACCGCCTTTCCTAAGCAAAGCAAATTTGAAATTCATAGATTAGATTGTTAAGGATTTTCCCAAGTGAGAAGATGTTTATTCAGTGCAGGAGTTCTCAGCAGAAATAGAATTAAGAGATTGCATAAATACATTCTACAATAAAAACAACTTAGAGAAGCAAAAATGGTGGAGAAGTGGTTATAAGCACTACACAGATATATACACAGTGTGAGAGTAACGGTTTGAATCCAGCATGGGTTTATAAGCCAAACCTACATCTAACACATGTCCTAATGTACCATACGTGTGTGAGATCCAAGCCATCTATCATGTGGCCCCCATTGTGTAGATGCACAGGCGCAATAATCAGGCTGGCTCACTCATCAGTGGGTCAAAATGTATTAAACAAATAGAAAACAAGGAAATTTTTGTTTTAGCTATCTGGCTGCTGTGTACACTATTGCCCACCCATGAGTGGACCAGCCTGTTTTTGGCCTATGGCAATTACATGGTAGGACCCACCTGCTGGATGGCTCAGCCCAAGCATGCCATCTTGCCACATAGATTGGGCTTGGGCTATACACGTGCATGGTATCTGCGAACCAGTATATGAGAGTAAAGATAGCTACCAGATTAATAAAGTAATTACTAAAAAAACAAAAACTAGTAGAATTATAGCTTCTCATGGGAAAGTAGTAATGCTCAGCTTGTAATCCATATTGCAACACTACAACGGAAAATAAGGGCAAGAATATTCCCATGTTTACATTTCAAAGTGATACTCCAATTATTCATTCGTTTGAGAGAAACTTTTATTTAACCACAGCTTTATTTGAATTCCATTCATTGACAACATTGAACTCCTAGGACAAGAATCAGTCCAATTAATCGCTAATCAGGAGAAAGCATGATTCCAGAACCTCGTTTTCTCTTAAAAATGCAATTGCAATGAAACCCAAGACATGCAAGCATTTGGAATGAATCCTTAAACAAAGTATCTCCTTCAATATGACTGCATTCAAGATTTAAAAAGAAGTTTTTTTTTTTTAATGGCAACAAATTTTTTATTAAAAAATGAAGGCATGGCAAAAGGGCAAAAGGGCAAAAGAGGGATGAATAGTGAATGACCCTCTCGTCGCTCCCTCACAAGCGAGTCCATCAGCCACATTCTTCTCACCTTCCTAAGCCAATCAACATCAAGCACCCAAACAGGCAATCAGAGATTTGATCTCCCAAAAACAGGAAAAGGCCTCCAATGCCCAACAAATCCCTCAAAACCAACTGAGAAATAAACCGAAAGCTTCTTCAATGATTAGCTTCTTGGAATAGGAACTGTGAAGAAAGGGGAAGCGAAGGAAGACAGCAGGACAACATTTACAAGCATGGGACCCCTTCTTATAGAGTATGGATGCACCAAATAGGAATCAGGCATACTGCGGCCATTCTGGACCTAGCCCAGAATGAACAAGGAACCAGAATCCATCTTGGAGTGCAAGTACATCACCAGATCGGCATCATTATGAGTGTCATCACCTTAGGATGAGCATACAAACTCCACCTACCCGACAGAAATAGCATGAGCATACAAACTCCAGCTACCCGACAGAAGTAGCATACAAACTCCACCTGTCCGAGAGAAGAGGACCTCCAGAGGTGAGGAATTAAGCCAACCAAATACAAAAACCATCTCTAAGCATGATCAACTTCGCCAAGATTGACCCCACCTCCACGCAAGGCCCAAAAAAACCAACATAACCTCTCAACCTTCTCCTCACTCAGAGGGTCAACAATCCCGGAAGGGCCAGGATTAAAAGCAAGAATTACAACAGAACCTACATTTTGAACTGGTGAAAGAGGAGACATGTCTAGTGTTGGTGGCATACCTAGGGAGAAATTCTGTAACAATCGAAAGATGTGGGGCACGTGTTACAGCACCCATGAAAAGAACAACATTAGGATGCCGTAGTCGTTTCATGATCTGGACCTAAGAAACCAAAAAAAAAGAAGTATAATAATAGTTAGATGATGGATAATAATTCATGGCCAATAAGTACTGAAAGAAATCCAAGAAAGTAAGCACGAACGACCCAAACAATTTTTTTCAGGTATTCATACTACAACCAACCTATCCATAAATGAGTATAAGAATTTTGCCATGTGGCCACAATTTGACTGCATCACGGGTGGGGTCCACTAACTTATCGACAACTCATGTAGAGCCCACAGATTGATCAGGCCATTATCAAGGGGCCACAAAACTGTCTGGTTGTATTGTGAGGCCCAAATATAAATCTCCTTGGCGTTTGTGGGACCCACTCCTAGGCCACATGATGCAGGGGACGAGGATTGGGTTATTGCCCCCGCCCGTACCAAGCAGGAATGGGTGGCAATGAGGTGGATTTGATTGGCCCGAAGGCCACTGTCAGAGATGGGTACCAGACGAGTACATACTTGACCAACATGTCTAACATGGGCCTGCCGTCCAATCAAATCTGGCCATGTCGCCGCCCATCTCTGCTGGGTACTGGCGGGGCAGCACCCAATCCAGGTCCTGATGCAAGAGGCCATTGAATTGTCAGATTGTGTCCAGTGTATCCCACTACCAACTGATGCAAAATCATGCCATGATTTGTGGTCCTATTGGACTATGGACGCACAAATCTAATCAGATCTATCCAACTGTTGGATTGACCTGTCAGTATCACAGAATCAATTGGGACACCACACTATGGTTGGACTGTGGAGTACACAAATCCAAGCAGACTTGCCAGTGTTGCAAAGATGACTGAAAGAATCTTCACAGCATACTAGCCAGCTTTGCATGTGAGATATTGGGGGCAGTAATCGGGAAGGTCCACCACAAATATGCTCTGGTGCCCAGTCCCAATAGTCAAGTGTGTGGCACGTTTACATTGAATCATACACAGTTGGTCATTTTTTACACACGTGATCCACCTTGATGAGCAGACAAGCCTATTTTTGGGCCAGGGTATGTTCGCAGTGGACCCCACCAGATGAATGACTCAGAGCTTGCACCTGGCTGCAAAGATCCTTTTTCAGTCATTTTCTAGCAAATCTCCTCGGAAGTTAATCGACCAGTCACATTGGATTGCTGTCTGTCTCATACAGAACTCCTTTTCGATTAAGACCTCATCACCTATGCAAGCTATTATATGCAGCACAGTTTTAGCTAAAAAGTTTTGAAGATGATCAGCCAGAGAAGTATGGTATGGACATCAACCAAGTATTGTGCTTCATCATCCAGAGCCAACAAGGATCAACAGTGTGCTGGGCACGACAAGGGCTCTATCGTATGTTTCTCTGGGCTCGGTGGCAATGGAGCCTTAGAGTAGGTCTAGAATCTTCTTGGAATTGACTGTTGAAGAAGATTCCATGATTGTCATCTTGTGGGCAACAGAAGATATTCCCGGTCCTCGAAAGCTATCGGCAATCTTCCTCGAAATATTTGATTGAACCTCCAGGCTAATTTATCCATGTTGATAGTGAGAAAAATAATATAGTGGATATGAATTTCTCGTCCTCCCCTTCTGTATCATGAATGCTTTCCCATCTCGATGCAATACTGACTGTGATGATTGTGTAATGCTTGTGCACTGGGGGGGGGGGGGGAAATGCAATACCTCACTTATAAATTCTGCAAGTGCATCGCCAGAAATATCTTGGTCCAAGAACTTCTTAACAGCAACTTCCTAACAAACATAAAGATCCTGTTAAACGGTCTAATCATCTATGATAGAGAAAATACACATAAACACAATGAAGTATTAGACTTTGCAGGAGAGGGCTCACTGTTCCATTCCAGTCACCACGATATACCTCGCCATATGATCCTGCAGCAGGAAGAGAAGTAAAATGCATATGTGTGTGTGTGTGTATTAGGAGAGGACAACTCATGTTGATTATTTCTGGAGGAAATATAGGGTCCAGAGCCCAAGTAAAAAAATACAATGATCCTATGTAAAAAGAACCATAAGGTCCAGAGCCCAAATAAAAAAGTACAATGATCCTAAGTAAAAATACTTCACATACAGGGCCAAATGACAGACCACAATGATCTGATGGGTCCAAAAACAAATCTCCCATACTGGAAGATCCTAACCATTTGATGAGATCCTGCAAACAGATGGTTGCGAGAAAATACAGCAACTATCCATATTTGACCAAAATAAAAAATAAAAAATGAAAGCAAACGATTGAAGGGTTAGGATCTTTAAATATGGGATCCACCATCTACGGTGGGGCCCATCAAATCAATGTTCTGAATTGCCGAACCATGGGCCCACCCACATGAGAAGCCCCAGGGCTATGTACTTTTTCTTAGGCTTGGAACCCTATAATGCCTCTTGTTGCTAAAGTACACGCCATGACATGACAAGAAGAATATGCTTGAGAATAGTACCCAGTCCAATACGCTCACCCAAGGTGATTTCCTCCCACGATACTTCCCATTCTGCAACTTCGTCAAGTGCAGCTTCAGATCTTGCACTATCATTTCCAGTCGATTTGTCCGAAATTCTCTCCCCTTCTGGATGGGTGCCACTGGCATTCGGCTCCTGCTTATCCCCACCAGCTTGCCTATGATCGCTTCCTCGAGGCTCATTCCCTACATCATCTCCTTCACCATCTTTCTGCCTATAATTTATTTGATTGACAAATGCACCCGCACTCGGCAAAAGGGCACAAGACTCTAGCTGCTCGTATTGCCTGGTGACAGCTGCAGTCGTCGCCACTACCGCAGCAGCAGTAGCGGTGGCGGCAGCCGCTACCGGAACTTCAAGGTTTGAGTCAGCACTTGATTTAGCTGCAGCAACTAACATCGAGGACGCGACCACGGCTGCCGTAGCGGCAGCAGCAGCAACCGGCACATGCTTTACAAACTTCACATGGGAAGATGTCTCCTGTGTCAGAGTAGCAGATGCTTCAGACTGAGATGAAGTAGGAGACCCCTCCAGCTGTTCCATTTGCATCCGGTAAGGATTAACTTTTGATTGTATGCCATGGTGAGGCAGAGGTGGCAGGTATCGAGCAGGACCCACATCAGCTTGAGCTTTATGGCGGGTCCCATTCTTCCTCAGCCTCTTTTCGTTTGCATCTCCAGTCCGATTCTTGTCCTCTGCTGCTGGAGCATAAATTTCAGTGAACAAGTTTGGGGGTGCGACGACACCACTTTCAAGCAACACATCATGAAGCTTCTGAGCTAATTGTGGGTTTTCTTTTGCAGCATCAATCATGTACTGTGAGACGTCCTTTACTTTCATCCTATGTGCAGCAGGGGAACTAACACCTTCAGTCCAAGAAGGAAATCTTGCATGCATGCAAGGACTTTGCCTACCAGAAGTTTCGTGGACCTGTGACTTCTCATCGAGTGAATCGCTGTAAAGGCCTTTGGAAGAAGATTCCTTGCGTGAAGACCTTGGTCTTGGATTCTCTTGACCACTGAACTCATCTGAACTACATCTATCGTCCAAACCGCTTTCAATAGATGCAAGATTCGTAGACCTCGATTTTTTGTCCAGTGGGGCAAACTCTGGAGACTCACCGATCGAACTGGAAACACCACTGCTAGAACTAGAGGAGGCTATATGGGAGCTATCAACATCTCTACAAACAGGACTAACTTCAAAGAGTGGATCTTCATATTCCATCTGCGGTCCCGCTGCATCAGATGGGATGAGAGTGCCAGGGGCTGCCATCAGATCAACAATGTACTCCCTATCCCTGTGAGGCACATTTTTAAGTCAGCTTACTGAAATTACATGAAGATAATTTTTACCATCCTCTAATGTATAGGTGAGGAGGTTATAAAAAAATATAAAAAGAAAAAGAAAATCTCTGGCTTTCCCTGCTCCTAGACCATGCAGAATTAAGCTTTGAAAAAAGCAGCAAGTGACGGCCTGAATGACGTATCTAATGAACCACGCATAATAGAAAATGGAGGAATTACATGATCCTCAAACCAGGATACGTATTGTTTCCTCAGGCCTTGAGTTTGTCATTTGTACAGGTGGGGCCCACAGTTATTTGATCCATACCATTGATGGCCTCATAATGGATAGTTTTCCAAAAAAAATTTATGGTGAGACAACCCTGACCCTTCAATCAGTGGCATTCAAATAGACGTCTGAGAAGAAAATACAGCCATTGTCCTCATTCAAGACAATAGCATAAAAAGGCCAAAGAATGGATGGCTAGGATTGTCGAACATTGGGGGTTGTTGGGTGTGGCCCATCAGATCATCAGTCTAAAATCCAGATCACCAAAACATGTAGCCCATCACAACAAACCGAAGACCGACGTTACCAATTGGGCTATGGATCAAATAACTCTATGGAAAACATCATTTAGAGCTGCACCACTAATTGCTTAGAGCTCCATTTGATTTAAAAAGTAGAATCTCTAATTAAGTTCTTGGAAAGACAATTTCTAACCGAGCAAGTAACAAGGAAACATAAAATACCGCAAAGAATGGGATCTTATACAAGTTCATATGCTTAGGTCTTCCAGATGATTATGTTACAACAGTAAGTGAAATCATAAAGAATTAGGCACGTTGTAAAAATAACTGAGCTGATGGCTTCTGATGGCCAAAAAAAAGGCTGTTCGGATGTATCCCAGATTGTGAACAGCGGCGTTTTATGCATCCCTGCATCCACATTAGGGCATCAGGTGCCATTTGGTGCATCCCACAGAATGCAGATGGAGGGATGTGCTGGTTGTTCCCATGCACAACCCAAAATGAAAAGGAGATGATAACAGCTTCAACCTATTATCGTCTCATTTTCATATTAGAAAATAAACAGGCAGTCCCATCTGTGTTTTGCACACTTTCCGAGCAGGTCCTAAACCTATTAAAGAAATATTTTTTTTAAATGGAGGAAAACCCTACCTTCCATCATCATTGATCTTGATAATATTCATGGCCACATCAACTGAACCTGTATATTGATGCCCTTTAACTAACTGACATGGAACACCTATGCTATCAGCCAAAACCTGCATAACCATTTAATCCACATAAGCCGCCATTGGGTTCACACCTACATATTAGGCTGCCTGACAACAAATGAGTCTCATTACATAATCAAATATGAATATATTTCTACAGTGATGTTTATTTTGGTTGATTACAGGATCAAAACATATCCAGAACAAATAAAGAATGTTAACAGTGAAAGCCTACTTATAGCCTCACTCCAAGTTAACAAGTGCTTCAAAGTTCAAAAAATCGGTAATGGAGCACAAAATAGGCAGCTCCAAAACTGATAAGTAGCAGTACATATCGAATGATACACAATACAGAGTTTGGCCAAGGCAACAAGCACGTACAAGGCTGCTCATATACACGCTACACGTGCCAGATTGGTATGAGATCCAATCTCAATACACTATGTAGATGTTCTCATCCACAAATCAGGTCAGTCCACTCGTCAGGTGGGCTGCAGTTTACGAAAACAATGTGGGACTGAAGAAAAGTTTGCTGAAATTTTCTACCCATTGAACTGTCTCTAACATCCTGACCACCAGAGGAATTGACCATATTTATTCTTGGGTAAAGAACAAGTACACAATCAGACTCACCTGATGGACAACTTGGATATTGCACCCATCAGCCATGCTGGCACATGTGGTGGCATATAGATGGTATCCCTTGTACACGTGTTTGGGCTTAGCAAAGCTCCTACCATACATCTATGGAAATTTTGACTTAAATATTGGTGCTACATAGAAAAAATATATCACTAGGCCAAATAACTGATGCATTTCAGGCAATAAAAAGGTGTATTGGATGTTATTTTAAACCATACACGCAGACCTGGGCTAGGCACCAAACAACAAGGCCCAGGAAATATCCCAAATAGGAGTGACAGAAAGCCTACTGGTGCAGTAAATCTAGGGGTAAACAAGTCCCAGCCAGCCAATTCCAATATCCAATGATATGGGACAGGCTAAAGACATTTTCCACCACCACATACATATGTTGGAACTAACTGAAAAAACAGCAACTAAAACCCAATTTCTCTGGAGTAAGATTCCAACAAGCAGAGACCAATTTCCAGCAAGGAGGAATCAATTTCCAGTAACTGAGAATCAATTCCAAAAACTAAAATATCAGTCTCCAGAAATCAGGTACAATTTCCAGGAATCAATTCCAAAAACTAAAATATCAGTCTCCAGAAATCAGGTACAATTTCCAGTAGGTGATACTCTACAATGCATGAATAAGTGAACCACAGATTAGTAGGCTTTTCTGGAGCAAATGGCAACGGCTCAATTCCTAGCCAGTATCAATTCCCTCGGCATATCGGTAGTGCCAAGGGAAGAAGGAGAAGAAGAAGGAGAAGAAGGAGAAGAAGAAGGAGGAGAAGAAGGAGGAGAAGCAGAAGAAGCAGGAGAAGAAGGAGGAGGAAGGAGAAGGAGGAGGAAGGAGGAGGAAGAAGAAGGAGAAGGAGGAAGGAGGAGGAAGGAGGAGGAAGAAGAAGGAGGAGGAAGGAGGAGGAAGGAGGAGGAGGAGAAGCAGAAGAAGCAGAAGAAGAAGGAAAAGGAGGAGGAAGGAGGAGGTAGGAGGAGGAGGTAGGAGGAGAAGAAGCAGGAGAAGAAGGAAAAGGAGGAAGAAGAAGGAGGAGGAAGAAGGAGAAGAAGAAGAAGAAGAAGAAGAAGAAGAACTTAAATCAAAATACTTAATAACTTAATAACATGGCCCCAAGATGGAGCCATAGGCAGTCAGGTGAAATCCAATCCACGAAATAATTTGATACATGGACAGCATCATTGTGGCTCGTCTGAGAGCTAGATTCGCCTCAATTGCTTGTCTCTTGCCTTCAGCTCTACTCAAGTTAGCTTCAGCTATTTCAAGAGTTCGCTGAGCTTCTTGTGGATCAATGTCACTACCCTTCTCCGCATCATTTACTAAAATGGTGATCTCATTATTACCTATTCTAGCGAAACCACCCATCAGAGCCATCGTTAACCATGCCTTGTCATCATATAGTATTATCATACTATTGTCACGTCTGAGTTTTGTACATGTACGTACAATTACAGTTCTGATCACTTTTGATCTTTCGAGAGGCATATTATTGCGCACTGCTTCTTTGATTACAACAACAATAACATCACCAATATGAGCATATCGGTGATTACTAGCTCCTATGATTTGAATACACATCAATTCTCAAGGGTCCATGTAGCTACTGCGCCTACCCACAGAGCAGCAGGTTCGGCATCTACTACAAAAGAGAGAATCCACTTCAGATAACCACGCCTCTGCTAGGCAGCGTGTGGAATGGCCGAGAGCGGACCTTTTTGGATATATAATCCAAGTCGAGAGTGGAGTTACGGGAACAGCCGTCTGATGGAAAACAACTTTCACGTTCGGTTCAGAGAGCACTTTTTTCGTTGAGAATTCCTCGTTCCCTTTCGTGTGAATTCCCCAGCGGCGAATAACCTCTCATCTCCATTTCAGATCTCCAGATCTGTCTAGCAAGGTTGCCCCTTTCTACTTCTCAATGCAACTTTTGAATGCCCTTCATTCAAATCAGTGGTACTTCCTTCTTCAATTGCTTCCACAAACTCTGTTTGTTCATCAATCAGGTAACCAACTGTAGAGACTACCTAACCTCCTCAGTGCGACAGAAGCTTTAGTTACTCCTTTCTACAATTGCATTCCTTGTAACACTTCCGTGCACAAAGAAAGGTAGCTTCAATAGGGTGAACTGACGAAGAGGTCGCTTGTTATTCCCATTGTTATGCTTGTTTGTAATTATGAGGGACTTGCTTGATTTTCTGACTTGGTTCTGGCTTTGATTTTGCTTTGCCCCATCTAGTGGCATTCTGATTCTGACGACCGTGATTATTTTGCCCCTGTTGGGATTGTTGCTGAGAAACTCATCTTCGCGGGTGCAACCTAATTAACTTCATCATCATGACGACTGGCATTGTCGTTATTGTTACTGCAGTTATAACTCTTATTGTTGTTCCATTTCTTCTTTCTAGAAGAAGGGTTTCCGCTACTATCAGATTACGAAGAAGATGAGGTTGTTGCTACCGAGCACAACCAGTGGTACTCACCCCATAGGATTAGGGGGAGGGAACTATGGCAAATCAAGCAAATATTGGTACAGGCCATCTAGGGGCTTTCGGGCCCCTCTTAATCTTCTTCGTATAAGGGAAGGGGGAAGGAGTCTAAATCAATGGACATTAATGAACCATCATTGATGCACGTTGCACATGACACGATCAATTTGACTCGACGGTCCGACGCTAATAGAAGTTGCTTACTCTCCTAGTAGCTAAGGAAAAGTTTCCAAAGGAATGTTGTTGTGTTGCCTTGAGCGGTGCACTAATCCCTTGAATTCGATACTGTTGAGGGTCAAATATTGCACATTAGACCCCAGTTATTACTTGGTTTTATGAACATGATAATGCTTAACGTTCTATTTTAATCATGTTTTTGTTGCAAGGTGAATTTAAGAGCTTGGACTGAAAAATGTGTTAAAAGCATAGATTTGATGCTCACAAATCACCAAGGCAAGGGACGGATCTTAGGGGACCGAGATCGAAGAATTCACATGCCAAAGATTGGAGAAAACTCAGTGATTGAAGTTAAAGGGGCCTGAAAATCGTCCTGAATGCAAGATCACAGGGTTCCCACCATCTGTTTGGCTCAAAACTTTATATCTGGCCTGAGGATCCTAAAGTAACCGTACACGTAAAATTTCAGCCATTGGATCTTTGTGGAAGTGGTCCAACGAACAGATTAGCCAATAAATCACCGATTTGGGGCCCACTTGATCTCTGGATATGCTTCAAACTTGGGCTCAACCCCTTAAATTGGATGAGAAAGCGGATGGACGGAAGGGATTTATCAAAAACATCACGATGGACCCCACATGGGGTTGGGCGTAAACACGGTGCATGCACACTTGCATTGCACCGGATCATAAGACCGGTCAAAGACTGGTTGACCCGATCCTTCTTTGAAACAGAAATCTCCGTTTCCGCCAGCGTCCGCATGGACGATTTTAGTGGGCCATGATCATCATCTGGTCCGATGATCGGAACCTTCCATTCGATCCAAGAGGGGGCGCTGACCACAACTATGCTCTCCAGTTGCATCCATGCACGTGTATACATGAGAATCTCATCCAAAATGCAAGATGGACGGCAGGAACAAAGACACAGTGGGCCGCACCAAAACTCGATAAAAACCACCCCTTCCCAACCGGTTTTTCACCATGCATCCAATGGACGGAGTGGATTTCTCTGTCGACTTCAATCATGGGCCCCACCAAGCATCAGCGCAAGCTGATTTCCGCACGCCCTACGTTTGTGAAATCCGAACGTTGTGGGCCATTTGATGATCATGATCTTGGTCGGATGAGTGATCCGGACCATCCAAACTCCTCCCATGGAACAACCGACCAAGGCCAAGAAGCCTGACCAGAACAGATTTCGCAACGAGATCTTCGTTTTTGCTAAAACCGGTTGCTACACAAGACAGATTGCGTTTTCTCTGCTACTGCGTCTCTTGCTGCATAAGAATTCTGGAATTCTCCACTACATAAGGAGGTCGGTTCTTCTAGCCAACATCTTCCCTGCTGCCTATAAAGGAGAAGAGGAGAGAGGGAGAATCATCCAAGGATCCAGGCAGTCGTGGAGGCACTCAAGGATGTGAGCAAAGAGCGTGTGAAGAGAGAGAGAGAGAGAGGGCTGTGAAGCCGTGGATAGCCAGGACGTCTTCCTTCTTCCTTCTTCTTTAGTCTTCCTTCTTCCTTCTTCTTTAGTCTTTCTTCTTTGATGTTATTTTTCTGAGCTTTTAGATCATCATGTCCATGATAAGCTAAACCTCTTAGCTAGGGCTAAGAGGTAAAGCTTGTAGCGTGAAGGGTAGTTTTCGAATGCTTTGATTCATGTGTTAAACTCTCTTTGAGGTTAGTTGATTATAAGAAATACTTTGTTTTTAATGGTTTGTTGTGACTTAAATTACAATAGATCTGCAATAGCTTTGAGTATGTTCTTTCCATTATTGAGATTGTGAATTTAGGAGATCCTGTTGTTCACCATTGTCTCCTAGGCATGGTTGGATGATGGAATCCTCCCTAAGTCTCACAATTCTCTCAGATTGGTTGTGGATTGGTTAAATTATGTTGTTTGCTTTGTCTCATGGGCATGGCCTTGTGATGGAATCAATTCTAATTCTCATACCTCTTATCCATTGATAACTAGATCAAAGGAAGTTCATAGTTGATTTTTAATGTTATATCCTTCAACCGGATAAAGATGGGACTCTAAATCCAGTTGTGTTCATGAATCAAGCATAGATCTCATTGATCTCTACAAGTGGATCCTTGGCACCCTAGTTTCCTACCTTTGAATTTTACAAGTTTTAGTTAAAGTTATTCACCATTATTCTCTTAAATTTTCCTAGTTTAGATTATATCTTCTTCTAGTTCTGGTTCTGGTTACTTTCAGATTACGTACAAGGTTCAGTCCCTATGGATTCGACCTCGGTCTTACCGAGATTATTACTACATCACGACCCTACACTTGGGGTTGTGAACAGGTACCAACAGGTATCATCCCCCCCAGAACAACGTTCTCTTTCAGGCCTTTCAACCAATCAATACGACCTCGTAGAGCGGCTTTTGCTAAAACTCGAGCGGTTTCTTGAAAACTCGCTTCGGATATGAAACTTTGAGTATTCAGAGATGCCCTCGTTATTCCCAATAAGATGGCTCGGTAACAGATCGCTTCTTCCAAGTTTTACAGTGCCAATATGCCGGACTTATTCTAGATTGGGTTCCCCTATTTTTGGATGGGATGCTGGAAACATATTCTGACGGATCATTGCACCTTGGTGCTCACAGAAGGTTGTAAACAAGCTAAGAGTTATGCTTTCATTTGAATTCTTTCTTTGTTGAGATTGAAATCGTATTTTGAAGGCAAAACAGATTGTACAAGGTCTTTCTTTTTTTCTTTTTTCCTTGTTTTGTTGTGTGTGTGTGTGTGTGTGTGTGTGTGTGTGAGAGAGAGAGAGAGAGAGAGAGAGAGTTGGGCTAAGTACCTTCAGAGTTTTACGTGATCGCCTCATACCAATCAAACTTAAGATTGGTCATGCTTTGTGGAACAGAATGCTGGCCAATCAAGGAACAAGGACTTTATAGAATGCGTAGCTGATGTGAGATGTTCAAATGACGAGATGAGGAAGGATAGAATTAGAGATCAATGCATTTGAGGGAACTTAGTGAGTAGCCCCAATAGGTAATAAGATAAGGGAAAGTACACTTACATGGTTTGACCATGTGCATTCAAGACCATGAACTACACCGTTCAGGAGTGAGTGGGTTCAAGTTGAAGGTTATTAAAGGGCAATGAGAAGGCCCAAAAGTACGTGGGTGGAGGTTGCAAAAAAAAAAAAAGATTTGATGAACCATGTTTTAAGTTAGGACATGGTACTTGATAGAGTGCAATGGCGGAACAGGATTCATGTAGCCAGCCCCAATTAGATGGAATAGGCTTAGATGATGATGATGAGTATTTGGGCTACATCTTCTAAGGTCATTGTAGATGCGATGAGGTTCAATTAGAGGGAAGATGGAGAGAAGTTTTTTTTTATACAATAATTCCTCATCATCATGTTTGTATTTGCATATTTTCTGCTTACTAAAGAAATTTTTCATTACCTCAGAAATTCTAGTAAGTGTGCACAAAATTTCAGCATCAAAATTAAACATGGATCATAGCAAAGTCACACTCACGTGGATGATAGGGGAGGGAACTCCAGTTGAAATAAACTAGGGTTTCAATCCCCCAAAATACCTAAATGTTCACGGGTTTCTTGAGAAATGTAACCCAAACAGAAAACTTACCTAAAAGAGCATATGTAGTCTGTAAAAAAACCTCTTTTGTATTTTATTGACCTGAAACCCTTCCTCTAATATCAGCCTAAGATATTTTCCTAAGCGCAGCTGTTATAAAAGACTCACAAGAAAAGGTCGTCTAATTGGACAGTGGGACCCACAAACCAAATCAGGTGGAACTGATTGGACTATCGGGTCCACAGGCTCCATCAGTTGATAATTTCAGCCGTGCATAATAGCTGGTAATTCAAAAAGGCTTGTATAAGCAATGCCCTGAAAGCCCTTTTGGCGATGGATTAGGGTTCAATGTGGAGAACTTCCACACAATTCATTTTATTTGCTGTTTTTATCAATCACTATAATTTTGGAGTCGATTGGAGATCAATTGTTGAATTCAAATCTTTTTTCTTTGCTTCCAGTTTGATTACTTTCTCGAGTTGTTGCACCATCCATCAAGCAAGCATAAAGCACAAGATCCTAATTATTTAACATGTTAGGCTCATGTTTCCCACATTGTTCCATCAACTTCAGCTTCACGCAATTTGGAGGGAAGATCCAAACATCACTGAGGCACTAGAACTGCTGAAAACTACTCTAGAAAAAAGAAACAAAGCAGAACTTTCTAGCATGCTTAACGCTCCCAAGGCAGAGAAAATATGTAGGCAAATGAACCTTCTTTCAGATAACTTTTTCGAGTATCTATGCATAATCTCACCAAATCCATGACCTTCCACGATTTGAGCCTCTTCTTGTAAATGTCTTTCTGCAAAAATACACCCTTGAATCTCTTGTGAGCCTGCAGACTCTACCCAACCTTGACTTATTCATTTGCGTTAAGAGTGACACAGCTTTGTGTGCACATGCAGAGTACCATCCTGATGGTATACATAGACATGTATATTCCTAAGGGCCTGTTTGGATTCACATATAGTATTGTAGTGCAATGTAAAACTGTCCCATCACAGTATTCGTGACACTGTTGCAAGTTAGCGTGGGAATTGTAATTACCAATCACATTGTTTGGGTAAGAGTACACCTGTATATGTCAACATTTTGGATTTCCACACTCAATGTTTGGGAGTGGAGTCTTGATCGTGGTGCACTCAATAACACAAACATCAAACAGAGCATCCAATGATCTATAGGCGTTGATCAAGAACGGAGATTTTCTACATGAAAATGTCTTCTTCCCCTTGGATCTCTTCTTTTACATGTTCAAGCTCTTCTATTGAGTCATCAGATATTTTCAATCTCACCCTCCTGCTTCAATGGTTGAGATTCATATTCATCTCGCCGTGCCCACAATGAACTCTGTTCTCTGTCGTTGATATTGTCTTCTTGCTCGTTCTCGTTGGTTTTGCAATCCATAAGCTGAGTTCTAGATTCCACTCTCGTGCGCATTCAAATTCGAAAATCAAAGTTGTTATCAGAAACAACAGAAAGCATGTCAAAACCAATCTCTCTTTCAAGCTCTCTAGTTCTAACAGCCCTTTTAGCAGTCTCTTACACTGTCCTCTGCATTCTCTCCTTGGCTAAAAGTATCCAATTATCATGGAAGCTAACTGAAGCTCTGTTTCGGCTAATCCAAGCCATTACCCAAATCACCGTCTTGGTGATCGTCGCTCACGAGTGGACATTCCAAGCCATTATTCATCCAATGACAGTTCAAATCTACTCGGTGGCGAGCTTCCTGGATCTCTGTTCTATTCGCCATTTCCGCCATTATCCGGATCAGCGTTCTTCACATGAGTGGGAATCAAGACCGTGATTTGAAAATCGATGATATATTTTCCTTAATTATACTTCCAATTTCCATCATTTTCCTCATCTTTGCCATTCTCGGATCGACTGGCATTACAGAAACAAAATCCAATTTGGATGAATCGGACTCCAAGCTGAAAGAACCTCTCTGATATGGCGGTGCAGTACGATGAAAGCACTGCACTGCGGCCTGCAATGTCATCTGACTGACGAGACGCGTGGACGACGCAAAATGGTTCAGGCGATGTACTCGGCCGCCAGCGGACCACGTGATGATGTTTGGATTCAAACCTTGCGTATAGTATATTTTATTAAGATATGCAACGCTGTACCAACTGGGCCCGAAATCCAAACACGCCCTAAATGAACACCATATTAATGTATAGCTTTAGGTTATTATCCTTTATTTATTTTTTTGGCACCATATTAATGTATAGCTTTAGGTTATTATCCTTTATTTATTTATTTTGGCTATTTGATTGGTTTTTCTTCTTCTTTTTTTGCAGGAAGGCAGGCAGCAGCGCCAATATGTGTACATGAAAAAATAGGAGATACACCTAGCAAGTTGGAGGGAAAAAATAACAAGACCCCCCATGAACTGCTACAAAAAACTCTGCAATGGACCAACCCACAAAAAGCTAAAGCCATACAGACCAGACGACAGAAAGCTCATTTACATCTAACAATTCCAAACCCAATTCTATCCATAACAAGACAGCCCCTAACCTACCTTGGTAAGTCCTACACCCTTGTGAAGAAGATATTTCTGAACCTTGAGCTTCCCATCTGTGCTAAACCATCAGCCACTGAGTTGCATTCTTGGAATACATATGAGAGCTTGAAATTCAGGGACCACAGCTTCTTTGAGAATCGTCAGATAGCAACCCATTTATCACTGTCTCCAAGTCATTCACAACTTCCACATTGGTGAACCCCAAGCAGTGAGTGATTCTGCAACCGTATGGGAAACTACACCATAGCGGCTGCTAAATGCAGTAGCCCCCACTCCTCAGTGCAGGTTACCACAGGGTTGAATCGTCAACATTTAGTTTCACCCACCCCTCCAAGGGGCAGATCGCAATTACCATCTGCTTTGGGGTGGGGTGCAAAATAGGGAGAGTTTGTACAACATCTAGCTTCGAAAGTTCCAAAACGAAATGGTAAGCCTTTGATACTTCAATTCTACATTGACGGAAAGTAATTGATCTGGTTTGGAAATCTATGAGTTCACCTACTTCATATCTAGACTAAAACTAACAATTCATCATCATGATGTTAGCCTTATCCCAGATATATGGGTTTGGCTTTATGAATGTTGTTTTGCCGATAGCAAGGCCAGAAAGAGGATTGATGAAGTGTAGAAGACACTCCCAACCTATGGTCAGCTGAAACACCATTTATTGCCTCTTTTAAAGTGAATCTTGCATTTCATTTATTTATTTATTTATTTACTTTATACATGCAATAGGTCAACCGCATGACTTATCCAAACACAGTCATCCGGCAATATAACCATTCACATTTGCATCCATAAAAAATTTCACAGTTCTACGTACGCATTCATTTATACCACTTCTATATCTTGAGCTTTATGAAATGTTCAATATCCATGTTCTGTCGGAGGCTGATTATACCAAACACCGACACATGCCGAAGTGTCGGTTGCCAAACATGTGCTACTAGGGCCATAGAAGAGTACTACAATGATTAGCTACTAAAACTACATACAAGAACAATATGCATCTAGAAGCAGCTAAAATCACATAATAGAAGTCAAAGTAAGACTAGAAACTCATCACGGATATTGAAAATGAAACATTGAATAAGAAGCAAAGTAATTCAATATGGCTTTTGATAACCCTTAAAGAGGAGCTACTAACCTTGAACAACAATGCACGATGACGAGCCAAACCAATCTTCAATTGGCCAAGAGACAACACCATGTTCCCAACTGATGCTCGTAAATGATTACTTAGATTCCTCCATGCTTTCAACATTTTTTCAGGATCCCCAACTGGTCCACCCATGTAGTCAGCAACCAAAGCAGCAAGTTTTTGCACCAAATCATTACCTTTAAAACCTGTAGATCCCGACCTTGACTTGACAGCCATCACCAAGGCCCTCTGTTCCAGTTTCGATAGGTCTCCATCAGCAACCCTGTTGACCAGTACAGCTTCCCAGCTGATACTGTCGGACACTGGTATCTGTTGCAGATCAATGAGGGAAGGCATCTCTGAAGTCGAGTCGGCCAAAATGCCATACAGGTCATAGAAACCATCCAAGATCTTGTCATCATAACCAAGAGCATTGTAGTTCTGTGAAGAACGGACAAATCTACGATATGTCGGTTAGAAACATGACAACAAATAATATTTTGAAAAGAAATTCAAAATGGAACCGATCCTGGCCATTATGGTTATAAACATACCAATAGATAACTAAGCAATAAAGCAAGAAGCAATTGCCAACTGCCACAAAAAGCACAAAAGAAGGGCATTTTTACATTATCAACTTGAGTAATGCAGTATTCGTTACATTGGGCTTTTTTCTTTGTAACGGCAACTTAATTTTTGAAACCAGCAGAGATTATTAACAGCCATCCACAATAGAAAATCCCCCACAACCCAAAAGTACAGCAGACCAGAACCAAGAAAAAGAACAGTCGACTTGAGTACAGAGAAAACAGTATCCTCAAAACATAAAATATGATATCTCTACAGCTCAGACTAAGGAGAAGGAACTGCCACAACAATCCCCGCCAAGAGGCCCTCTTTCCAAGTTAAGATTTCACCATCCTTTGCAGTTCCACAAAGAAAAGAACCTGCTCTAAAGTAAACTACGCCAAAATGTAATAAAGCAACAGAAACCATCTAAGATCCTGTTATTATAGCTAAAACCACAGTAACTCTGCAAAGCACAGGTAAATCTAGAATATGAGAAAGGCTTGGAGACAAGCGCAACATGACAAGAAACTAATAGTTTGAAAAATCTAACATTATTATTTTTCAAATAATTCTATGTGAAATATGTTTAGTACTCGACATGTAATAAAGCCATACAAAACAAACAAGAAGGGGCGGGGGGAGGATCCATTTTCAAACCAGGCTCGTGTGAGGCGGGTGGCTTGTGTGAGGCAGAACCCATGTGATGTGGGGGTCACGAGGGGGGTTCGGCCAAGGACCTAACCCATGGGATGTGGGGCCTGGGCTATGAGATAAAGGGATTGATTTGCCTCGCTCTATCAGTTCAAGCTTTTAGAGCAAGTGGTTAATTGTCATTCATCACAACATAACAGCATAAACAGATGGGATTACACTACTATGCTAAAGTCGGTCCAATGTAACAGCGTAGACGGGTTGTCCTAGTCCAACAAGAGTTATGCTAAGATAAGATTAAAAAAAATAAGCAACGATGCGTTGTAGATTTGATTTGATGTATTGGGTTGGCAAGGGCCCAGAGCTCTTCAATCTTCCACCTATTTATAGAATTTTGGGACGGTTGCATGGAGAGAGATCTTCGTATCCACTTCTCATGTATGTTGATGTGGAGGTAACCATTTGGGCCCAAAGACAGTCGTGGCCTATCAAACAACACCACGTATGGTGGTTATTCGTCATGGGTTGGCCATTGGTTGCGCCCTCATTCCATCCCTATTATGTGGACGAGAATTTTTCGAGTTGCCACATGTTGGCAATAGTCATCCTATTCTCCACACGAACATGAATAATGCACCATGAATTTAGGCCAACCTAGAGTAACCGTTGCTCCGCTTCTCAAATATATTCAGCCATAGAGTCCTTGTGTGAAGCCACAATGCATCGGCCGAACTCATCACTTGTTGTGACTGTATTTTGGTCGAGACCCAACTTCGGTCATGAGGCAGCTGTGGTGGTTAGTTGGCTCCGTCACCTGAAAGAGATATGCAAAACGTGTAACGTGCACCCTCATTGTGGCCAGTTAGGCTCACCCTTTTTGGGCTACTCATGACTTTACGGATTCTAATTTCTTTCAGCCATCAAGGTAATAAAAGAAATCTTCCTTTTGTCTCTTGTTGAGATTTCACTGCCACGAGGCATCATCTGAGTTGTTGAATCTGACGAAGTCATATTAGGCGTAAACAGAAGCTTAACCAACAGATCCTTCTCCAAAATATCAAAAAGAACAAAGTTGAGTAATTCAAATATTTCACACCCAGTAAATTCAGTAACACAAGTAACCATCCAACTAAGATCATGAACCCAATGCCAATTGTTGTAGATATGGTTCTCTCAAATGAAACTACAACAAGCACCATTGAGGATTCCAGCCAGTTGACCATGCCCCATTCTCCCTCAGTTGTTTCCTTAGACATCTGCTTCACAAAAGACCATTGAACAAAAAAGAGAAGCCTTGCCATGGCAATGTTGATACTATTCGAGCTCTGAGGCATCTCTGGTTTTTATGGCCATAGTTTCCTCGGAAATAACTTTCTTGGCCATTGAACTAGAATATGCCCACTTCCCTAGAAGTAAATTTTAGGGCTTGCTTTAGAGCTGTCGAGAGCTAGTTCAAATCACTGTTGCATAAATTTGAAATGGTTCAGCTTCAACAATAATAGGGTTAAACTTTCCCGAGGTGATGAGAACAGAAGCTTCATAGGCCTCTCTAGTGACATGTCCAAAGGATAGCAGACCACCATATTATCAAACAAATCCGAACACTCGTATAAAATGTGGTCCATTCTTCACAGACAGACATCTCTTTCGCGCCCAAGAGATGGCATTCTGAGAACCACCTTGAAACAAGATAAAAACACAAGAAGGATCTACCAGAAATACAAAGACCTTATAACAATGCTTTGATTCTGCTCATTTTGATCTTTCATGCCTATAGCGCCCAAATAGGCAAGACAAACCCTCGCCAACAACATCTTTAACAACCCAAGGATACCGACCACACCAAGGTTGCCGATTAGCCTCCCATCGAAATTAAGCATAGTCAATCCAACATTAAAAATCATGCGAACAGTGCATAGTCAATCCAACATTAGAAATCGCGACAATCAGTGCCCCTAGTTACCAACCTCCAGTTCCTATTTAGATATTGCCCATTACTCCAAAACTCCTTTCCTACGATCCCAAGTAGTTACCATATTCTTTCTTTCTTTTCTTCTTTTCTTTTTTTTTCTTTTCTTTTTCAGAGGAAACAACAATTTGCCATAATTTTTATTTCTCCACTAATCTCGGAAAGAGGGCCACTTATTTCTAAAAGTCCTATCATTTTTCTCCTTTCACACGCTCAAATGACAAAACTTCTACAACACTTGAACTCGATCACCAACATAGCCCCCTAATCCAAGGAACCCATTGCCCAAAATTACTACAAACCATACCATCGCAGAGGAAGAAATTATTCATCTCCTTGCATTAAAAACAAACCAAAAAAGTATCTTTTGCTTCCAATAATACTCTTTTTTTCTTAGAGATAATAGCACTTTTATTAGAAGTTCGCAAAGCGAGTAAAGAATACAACCCCAACAATACTACTCCTAATAAACATGAAATTTTATTTTAAGAAAAAGTAGTGCTCATAATTCACAACTGGCAAGCATTTTCATTACCAAGTTTGGCTGGACCAAGGTTGAAAATATGGTGTTGGCAAATTGCATGCAGCTCCAAAACCAATATGTATCAGTACGTATGGGCTGACATTCACTACATATCAGTATCAATTTTTGGCCGATTTAGTCCTGTATTAGCAATATATATGAGAAATTCACGACATTGATTTTCCTAGAAGCACCGAGATAAATCTGACAATATGATACATATCACCCAATATTTTAAACCATGGGGCCATGGGCTATAGTATTGTCTACTTACACCACCACTTTCTAAATGGTTGTGACTTACCCTCTATAAAGTTGGCATAAATGTATGGCAATCAGGTTGTCCAAGCATGGGTCCCATCATGGATGGGGCGTAGCTAAAAAATCAAATTGATCCAAGGTTTTAAATTGGGGTATTGTGTATCATATTGTTCACCACTGATATAGCCCCTTGTCGCCCGTCCAATATACCAATACATAATACGTAGTGGTTTCAGACGATGCTTTAAACCTTGTGTTGATCAGACAATCTAACCAACTGATTTTCACAAATGAATTTGGACTTCTGACCAATTTACTCTCGACTGTCCGTTTGGTGGCATTCGATTCGACAGTCAAGATCATTGGCCTAGCATACTTTTCAGGCTGTGCTCCACCAACGATGGCGTCGGGATTTGGGCGGCCTGGATTGACATATAAGCTTGCTTATTATTGTGGATGAGACACTATCACTAGAACTTGGTAGTCTTGTCCAACCAAGTCTTGTCTTCTATCAATAATCAAAACAAGAATACATTGAGTGAAAGTCTCACAAAGCTAACATTTGTGTAGTAGAATATGGTTTTCCATGCATAAACATTCTATCAAGTATCAACAGAGAGAGAGAGAGAGAGAGACTAACCCAGTATCTATAAGCAAGGACTTCCCCTGGCGTGTTTTGGGGAGGGCAAGACCCCAGGCTAATCTGCTTCACCGCCTCGATCTGCACAGCCTCCGGATCCTCCTTCGCGCTCAGCTCCAACGCCAACTGTATCTGGTACTCTTCCTCCATCTCCGGGTTCCTCGCAGCGCTCTCCTCTGTGTCCTGCCTTGCCACATCCAACAACGCAACATCCAAACCACCCAAGCTCCCACTCCCAGGGCTGTCCATCGGATCATTCCTATCTCCTCTCCCCGAGGACAACGGAGGGCTCGAGCTATGCCTACCTGTGACCGAATTCAACCACCCTGAGAGCCCAGATAGTGGCTTCTGCTCCGAGTGATGGCGATGGGGCGGGGACAGCGACAATCGGGAGGGCGATACCTTCCCGCTCGAGGACGATGGCCCCTCTTCTGATTGGGTCGGCATGATGTGAAGCTTCTTGAGGATGTTCCTCATCATGCCTTTGATTACGTATTCCCGGAGTTAAAGAACCAACTTGTTCATGAACCCTTCCATCCTTTGATGTCAAGGAACTGACCTCTTCACAACTCTCTTCATTATTTTTCAGAAATCTTGAAATCTCATCAATCATTTACAGAGAAAATCCAAGACCACCTAAGTAGGTCCCTTTTTGACAGAAATCACAGAAAAACCCAATTGGAGAAAAACCCATTTGGAGGAAAGCCAAACAGACCTCCAACTTGAAACCTCATCAATCATTTACAAAAAAGCAAGAAAGAAAGAAAATCCAATACTTCACAAGGAAGCCCCTTTTTAACAAAAATCATAGAAAAATACACAATTGCAGGAAACCCATTTGGGAGAAGGCCAAACAAACCATTTCATGAAATGAAAAGTAAGACCCATGTCCTGAGATTTGGAGAAGAAACAGATGGACAAATGGGAAATATCTATGATGATATGGTCCAATTACCTCAAAGAAGAAAACCCGTTTGGGAATTTCTGGAATGGGTGGGATTGCATGCTGGAAAGGAATCGATTGAAGGCTCTTTTTTCTCCACTTTTCTGTTCTGTTTTTGGGGGGTTTTGATTTTATTTTTTTTCCTTTTTTTTTTTTTTTTCTTTTGCTTTTGAGTGTGGAGAAAAGTGTGGGGAGAGAGGGTTGCAGGAACAGTAGGTAACAAAAAACACACACCCCACAGCAAAAAGGACCAACTTGGAGTGGGGCCCACCAAGACGACCCACTTGCAGAAGCTCCTGCCCCCCCCCAAGACACTATTTTCAAGTACCCAGAAAAAAAGAAATAAAATGGGATGAGCTGAAAGGTCCTATGCCCGAGGATCTGGCACTTTCTACTCGGGTTTTTTAGTTCTGAGACCAGTGTCAAATATTGACGAGATTTTTGAAATTATCTCGTCATTTTCGCGGAAATTCATTAAACGATATTATCGCGAGAATTTTAAAGTCTCTCCATTTTTGTTTTGGAATTGTCGATATTCGTAAGAAATAATTCTCAAAACATTGATTAAATTCATTTAGCTGAAATTGAAATTTTTGAAATCATTTTATAATTTGTGATATGATATTTTAATATTTTATTTCTGGAGACATTTCCTGATATTATAGCGAAAAATTATCCACATTTAAAAATATCCCGATAGATTATTATGCAGAGAAATTGACGAGAACGAGATTTGTCACTATGTTCTGACCATGGCCGTTGTCCAGCGGACGCCAGCTGGAGTTCCAGTGCCTTGGGTTCAGTGGGGCCCACTGAGATTTCCCATTGACATCCACTCCGTCCATCAGTTATTCAATGCTATTTTAGGATATGAGCCCAAAATTGAAGCAGATCCCAAACTCAAGTGGGCCACAGCATAGTAAAAATAGGTGAGGAAACGCTAGGCCCATCATGATATTTATGCCACCCAACCCGTTGATAATGTGGTTACTACCATATCAGCCTGATCTAGAAGTTCGATCGACCAAAGAAGGTTTTAACGGTGGGAGTTCAATCGCTACTGTTTTATATGGTGTGGCCCACTTGACTTTTATATTTACTTCATTTTCGATATCAAAATATAAAGTGACATGATGAAACTGATGGACGGAGTGGATGTCACACAAACATCCCGATGGGCCCACAGAGCTTTTATAGGGATTCCAAGTAGAACCTATTACAGGAAACTGGCATTGTGGTCCACTTATCTATACCGTTGATCTGATTGGCCCCGCAGTGAGTGGCTATTCCCAAATAAAAAAATCTCCATAGGAAGCTACTACGATTGAAATCGTGATCTGCAAATAGATGGTTGGAAACAGATTTGAACGGCATGGTCCATACTCGACTCCAAAAAAGGCCCAGGATTGGTGGGGAACCATTCATTCGCGATGTGATGGGACAGACTAACGGCTGCGATTACTAAGCCCACGGCCCCACTCGTCAGAACTAGAAGCCGAGTATTCTCTGCACAGAGTCTCGGGTCGAGGACATTGAATTCCTCCCCAGGAAAAAATGCAAGAAGGTTGCGGAGAGGAACGAACTAAAGTGCTGTACGTGAACGTGTGCCGTCTGCAGCCGCCATAGGGCAGGTTCTTGCACACGTGCAAGTCACCAATGGTGTTCATCAGCTGGACCCTATTGCTACTGAGATCCGGCCTGACTAACAGCCTTATCTGATTTAATTGGCAATCAATTTTCAGCCGAAATGGACGGCTGCGATGAATCCAATGATCTGCATTTGGCACTGTATGTAGCCCCCCTGAAGAGAATATGGTCCTGATTTTCATACGATAAAAGAATAAAATCAGGGCCCACCTAATGAACAGAATGGATATTTCACACGTGTAAATATTCGGCACGATTGTGGGCGCACTTGGTTTAGCGACTGCAGATGCGTGTCTCATTGGCCCGGAAAAAAAATAAGGGAGTGGCATGATTGTAAAAACCGGAAATAAAATTAGAAAAAATAATAATAATAAAATGGAAAAATGAGCAGAAGCCACCTACGTTTTTTTGTCCATTAGACCCGAATTCCCGCATTTTAATTTCACACCTAGCAATTAGGGTTTGAAACTGGCCAGAGCTGGCAAGCATGGACGTGTTTGGGTTGGCTAGAAGCCCATATGTTGGGCATGGACTCACTTCCTAGACCCAATGGCTAATTGGAATAAGCCTAGGTCTGTGTAGGGCTGCACCTTGGGTTGAGGTCAACCAGAACCCAACTAACCTAAGTTGAGTTTGGGTCGGCTTGTCTGGCTCCTCGGATTCGGCTAGTGTCGGGAAAGGTTGCCTTTAGATTTAGGTCAGGTTAGGAATAATCACATGCATTTGGGTCAAGTGATGTAGAATTCTAGTTGGGTTCAGGTGGAGCACCTCGGATTAAAATCCAGGGTAGGTTAGGTTCGATTGCGGCAGTCCAGCTAGGGTTGACCCTCAACGTGCCTAAACCGCACGAGTTGCATGCCTAGATTGGGTCCACTGAAAGTCACCCACCCACCCCCCCAAAAAAATTATGGTTATGAGTTCATCAAGTGAGCTATACACGTACATTAATTTTGGATTGTTGGACTTTCTTTTCTAATCGTCTAATTTTCTTATAAAAGTTTTAAGAGGCTACTGGATGAGTGGGTACATAAGATCTGACAGTGTATATAATTTTGAGACTATAGCAAAAGTTGAAGATGGATGATGTATAGCTAGTGGTCCGCTTAATTACTATGGAAGCATAAAAGTCTTATCACCCATCTGATTCTATTGTTAGAATGTCTCTAAATTATGATCAATGGCTTGAATTGTTAATAAAATAGGCTAGATGAACAAATTGGATATGAATCTCTCCTTCTCACTGCTTTATCTATACACACATGGGAAATTGCATGGGACCCACTCACTAGTGGGCCCCACGGGCCATGTCCAACAAGTTTGATAATCTTCGTAATCACCAAACTAGCTCTATTTTTTTATTCATCGCTTGTCAGATAGCACCCTACTTGATGATTAGCCTCAATGTTAGGCACGTCTTTCCCCACCTCCATCTCCAACCAATGATCAAATTAGAGGAAAAAAAAAAAATCATTGGTGTGTTAGCAATTACGAAAATAAAAACATCTAACAAAGTTTCTCCAAAGCTCACCATTGGTGTTTTAGCAATTACTAAAAAAAAAAATCAATGATATTAGAAAGATCAAACCTAAAACTAATTGGATGGCCTGTATTCGACGGTTGAGAGTAAAGAATGAATAAGCATGGTTACAATTAAATAATAAGATCAATTGAGATAAAGACATTTACTTTAATTATAAGAGCACAAGCAAGAACATACAATTTTATAAACTAACCTTGCATGATGGTGGGACCATTTTGTTAACTTCTTTTCAAATACAAGAGCTTACCAAATATGAAATTGAAATTGGTAATTTAAAGCGTAATTTTCATTTACGAGAGGTTTCCTAGTCATCTTTCTTACTTTATAATAACAAGCGAAAATTACCTTACCCTAGTTTCTTGAAAAGCCTTGTATTATGGTGAGTGTTTTTTAAAATTCTTTTCAAATATTAGATTTTGTCATGCATGAAACCAAGATAAGGCATACCCAAGACTAATCATAAAATATAAAAGGCTTTTTAGTTATCTTTGCGATAGCTTATGATAACAATAATAAAAAAAACAAATACCTTTACGGATTCTTGAAAAGGATACATTTAAACTGATTCCATTGTCGCGGGCCTTTACTAAAGGTTATAGCTTTCTTGATATTTCCAGAGGTGGTGGTGATAGTGGTAGTGGTAGCAATGGTAAGTAGTGGTAGTATGAATACCGCTACAACCTTGCCTGGTATAAGGTGCTTGTGAAATCCCTTATTGCAGCATGTCAGTGTCCTCGCAATCTCCGATAGTCTTTTTCATAGAAAAGGCTCCACTTGTTGGACAATTATAACGTCGTCGTCGACACCTATGAGATTCTTGCGATTCTTCCTTCTCCGGAATTCAGCTAAAATTTTGGCAAGGCCACACATAGAAAGGTGCACCATAACATGTGAGATTAGAGGAGATGTGATAGAGCATGCATGCATGTTGTTGTATGTGAGGGATTCTCTTATCATTTATTACAATTGCAAGAGTGATAGCTAATTGGATATCATAAGTGATTTTAGAGCCTCCATGGGCACAAATTTTCTGTGCTTCCACATCTGCAACTATCAATTCACTTATCCAGGTGAATATCTGCCATTAGATGCAGTAGATTTGCTCAACTAAGAGGCAGCTTAAATGTCTCCATTAAACGCTTCTCTTTTCAGTCACTAATTCAAATGGGATACTACAAATGTGGAGGCATGAAAAATCACACCTTTATAGGCACTAAATCAAATCTCATTGGAATTTATAGCAATACTAGTGACACCTGTTTCATCCAAAAGTGCTAAATCTTTATGAGCTTGTTTGGTTTTCCAATTTCCTATGAAATGCAGAGAGTAAATAAGCCATCATTGTAATTTCTAGGTGTTTGCTTAAATAGGTATTGTGCCTGTAAATCGAGGGTAAAAAACACTTGTAAATAAAGTAGGTAAATTAAATTACAATCATTACATCTTTATGTTATCAATTTACCATTTTTACAATGATTTATAGGTGAAGCGGACAATGTAGCCAAATTAACATTGTCGTCAAATGTAAATAGTGTCACCGCACAATTACTATACTAAATAATCAATTCTTACTTACAGTCATTTACCGTTGTAATTGGAAAATCAAATAAATTATGTGTTTGGCCATAAACCAAGGTTCAATGGCCTAGCAGTGGCAAAAAAATGACTATCATTACTATAATCACAACCATGGTTTTAAAACACCAAAATAAGATTTGAAACCTAGTTGAGTAGAGTCAACTCAAACTCAAATGAGGTCATCAATCATATGCACCTTGGGCCTAAAAATGAGGTGAATTTATGGTTGAGGTGGGCTATACCCAAACAACAGCTAAAAGTAGATGTCCACCCACTAAACCTTCTTGATTGTTTATAGGTCTTATTTAAGATGAGGTTTAAACATCCAGCCCATTCATTCTCTATGTCCCACTTGGATTAGGGATCACACCAAATTTCAAGCTATTTCAAAACTCGAACGGCCCCCACTAAGTAATTTTATGTTTTAGGCATGATATCATATGGTTTTAGATGGTGTGGCCCACCTAAGTTCCAGATTAAGCTACTTTTTGGGCCATCTTATAACCTAGAGGGGACTCACCACATTTTGGTGTGGTTATCTGACACCCACCACAATGGGGCCCAAGAGCTCAACCTCAAAATACCTTGTGTGAGTGTGTGTGAAATCAGCCTAGTCAAATTAAATTTTTTCAAGTTTTGACAAAGTTGCCTCCAAATCATTTTTCTCCAGCCCTGGTGAAATGTGGTTATGTTTAGCGAATGCCAAACAAGTTAATTCTTTTTTTCTTTTTCTTTTTTTCTAAAGTTTTTAAACTACAGCCGCCATATTTGAAAATACCTTATGCAAGAGGTTTATTAAATTAGATTAATAAACTGCGATGAAAAATATACAAGCAAAAGTTTATGCCGTAAAAATGCTTATTTTTGTACTTCATCATAAATATGTGACAAGGTTCATGGGAGATGAAAATCACATACATGTGAGCACACTATTTTAAAAGAAAACAACCCATCAAATTATCCTTTTATATCTACTTTATTTAATCCTAATTGAAGTGCCTACTTACTACATTTCATGTACCAAAAATAACTTTGTATACTTTGAACCAAGGGTTGTTGGATAAAAATAAAAATAAAATAAATCTCACACCATACAATCATCTCTCCCCTTCTTCTTTCATCTCTTTGTCAACGTCTCATGCTTACCTACTAGCTAATAGCGATGTGTAGCCACTCTTAAATCCAACAGTAATATTGCACATTATTTTATTAGAGGAGAACGCTCACATGGTATCCACCCCACAACTATTAATGGTGGTAATAAATAGTTAGAGGGCCCACCTGAAGTATGCCTCACATCGAGTCCATCCAAAACATTTGTCCCACCATGATGTACATCTAGCCCAAAAAACAGTCGAATCCAATCATTAGGTTGGACAAGCCATGGAAAACTATGGAAATCCACCCAAAAACTCCCAAGATTGAGGGGGATCACATGTCATGTGTATGACATCCAACCCTTCCAAAGGGTGCACCCCATGTGATAATGGGACACTCTAAAAAATCAGGTTATTTAATGATCATGTAGGCCCCATCACTTGAATTTGGAGGCTTTTGGGTGAATTCTCAATGTTTTGGAATTACTTGATTTTGGACTTTTGTAACCATAATGGCTGCGCGCACCTATTCGACCAATCAAATGTCATACCGACGACATTTAGTAGGCCCTGTCGAGACAGTAAAACCAAGCCCCTTTTTTTTTATATTATGATGCATTTTTCTCGTTTGATTAATCCATGAGAGAGTCATCGAAAACCCGAGCACGAATTAACAAAAAGAAAGACTTCTACTCTCTTTCGGTGAAAGCGAGTTCTTCACATTCGACATTAAAGACTTCTACTCTCTTCAGGGAAAGCGAGTTCTTTACATTCTACGTTAAAAAGACGGTGCCGTTACTCCGTCATTACATGACCAATCTACTAGACTCAAATTCAATTAGTTGTGTGATGTGCATGTGTCAGGCATGTCAGAGCCAAATGCAAGTGGTGTTATCATGTATTGACTTTTTAGCAGTAGGATTTAATAATACCAAGTCAAACGTATGTTGAAGTGATAAAGTCCCTTGATATATATTGATACACCACACTCTGACAGCTTAAGCTTCTAGAGTGAATGGTTGTTTGACATGGTATCAGAAAGAAATGTCCTAGATTCAAATCTAGAGAGCAACAAATATGCCTCTCTACCATTTACATGATATTTTCAAGCTTATCCCATTTTCTCATCTAAATACATCCCAAAATTCAAAAAAAACATCTTTAATTCTAAATTTCCTACCGATGGATAAAGCTCCAGTGAGAGAGTTTTGTTGGACTCTTGATTGTAATGTCCCTTTCATCATGCAACTTGGTCATTTTGACCAATTCACTGACAAACCGTTTGTTTCTTGTTAAGGAAAAACTTACTAAGCCCATGGGTGTGTACAAGGCCCATCATCCATAGGCTACTAGATGTGACCACATGGAAGATAGGTACAATATCCGAGTCGTTCATCATATGCGTCTAGTGATATGTTGATCCATTCATTAAGTGGGTTGTGATGTTAGAAATGGTGGACGGGTTAGAAAACTTCCATATGAGATGTATGTTTTTTTTGCAAACTGTGGCTCTCTTGAGCTCTATAACCATCTAATTATTGAGTCAGGTCATCTAGATAGTAGGACCCATGCCATGGATGGATTGGATCTCATTCCTAGTTTCCGCGGTGATAAATGTACTGGCATGTACATGATCTGCCTTGTACAGGCATGTGTACTCAACAAAGACCTTGGAAAAGTAGGGCGGGGATTGGGTACTACCGTACCTGGACCTAGCTAGAGACCGACGGTCCTGTCAGGGGCTCCGTGGAGACCACTGTGATGTATGTATTTTATCGACGCCGTCCATAGATTTTGAAAACTCATTTTTGTAGATGAGAACAAAAATTAGGCAGATCGAATGATCAAATGGACCACACCACAGGAACCAGTGGGGATTAAAAGCGAACTGCTGAAAATATCTTAGGGGCCACTGCAGTTTTGGATTAATTCTATATTTATTTTTTCCATTTGTCTAGATATATGTGATCTTATGAACAGGTTGGATGGAAAATAAACATCACGGTGGGCCCTAGGAAGGTTTCAACGGTAGGGTCATTGTCACTACTGCTTCCTGTGGTGTGGTCCACTAGAGCCTTCGATCTGCCTCCAGTTTTCTCTCATTGCCTAAAATACTCTTTTTAAATGGATGGACGGCTTCGATAAAACAAATATATCACGGTGGGCCCCAGAGATACCAAGCCACTGACAGGACCGTCCGTCTCTAGCTAGGTCCTGGTGGGGTAGTACCCAATCCGCGCCCCGAAAAGTATACTTTGGATGGTCCAGGCTACAATGTGTGATTGCTCCATCCACCAAACTCTGTAATTCATCCAGCACAGAACACAGTTCTTGCCGATCCAGACCGTCCAAACTGCAGAATCTGTTGTGAATAGATCAACGGCTAAAATCGCACAATTAAAAAGATCCTCCTTATAAAAACAATCCCCACGGCCAACGGTCCGAATTTCAATGGGTGAAATGAGACAATTGTGTTCTTCAATCCATAATAAGATCTGGATGGTACATGTGCTACGGATGAGTTGCCACAGGTTAAACAATAAAACGAGGAACGCACATTATAGTCTACGCCCCTTTATGTGCAATTTACATATATCAAAAGGATACAACTGTAGCAGTGACATTTTTCTCAGGATCCCACAATCATTGTATTATTTACCATAAAGTGGGAAGATAAAGGAATTTGAGATGAATGACGTTTTCAGGCCGAGGACTCGGAATAAGAAAATGAGTCAACCACACCCAAACAACCTTTCATTGTCATGAGCCCTACCATCCACCTCCTTCAATCCATATCCTCTATATACATGGAGAGAGACGCACGCGCACATGTGTATACGTGTATATACATATGCACGCACGCACGCATGCATGTTTACATATAGTCTTAGTGGGATGTTAGCAATGCATTCGAGGATTTTAAATGACACATGGGATGCCCAATTGTTTGTAACTAGTATTTAGCCACCTAGCGTAAAAGATTTTTGAGAAGCATGTGCAAGGGATTCAAGAATCACTTCAAAGGTGTCTTCGAAATTTTGATTTTCTCTTAATAATGGCGAGCAATTGTTCCAACCACGTCAACCCTAAAGCATGTTCTAAGGGCTTGTTTGGACGGGCCAATCCCATGGGATTGGATTGTATTAGGGTGGATGGCAAGTAATGATGGCTCTGTCAGTGGATTGGTGCCAATCCAATGGGATTACTATATCCAGGGAACTCACCACGAGTATGTTTGGCTCGCCTGGCCAATCCCGGGATTACACCGGCCAATCCTGGGATTGCTCTGTCTATCCAAACATGTCCCAGGCAAAATAGATGGGATTAGGAGGGATTGGGTGGGATTAGGAGGGATTGGGTGGATTTCAAGGTAATGATGGTGATGTTAGTGGATTGCTGGCAATCCTATGGGATTGCTATATCCAACTTCTGCCTGTTTGGCATGCCCGGCAAATCCCGGGATTGCTCCTTCCAATCCACCATAATACAACCTAATACAATCCACCTTGCCCGTCCAAACACGCCCTAAGTGTACAATAAAGATAATATCATGATTAGTGAAATGTAACTTCTTCTTTTTTTCAGCTGGTTGCATGTAAAGGTGACATGTGGACAAGCGATTCTTCTTCAATCTCTTACCGAAAAGCTATAAATAATAGAAACAAATCCAAAGATCAAGATCAACTTCGAATCCAAAAACTGAACTACAAATTCAGCGCAAAGATGTGTATGTAGGTTTAGTTCTCCCCTGCTCAGTAGCAGCAAATCCTTAGTGTAAATCTAGTCTTACTTTGTTTCTATGTATATGCCGGAGTGATTTAAGGCCATAGTCATTAGTTGTAATTCCCTTCCATCAATGCCTACGTGTCGGGTATGAAGGAAGACATTGGCTTAGGAATCCGTCCGCTTACACTCAGACGTTGGGCTGATATTAGTTGTAATTCTCGATATTGCATTTACCTTGTTCATCAATACACTACTCTTGGAAGCACCCTGTTGCTCTCAGACAGGTCGACAATCCCGTTGTACTGCCAAGACACGCGTCTTTTTCCTACATCCATCTCTCTTTAATATTTTCCGTTTCGACCATATAATTATTGCACATTCGAAAGTCCTTGAAGGTTTAAGGAAAAAAAAAAAAAGAAGCTCATTTGGAGGAAGAGCCCCAACCCCAACCTAAGTAACAAGCGCACGATAGTTGGCTTAATAGACGAATAGTCGAGCCCCACATTTGAACTTCGCTCTATCTCGATTCCAGGGGTGAGTGGTCACAGTTTGAATCAAATTCAATCGGTTATGGCACGCTCACAACCCTCACACGTGTTCCGCGTGGCTGAATTTGAGACCAACATCGTGCTTGGTGGGATACGTGTGTAGTTGTTAATTGAAATTTATAACAACATGAATAAATGATTTACTTGAGTTAGTAAGAATATTGGAGAACAATATCTTAATCAGGCTCCTGAGACATTTTCAATGCAGGCTAAACTAGAGGTCCCTAATCCTCCATTTCCAACCATTCCGGAAGTAGGATCATCATCCCAAAATAATTTCGTAGATTCTAATAAAGTTTTGAGAAGTGTTAATGTTAGCTTACGAGAATTGACTAAATAAGGCAGAGTACAAGTCGAATACTCTCAGGCCCAAACTGAGGTTATAAATAGGCTTATGACTTTCTTTAATGACATGTTACTTGATTACTGTAAGCACAATCAGAAAATACCCATATTCGACAATGCCGCCGATTATGCCTCCATATACTATACAGCCAGACACAGACATATGAGGCTGAAATATACCACATTAGGTAGGCATTAGGAGGAATAGATGAAATGATCGATTCAACGGTACAAATGAAAATAATTTAAATCACAGTATGACTGATGTAGGGCCATTTAAGCCGAATAATGAAGCACTTGGAGGCATGTTCCAGTTGTATAACATGCTCAGGGATTACAGATGCCTCCAGTAGTTAATCCTAGACTTCCACTAGTAGGGCAGGGAGAATTAATTAATTTGATAAATAAAGTAACCGACCAATGCCATAGTCGTTAGACTAATTGTCCAGTTTATTGTAAGCCTTGTCTTGACTGGGTCAATCGGCTCGCCAAGGTACCGAGAGGTACAAAAATACTAGAGTTTTCATTGTTCTCCGAGGAGATGAGCCAATCCACAATAGAACATATCGGCCATTTTACCGTACAATGTGGTGAATTTTGGGCCAATGAATATGTGAAATTAAAATAGTTTACAAATTCGTTGACTGATACAACATTTACATGGTATATTAATTTACCTGCAAATTCAATGCAATCTTAGTAAGATATGGAAGAACTATTTCGTGCTCCATTTTATCAGACTGAACTTGAATTTTCTTTAGCTGATTTATCTCGCCTTAGACAGTTACCTAGCAAATTGGTTAAAAAGTACATAACTCGGTTTTTAAATGCGAAGAATAGAGGGCGAGTGTTTCTTCTAGGAGCTCAGTTTGTGAAACTGGTCGTGGAAGGCTTAGACATTGAACTTCATAAAAATTTCAAGGGAATGGATTTCGAAGCTTTGTTCGATTTATCAGATCAAGCAATTAGATATGAATGGCTTATTCGATAAGAAAACCAAAAGAAAAACTCATCTTCAAGAACCTATTATTATGATCCAAACTATGAGATCGCATTGGATGAAATAAGCCTCAACAAACCATTTATTTTTGCGGCCTTGACAAAGACAAATGATGAATCATCTCATCAAGGCTTTAGTATAGTTAAGGGAGTTACAGAACAACATACGTGATATTGTTTTGATATCATAAATGTTGAAGAGATATTTGATATCTTGCTAACTGCCAAACTTATAAAACTTCTACCAAAGTGAGTGATCGCTTTAGTGGAAGAGTTGAAGAAAATAGAATATTACAAATGGCATGGCTCACATTCTCATTCAACTAGAAACTGTATTGCTTTCAGGAATGTGATACAGGACAATATATATTTAAACTGCTCAAATTCTTATTAAAAAAAAAAGGCTATACTGGTCAATACCAATCCATATTTGTCAATCTTGGGAATCAACATGGTCAATACGAATCTAAGAAACTTGAATGCCCCAAAACAGGAAATAGATCTTGCATCAGCAAAAGAATGACAAATTTATGTTTATCAGTTAAATAATGCCGGTAAATACAATCTCAAAAGAAATACTAGGGGGCAATATTTTTCTGGTAATAAGTTGGTGATTAAAGAAAGTAGTTTACGAATGCCACGAATATATTCAATGGTAGCGATCGGTGAAAGAACATAATTTGTCGAAGGGACAGGGAAATAGATATGGAAAATATAATGATATTAAAAAATACCAAGTTGTTCACCCAAAGAGCACTAATCCAGGTATGAAGCAACGCAACTCTTCCAAATGATATGATTGAAAATGACAAAGGATGGTTAAACTAATTACGAATATGATCAACCGATGGACGAGGGCTATTCATCATAATTTTTTATAATAAGTATTGAAAATGACAAGAATTGAAAAACTTCATTAGCAGCATCAAAGGGAAACAAGAAAGGGTATATAAATATAGAATCGAACACATGATTGATCGAAGTGGCCCATTGCATATGGTTGACAAAATTTCGATCAAATTGGACTGGGTAAATAATTCGAACAAGAAACAGAGAGCTGAGATAGTTACCCCAAGGGCAAACCTGCAAATCATCTAAGACGAACAAGAATTCGACACCGGAATAAAGCAAGATGACCGTCAAAAGAAGGTTTTAATGAATATAGCTCATCGAAAGAAGGTATGTTAATTGAGGAAATATTGGCGAATGCAAAGATTTTAGAAGAAGATGCCGACTTGTTGGGGGGACTACGGAAGCACACATGGATGAATCAAGTGGAGTAATCCAATCACACCAAACAAGCACAACGCAAACACACTGAATTTAATGTGGAAAAACCCTTGCAGGAAAAAACCACATCACAAAGTGAAATATCACTATGAAAGCAGAAAATTACAAGAGTAGAGACCTGAAGCTTTGACATCTAACTGATTACTCTACCCGCTGACAAAAACGAATAACCTGAAGTTGACTTTCTGTAATCCCTACTTCCTACGTAATTTGAATCCACATACCCAATTAACTTGGCCCATATTTTCTCAAAAGTTAAGACATAGTCTTTTATACCTCGAATGCATCGAAGTAGCCATTTCACCGCTTCACAGTGTTGCTTCCTGGGTTTGACATGTATCTACTCACAACACCAACTGCCTATAAAATATCTGGTCTTGTATAAACCATGACATTCATTAAATTACCTACAACATTCAAATAAGGCACACGAGATATATCCTGCTTTTCCTCATTAGATTTAAGACATTGTTCTGAGGAAAGTTTGAAGTGAACCGCATGGGGAACACTAACCGGTTTTGCTTCATTCATCACATACTTGATCAACACGTTCTCAAGATATTCTGCATGTGATAACCAAGGACTGCTCCTCTTCCTGTCTCTATGACTATCTATGCCGATAACCTTCTTTGTAGCCCCTAGATCTTTCATTTCCAATGTCCCTGATAACCGAGTCTTCAGTACATCGATTTTACACATGTTATGATTGACGATTAATATATTGTCAACATACAATAATAGGATGATAAACTTACCATAATTCAGTATCTTGTAATAGACATAGTGATCGTATTTACTCCTAGTAATTTTCTTACTCAACATGAAAAAATCAAGTTTTTTATACTACTGTCTAGGCGACTGTTTTAGGCAATGCAACGACCTCATTAACCTGTAAATATTGTTCTCTACCCCTTTAACTTCGTAATCGTCTAGTTGCTTCATGTAGATCTGCTCCAATTCTCCGTACAGGAATGCAATCTTCACGTCCATTTGTTCCAGCTCCATATCATATTGGGCAACCAGTGCCAAAATGAATCTAATAAACACTTGCTTAACAACCGGCGTGAATATCTTTGTGAAGTTGATTCCTTTTCTTTGAGCGAACCCTTCGCTACCAGCCTTGCTTTGTATCTATCATATTTCCTTTTGAATATCCACTTGCATTCGATCACTTTTCGGCACACTGGAAGCTTCATCAGCTCCCATGTGTTATTCTTATATAAAGAGTCCATCTCATCATCCATTGCCTCCTTACACATTTTTGCATTAGGCTCATCAAGAGCCTCCTGAATAGTAGACGGTCCCCCTCATCTGTAATGAGGGCACATGTGATATTAGAGTCATTCATGTATCTTGTCAGTAACCTGCGATCCTGCGACAGATTTCTTCTAGGTGGTTGCTCCACCTATTCTTGTACCTCTGTCTGTGCATCTGTCTTAGCCTGAGTATTAGCTGGTCGATCTGAAAGTCAACGACCAACCTTTCCTGTTCCTTTTTGGTCCTCCTATTTTTTCTTGCAAAATGGGGAGCTTTTTTCAAATCTGACGTCGCGACTAATAATGATTTTCCGTGTAACCTTGTCATATAACCTATAACCTTTCACACTAAAACTATAGCCAACAAATATGTACTTTTTGGCTATATGGTCTAGCTTATCTCTCTCAACTGATGGTATATGAGAGTAAGCCTCACAACCAAATATACGCAAATTTGAGTAGTCAATCTTATAACCACTCCATACTTTCTCTGAAATCTTGCGGTCAATTACAATAGAAGGGGATCGATTCACCAAGTAGTAGGTCATGTTAATGATCTTAGTTCATAGGTCCTTGCCTAACTCGACATTACTAATCATGCATCAGGCCCTCTACAAGAGAGTTTGATTCATCCGCCCAGCTACGCCGTTTTGCTTGGATGTGTGGCGCACCGTGTTGTGCCTAATAATTCTTTTATCTTTACAATACTCACTAAATTCATTGGAAGTAAATTCACCACCATTATCAGTCCTTAGAACTTTTACTTTTCACCCTATCCGTTTTTCCACCATGTCCATCAATTGTTTGAATTTGGTGAAAACTTCGAATTTATGTTTCACGAAGTATACCCAAACTTTCTGGGAGTAGTCGTCAATGAATGTAACAAACCATGAAAACTTTTCAGTGGAAACCCTGGGCAATGGCCCTCATACGTTAGAATGTATATAATCAAGCATTCCCTTACATATATATTTTTCAGATTTAAAAAATAACCTATATTGTTTACCATATATACAATGCTCGCATATATTTAAATCAAAATTCTTAAAAACTGGAATTAAACACTGATCAATAGTACCATCATGCCCTGCTCGCTCATGTGGCCCAGACGTGCATGCCACATACGTACAGATGTGGAATCTGCTACAGCCATTGGAACTCTACCGGTTGAAGTGCTCCTGATCAACCTGTAAAGATTAGCGTGCCTCTGTACTCTCATAACCATGAATGCTCCGTTTAAAACTTTAAGGACACCATTAAAATCGGTAAACTTACACCCTATTGCTTGGAGTGCATCGAGAGAAATCAAACTCTTCTTCATATTATGAACGTGCCTTACCTCAGTTAAGGTACGCTTCATCCTATCAAGCATCTCGATGCGCACTGTACCAACACCCACAATATTACAGGAATTGTCATTGCCCATAAATACTTGTTGACCATCGCAATCCCTGTAACTTATAAATCAACTCCGATGAGGAGTCATGTGATATGAAACCCCTGTGTCAAGAATCAACTCGTCTCTGCAATCATCGTGTATGTGTCCGATCATTGACACTGACAACACATCACCTTCACTTGTCTCTTCATCAGACGTGGCAGTGTTAGCTTCCTTGGAAGAAGTCTCTGAGTTTTCTTTCATCACTTTAGGATTTGTATAATAATTCTTCATGTGTCATGACATCCCATAATTCCAGCACTTTAACTTTCCCTTAGCTTGCCCTTGGATTTGGATCTCAATCAAAAAGATCCTGTATCCCGCTCAGAATTCTGACCCCTCGTAAACAATGCATCGGTGTAAGCCCTTATGCTACCATTTTTCTTTCTCATTGCCTTTCCCTGAAGGGATGAAATAACAATATCGACACTAAGGGATAGGTTACCGGTGCACAATGTGTCTTTAAAAGACTCATGCAAAGCCAGAAGTGAATTCAACAAAATACACACTTGATCTTCATCTTTGATCACTTCCTCCATAGTCAACAATTTGCAGATCATCTTGTTAAAATTGTTGATGAGGGTCTCAACATCTCCTCCCTCTACCATTTTGAAGTTGAACAACTGCAACTTCAAGTGTAGGCTATTTTCAAGGGACTTTTTCACATAAAAGTCCTCTAATTTCGCATACAAATCCGATGCAGTTTTCTCCCTCTTAACATTGTAGAGGACCTCATTCGTTTAACACAATTGGATTAAAAGATTTTGTTTTCTTATCCAATTTCTTCTATTCGTCATCGTCCATAGATTCTGGTCGCTTCTCAAGGACCTCATCTAATCCTTGTTAAATCAATAGGCCAATCATCTTGACCTTCCATAATCTAAAATTATTTTTCCTGGAGTATTTCTCAACATCGAACTTAAGATTGGAAGTCATTGTTACTTACTATCAGATTCAAACCTACGCCCCAACGTTTACTCTAATACCACTTATTGGGAGACCGCGGAAGCACACATAGATGATCAAGTAAAGTAATCCAATCACACCAAATAAGCACAACGCAAAGACACCGAATTTAACGTGAAAAAACTTTTGCGGAAAAAAAACCATAGCACGAAGCGACATATATCACTATGAAAGCAGAAAATTACAAGAGTAGAGAGATTACCCAATTCGAACAACCTCAAATCAACCCAAGTTACTCCCTTGAAACCCTAAAACATATTAAAAAGCGTGGAATACCTCACAATCCCAATTTCACCCAAATATTTAGCCTTTGGAAGAATCCTAATCAAAATAGGAAACAAATCCCGCAAATTTACAACTTCGCAAGAATATGCGCGAAACAGTTCGATGACATCGAACACATTTTGATGTCATTGAAACTTAACATTTGATGACATCAAAGCCACTTTGATGGCATCAAACTAATACTAAAACTGTCCAGAGACAAGACATGGAAATTGGATTTTCTTCGATTGCATCAAGCCAACTTCGATGGCATCAAATATATCCTTTGATGTCATCGAACATTCTTCGATGCCATTAAAAAAAAACAACCAGTTAGTCCCGCGAGTAACTGGAGAAAATTCAGAAAATCTTGATGACATCAAACTTGTCTTCGATAGACTTCAAACAATGGTAAATAATCTGGTGAACAAAAGATGAAGACTATCACATTTGGGACCTTGCCACCATTGAAGGTAAATTATAATATGGTGTTTACATTTACCCTTAATTTATTGTTTAAATTAGATTTACCAAGTAGCATTGAAGGCAATGTTGAAGAAACCGGGGGGCAACTCTGATTAAGGAAGAAATCGTCAATCAACGACAAACACGGCGCGAGGGTCCATCCACCATCACCATTGATCCTAGCGTGTATATGGAGAAGGTAATCTTCGATCAACCTTCTTCCACAATATCATAACATCTTAAACCCTTGATTATATCAACACATTGGAATGGGTGTCTTATTCCTCATATATGGTGGATAATTGAGTGGTAGTAAATATTTTACCGATAAATATGCTGAGAAAGTTGGAAAAAATCTATTACGATTTGATTGCCACAGAGGTAATCGTCACGGATTTCATCAGTGGTGTGACAAATGCCAAAGGAATTTTTTCGATTGAACTAATGGTCGAAAGTAAGAAAGCTCTAACAACCTTCTTCATAGTGCCATCATCTTTAAATTATAATGCTCTCCTTGAACGAGATTGGATTTATATAAATTTGTACATCCCTTCTTCCTTCATCAGTTCCTAATCTTTTGGAACAAAGAAAAAATTAAAATAATTCAAGTCGATAGTAACCCTTTTCAAGCTGAATCTAATGCAACAGAGTCTTATCTATATGAAAACAATGTTGGGCCTGTGATCTTTACTAGATGAGATCGATTTGGCTAATTGATTGGGGATTCGATATAAAAAAAATCGATGATTAAAGTGGGAGATATAAGTTTATATGTCATGAAATAGATAGCTGTGCTGGGAACAATAGTTGTATACCGGTTAGCGCAGTCTTACATCGTTGAAGAGTCATCATGAATATGACCCTAAAGAGAAAGAAAGAAATGGTCGAAATTATGGCTTGGTTTGTTAGAATCGGGCAATCTTAGACTAGAAAAGAGTTAGGAAGTGAATGTTGTGTTAATATAGCCAAGTGCTAGAATATGATGAAATTGTCGAAGATGGTATAGTTTTCGAAGAGGTAGAAGCGACACCGACAAACCTTGATGATTTGCAGACAGATGTCCAAGACCCATTGGTTGAGGTTAATCTAAGATATGATCGTTACCGACAACCCATGTACGTTAGTAGTTATCTCCATAAGAACGTGTGGTAATGGTCGAACTCTGGGTCATGACTCTTGTTCCGGTGGTAGACTCTCAAGAGTTTCAACACTAAGTCAAGGGTTCGAGTACTAGGTGGTGAAATTCCACTACAGCGTGAGTGTGTGAGGTGTGTGTGCATGCGTAAAAATAAAAATAAAAATTGGTCAAACTCTTTTAGAGATATAAAAATTGTTTTGCATGGATTATCATGAAATGTCATATTTTAGCTGAAAGTTAGTTAAGTATCGGTTGCCGATTAAAGAAGGATTCAGGCTAGTAAAGCATCCCCGGGAGAATAATTATGTCACAATCACAAGTCATGAGAGAAGTAAGAGACTTTTACGAGCTAGCTTCATCTATCCGATAAAGTATGCCGAATGGATCTTTAATATAGTTTCAGTAGTAAAAAAGAATGAAAAATTCAAGTGTACATTGATTTTAGAAACCTAAATCATACTACACTAAAGGATGAATGTTTACTGCCTGTCGCCGATCAACTAATTGATCGGGTAGTAGGACATAAGATGATATTATTTGTGAATGGTCATTATTGTTATAATCAAATTTATATTGCAAAAAAAGATGTAAAAATGGCTTTGAGATGTTCACGAGCTATCGACATATTTTGCTGGAAGATGATGATGCCACTTAGACTTAAGAATATCGGGGCAACTTCCTAGAGAGCCATGAATGTTATTTTTCTTGATATGATCACCCATATATTAGAGGTGTAAATAGATGATGTGGTTTTTAAATCTTGCGATTCCGTTGATCATCAAGTACATTTACAACAGGCATTTGAGCGCATGAGATTGCACAAATTAAAAATGAATCCCTTTAAATGTGCATTTGACATTTCAGCGGGGAACTTCCCTAGATGGCTAGTACATCAAAGAGAGATTGGGATAAACTAAAACAAAGCATGGGCTATCAGTGAAGCACACCCTCCAAATAGCAAAAAATAACTACAAAGATTTCTTGGTCAAGTTAATTATCTTCGCCAATTCATTTCAAACTTGGCAGAAAAACTAACTTTTTTTTCATTAATTAAGATGAAAACAAGAGAAATGTTTGTATGGGAAGAGTGACATTAGAAGGCTTTCGACAAAATAAATGAGTATTTTACAAAGTTACCAGTACTGGTCCCGCTGCGAAAAGAGAGATCTCTTTGGCTTTACATATCTGCAACCGAAGAATATATTGAAATCTTACTAGCTCAAAAGAACGATGATCGAAAAGAGCAGGAAATCTATTATCTAAGTAGATGGTTGAATAATATCAAAACACGATATGCCTTAGTAGAAAAGCTATTTTTATCCTTATATTTTACAGGCATAAAGTTACAAAATTATTTCGTGTTTAATATTATTCATGTAATCGTTTCTACTTGCATGATTAAGTATATGTTAACTCAACCAATTTTAAGATGTCAAATTTTATTTTATTTTTTTAAAAAGATTTTCGATTTGTTGGAGTTTAATTTCAGTTATGTTCCTTAAAAAGCTGCCAAATGATAGGTCACAACCAATTTCTTAGCCGATCATCTAGTTAAAATATGTTAATATCACAAGAGATGGTTGAGATATGTCATGTGGACATATCATTATGGACGCTCTCATTTGATGGTTAAAAGATTGATCAGTCGGCAAAAGCAGAAATCGTTATTATCACTCTTATTGATGAAAGATAAGAATTTTCTTTTCAACTAGAATTCGATTGCACTAATAATCAAGTCAAATATGAGGCTCTCATTATTGGCTTGGACATATTAAAAGATTTGAATGCTAGGAAAATATGTCTTCAGAGATTCCAAACTAGTGGCAACTAGGTCAACATGGGTTATAGGTGCGAAAGCAAAGTGTTAATCTCTAATTTGATTATGGTTAAAAAATTACTAAGTTGTTTTAACAAAGACATGATGGAATTCTGCCCGATGGAAGAAAATGTTAATGCCAACGAAATGACATCCATAAGTGAGAGAACTGTAAAAGTCTTAGGTTTTCAGAGGAAATTGTACAAAGAACTGTAAAAGTTCAAGTACGATCATTGTCATCCATAATTGAGTGGAAACTATGTTTAAGATTCTAGAAGGTAAAGGTCAACTAAACCAATTAGTGATTACCCATAATTAAAATAAAGAATCTATGTATGAAAGTTGAGCAAAAGCTTAAAAGAACGACACACAATTACGTCCTGGTAAATGATAAGCTATTTAGAAATGGATATGACGGTTTCATCTTAAATTACTTGGGTACTACAGAAGCATTAAGAGTTATAGTCGAAGCTCATGAAGGTATCTATAGAGCACATCATGCTTAACGAAAATTAAGGACGCTAGTTCGGTGATGTGGGTATTATTGGCCGAATATAATAGACTTTTGTATTAGGTATGCACGTAGTTGCCGAACTTGTCAGCAACACGGTCATGTGCAACATGTACCGGCAATAGAATTTCACCATATTGTAAAATCATGGCCTTTTCGACGATAGGCCATGGATTTGATTGGTATGATAAAGCCTCTATCTTCAAAAGGGCATAAGTTCATCATTGTAGCTACAAACTACTTCATAAAATGGGTAGAAACTAAATCCATAAAGGAGGTCAAGCACACAAACGTGATTGACTTCATTCAAGAGAATAATATCCATAAGTTTAGTATCCTAGAGTCAATTAATGTTGATAATGGGACAACATTCAACAGCGCTCCAGTCAAAGCTTTCACTGAAGAATATAAGATTAAAATCTTGAACTAGTTGTCATATTATACACAAGAGAATGGCCAAGCAGAATCTACAAATAAGATTGTTAAGAGCATTATTAAGAAGATGATAAATGATAATTAAAGAACATGACATTCGAAATTATCCGAGGCACTCTAAGTATGTTGGAATGCTCCAACGACAGGCACTCAGGTTACCCCTTTCACCTTGGCTTATGACTATGATATGGTGCTACCAATGAAAATAACAGTGTTATCTTTAACAGTGGCTTATTAGAATCAACTAACTCCAGAAGAATTCACAGAGGCCATGATTATTAAATTAAAAGAGTTGGATGAAATTCGATTAAAGGAGTTATATGCTTTGAAACGACATAAGGATCCAATTGTCAGGGTTTATAATAAAAAGGTAAAAGGAAAATGATGTAGAGCAGGTCGCGGACAGTTTCATGGCCAAGATAAATCAGAACAGGCCCGGTTGACAACAGAAGTGATCCGGACTGTCGGACCTTAGATTGGGCATATCTCGCAATCCGGAATGAGTTACTTGACATAAAATATATGATTTTGGGGTAGAACGAGCTACTTTAGCCAACTAACCCAGCTATATCAGGTTATGATGCCCATAATTGTGAAAAAACCCTGTATCGACAGTTGTTTTCCTATTTTAATTTTATTTTTACTATAAATAGTAAGTTTTAGTTTGATTATAACTCTTCATCCATTGGGCTTTAGGAGTTACGTCCAACATGAAAAGTGCTTAGAATAATTAGGGGAACAGTTTGGAGAAGCCAAATAGGACACTATTTTTGGCCGAAAATCTTGCGCACTAGTAGACATCATGACCGTCTATAAATAATAAGTTTACTATTTATAGTAAGTCGCGGATTCTAAGAGTTTTAGTTGTAGTTTGATTCTAATTTATTTCCCATTACTTGGTACCCCTATTTAAAGGGTTGTGAACCCTTTTTAGCAATCAATTTAATCAAGTTCGAATTTATTAGAATTTATTTATATTTCCTGCTTTCTTTCCTCGTGGATTCGAGAAGTCTCTGTGAGGAGCCCAGAGAAACTCCGTGGATTCGAAGTAGTTATCCTTATCATGTTCATCCCTGCATCAGGAAATCCTTTGCCGAAGGACAATTAGTTTGGAAAGTGGTTTTGCTTTTTAGTGTCAGAGATAATGACAAATTGGGTAAATGGACAACAACTTGAGATATCATATATGTTGTTCACAAATTCCTTAAAGAAGGAGCTTACATGTTAAAAGATTTAGATCACAATATTAGAAAATTGACTATCAATGGCCGTTGTTTAAAGAATCTTATTCCTGATATATGGGAGACTTTAATGAAAAATATAGAAGAATGCAGAACCAATTCAACCACGATGTTTGGCCGAACCTAGAACTTGAAAATTGAATCAAAGACATCAAAAATAGGTTAAATGGCCAAAAGTCAACTTCACACACACACACACACTCACATATATGTATTTACAAAATCTTTGAATACAAAAAGAAATTCAAAATGGCCGGCAGCGAAGCCATTCCTATTAATATACACAATTGGATATGGTTCTTTGGACTTTTCAAACAGCAGACTCCAAAGAACGTTACTCATTAAAGGTTGTCGCATTGGAAAAATTGTTATTCATGCTCTCAAGAAGTGTCTCTGCAAGAGCAAATGTTGCTTCGATTGTTAATTTTCAATGCCTGATAGATTGGACTTGAGTCTCTATTATCGCAATATCCTCTTCCAACTTTGCGAGAGGACCCCTCCCTCAGGCGTTGTTGTTGTTTGAAGAGTTGTTTAAATAAGTCTCAAACAGAAGTCTGAGCATCCAGAACTTCTATGCGAAGAGCTTCTACCATAATAAGCTTAGAGTCACAAGTACACCAAAATCAGAAAAGTTGACTTTGAACATTCCGGTAGGCTTTGAGAAATCGATTTGTCGAATGACAAACATGTCAATCATCATTGTAATCGTGCAAGATAGTTTTCACTTTACGCAGGATGTCTTCATACTCTTGTGTAGTCTGATTGAATTATTCAAGCAGTTGGAATGCTTAAGGACGTGTAGGAATGTCTTCGACCACATCTGCTCTGCGCAGGTCTCGTAGGCTAAACTTGAAGATGTCTTCTATGAGTTCTTAGTTGAAGAAATTACATTAGAAGCCATTTGTAGAGAAATTTAAGAGTGCAAGGTTGGAGAGAAGAACGATTATGGTAGTTATTTGTAAGCCAAACCCCAGAGGAAAATCCCACATTTAGTGCAATTTAGTTAATAGTTAATGATTACATGACGGCATTTCATATTTCTATAAGAAATGTTTAGTTCCCAATAAGTAGGTCTGGAGATTGAAAATTCATGCAATAAATTCCATCGAATGTTGTGTTTCAATGAATAGTTATCGCTGGTGTACGAATCTATGATTGAGATTGCTGATTCAATCATCCAACTCATTGAAGGGATCAATCATAATTAAGTCTGACTAATAGATTTGGCCATAGTTTTCGATCAAGATCACTGGAGATGAATCAGAGGAATAAAAATAAATTCAATATGTTAAAAAAAGTCTTTATACAATTTAAAAAAGGTAAAGCCTCAATGCGGCCAATAACAAAGAGTTTCATATTGAGCCACACAATTAGCCATCAAGTCGACATTTGGCCTTAACAAGCTAGTCGTTGATATCGATTCGCTCTCTCCTGCTTAAGAAAGGCTAGCCTAATAGCTACACTTCCTTCTTCTTGGTCGGTGATAGCTTTAGCTCTGTTCCATATAGTGGTTGAACGACATAGATTGGCCACTACTTATCAGAGTTGGGGTTGAATTGTGCAACGTCAGTTTTCTAGGTTAACGAAGCAATTTCCTTGGCAGAATTCTCTCCTCAACCTCCACTTGAGTCATTGAAGATTGTCGACTTGATCTTGGATTCATCGGTAGGCCATGAAAATTTTAGCTGAGGAATTTATGAGGTCATTGAATGTTAGTTCTCTTTGTTCCATTCCTATGAGTAAGGATTGAAGGGTTTGAAGACATTTAGTCGTTAGGCCATGAAGGGTTCAAGATCGTTCGAATGGTTCGAAGTTTTTTTCATTTCATTCGTATAGATTCGAGCCCAATTGTTAGTAGCTAGCAAGGGTTTGAGAGCTATCAAGTGGGTCTCTATCTCTTCTCTTCTCCTTGATAAGCTTAGGGGGAGAAGATCAAGTTCGAAGGCAACAATTAAGAAAACTTTGACAAAGATGATTGCATCAAAATCCATTGTTCGACCAGAAAGTTCACCATAGATGAAGAAATAAAATATTACAAAAGAACTATATATAATAAAAAAAAAAGCCAAAAAGTTTGACTTCGAATTCATTTTATCATAACAGCATAAAGTGGTTGCATGGTGACGTTTAATATTTCGAGGAAAGATATTCAGTTATAATGTTATGCCGAATGTACAAAAAGACAAGTAGTGGTTTTATACATTAAAGCAGAAGGAAATACAAGAGAAATGTCGATATATATGAAAAGAAAATGATATCCTAAATCATCTAATCGTGAAGAGCTTCATATCATCTAATGCATTTAGTCATCGCATTTTCTACCTCCAACTTGTGTGTAGTCCATCGAGACATTTTTCCGTTCTCTAATTCAAGGAAGATTTATAATTCTCTTAGAGACATTTTTACATGGCTAAAGGCAGCCTCCGCCCGGGTCCATCTCATAAAGGGCAAGATAAGTTTATGTCGAGTTGAGCGATGATAGTCTTTTAATTCGCGAAGTCGATTGGCTGAATTAGCTAGACAAGAACTATTTTGAATTTCTTGCTTAAAATTTCTCCTAAGTCGGTAAAGTTCTCTAGCATTATGCCAAGCGTTCCAATAAGCTCTATGGAATACATGGAGAATGCATCGAAGGTGGTCATATTCGATCTCCATTTGTACGAGTCGCTCCTTCGTTACATGCATATCTTCGATCCATTAAGTCAATACTTTGTGGAAAAAGGTAGCCCGATCAAAAGCTTCTAAGACGTGCTGAAGTTCATGAAGTCTAGCTACATAAAAGCAAGCCCAAGTGTTGTGCACTAGCATTGGTTCCAGCAATAGAATATATATGAGTCACAATCTCTTCTCATCTTTCTGCTAAATGAAGGGACATTAAGTTAGATTAAAAAATGACAACTAGAAAAAGACTTGTTAGGCTAACCACATCATTGCTACAGTAAAAGAATATGACAGGATGAAATATAGATGGGTGAAAGCTGTGATTTGGTACTTATAAGCATTAAGTGAGCCACATTTCTCATTAAAAAGAATGCGACCGCAAATGGTAGAATGCACGTCTTCGGTTAATTCTTTCAGAAAACAGCTTTTTTGGATTTTGAGGTGAATGTCCAAGACTTGAGAGACTTCAACTTACAAAATAGTTAATGTGAAGTGGTAGCTTTGACATGTCATGATAAGTACTGCTTATGTCATAAACAAACTAGAGTCGTTCTAAAATAAGACCAGATATCACTCGACCAGTATAACAATTATCCACAAATAAAGCAAATGATAAAATATTCTTCAGCTGATGTTGTAACGCCCCGTGTTTTCAGGACCCGAGTATATAACCCGTTTCCCAAAAACTCGAGTGTTAACCTCAAAAGGATGGTGAAATTCGAGTATACATTTTTTTAAAAATTCATTCAGAGTAAGCAGATGAGCGTAGAGTGGACAAATCAACATAAAGGAAATTTTCATTTACATTTGGAATATACAAGAATCTGCTCATAATGACTTATACAAACCAATGCCCCCATTCTTACAATTATAAAATAAAATAATATTACATGTGAATAAAATAAATTATAACAATATTGGGATGTGAAATCCGGTAGCAACCCTGTGAACAGCATCGACTTGCTTTACACCTGCATTAACTGTTACGGTTTGATAGCATCAATGGTTATCGCAGTGAGTAGCACCCTTTAAGATTGCACACCCATTATTCATAATCAAATACAGCTCACAATTCATGAGGATAGATATATTAAACAGGGTAATTCATAATTATGATCACATACTAAAAAATTAAGCTAATCAACATAATCTCATCACAAGCAAAATACAATAGCAATCGCAATGCAAGGGAATATGTCCAGATAATCCAATAATCAACCTTATAAACTCCATAAAATGGTTGGAAAATCAAGTTTTAAACCTCTGCTTCACTGGAAAATCAAATCGTACGTGAACACCGTAAGATGGTTAGAAAATTGCTAAGCGAACACCCGCTCAACTCGAAAATCATGGTACGACTGAACACTGCAAGATGAGAGAACAACATACCGATGTCTACTTCACCCAGAAATCATATTGTACGTGAACACCGTAAGATGGCTAGGAAATCGCTAAGCGAACACCCGCTCCACCCGAAAATCATGGTACGACTGCACACCGCAAGATGAAGAGATAAGCAACATACAAAATCTAGATCATCCGAAAATCAATTGTATATGAACACTGCAAGATGAAGAGAGAACAACATACCGACGTCTACTTCACCAGGAAATCATATCGTACGTGAACACCACAAGATAGTTAGAAAATTGCTAAGCGAACATCCCCTTCACCCGAAAATTATGGTACAACTGAACACCGCAAGATGAAGAGACAAGCAACATATAAACTCTAGACCACCCAGAAATTAAATCATACGTGAATATCGTAAGATGGCCAGGAAATCGCTAAGCAAACACCCACTCCACCCGAGAATCATGGTATGACTGAACACCGAAAGATGACTAGAAAACTAACATATAAACTCTAGACCATCCGGAAACCGTATCGTATGCGAACACCGCAAGATGGCTAGAAAATCGCCAAGCGAACACCCACTCCATCCAGAAATCATAATACGACTGAACACCGCAAGATAGCTAGGAAACAACAAGATATGCGAATATAACCATCAAGCCACAAAAGGACACCAACGACTCATCAAAGTCACGAAAGACAAATAAACGATCCAAGCTATGGATAGTAAATATGCGGTCCAAGACATGTAAGGATGCGCGATCCAAGTCGCGTAAGTCAAATATGGACCACAAGATGGTGAGTTCATGACAGGTCTCATTCATTACATCACTCGATCACAAACGATATGCATATAGTTAATTTATAATATACGACTAAAGATAGCATGTTATTACCAAATCATTTATGCATGTTATAATTAAAGAGAGATGTCTACCGTCTAACACAACAATTTAGCTTATTCAATAGTAAGGTAAGTAATTCAATTAGAGGAATCATGTCGTCACCTATATCCAGATTGATGAAATTAAGTGGGAAGCTCAAAGGGTGAGTCCTCACCTTACGTGTCGAGTCGTCCATTAGTGTCATTAGGAAATGCAGGTGTCATTAGAACCAAATCCTACCATACATTGTAAAATCGTATGGTCAGATGCAAGTTTTATACATTATTTAGGGTTAAGGTCTTAACCTAAGGTTTGGATTACCTAGGTTTTAGGGTTTCATCCTAGGGTTTAGTTCTAAGCTTAGATTTAGGATTTTGAACTCTAGTTGGGGTACCATTAACTATGATGTAATTTAACAATTACAAAATAATTATTAGCATTAGTGTTATTATTCATGTTGGCTAACATAATAATAATTGCTATGATGTTATCTAATATTATGACCTACTATTAATGATGAAGTTTAAGAGTGGCAACCAAAGCACTAGGATTTAATAATGGTATTATTATTATTATTATCTATCTACAATAACTATTATTACTATGGAAGATTTACTAATGGCCATTCATATCTACCACTAATAATCCTAACAATGATGTCAACAATGCTAATGGTAATCAAAAGAATCTCAAAATGGAGGAAGACATGGACTCACCTAGTCGACTCTGTTCGAGTCGAGTTGACTCGATTAGGCTAGGACAACCTTCTCACCGGACAGCTTCCAAATCCTTGAACTCCGTGATATAATCCAACACATCCATAGAAGCATAAGGACATCATTAGGCATGAGGGAACCACTAATCTTACTGGCAACATCATTCGATTTGAAATCTAACTTTGAAGGAATGCCAGCTTTCACACTAGCTGCAACATATAACCCGTACAAGATGTTAATGGACATCGATAATAACATCCTTCCACAACACCTAACATACCCTCTCAAGAATTCAACCCAATGAACTCCTCCTTCACATGAGGTGAAAAACAGGTCTGCTATGGCTGGAACAAATGAACCGATAGCTTTATAAGCAATCAGGCACTGAGGAGGATGTTTTAGGTGCTACATTTGTGGCGTTTAAGCAGAAGCAATCCTGAAGAGATCTCATGGACACTTCCTTTCTCTTCTCCTCTCTCATTTCTTTCTTTTCTTTCTTCTCCTGCCTGCTGTTGGAAACATCCAGCAATGGCCGAACCAGGCCCAACCCGAGCCGATCCGAGCTAGTGCAGCACAACAACAGCCGCCTGTTTCTCTCTCAGACTCCGTCTCTGGTCTCCCACAAGGCCTGGGATAAATCAAACCCAAGCCCAACTCGGCAGACTCGGCCTGAGCTTGGCTTTGTTCGGGCTGCTGTGCAGCCGCTGACGCCCTCCCTCTCTCTGAATTCTTTCTTCTTCTTTCAGTTTTCCTTCCTTCTTCTTCCTTCTTCTTCTCCTCCATTCTCATCACTGTCTCTCCTTCCCTTTCTTCAAGCTTCTTCCTTCTAGCTGGGGACGTTCAACCATGGACATCCGGCTCGGACAGACCCGGTCCGATCGCACCCCCTATTCCCTCTCTCTCTCTCTGTTTTTCTCAAACGCGACAGGCGTTTTGAGTGTGTCCACAGAACAAATGAGAAGCCTCTCTTTCTCAATTCTCTCACCCTTAAAACAAACTCAAGCTTTCCCTAGAACCGTCGGATGGGGATTAAAGGGCTTGGATCGAATACTGCTGCTCGATTTTCTCAAAACCGTGGGAGGGAACCAAAACCGGATGTGGTTTTGTTTGGAGAGCCCTAAGCAAGCTGGATGGCTGAGATATCCTTTGTTTGGACGATCCAGATCACGCTAAACGCACCTCACGCGGATCGTCAGACTGTTGCACGGAACCCAGTTTCCATTTCTGGAAATATGGTTTTGTAGGGCCTATTTTCAGCGAGGATTGTGACCATGCGCATGCATCACAACAAGCAAGGTGGGCCGAGTTTTGGTCAGGGTTGAGGGACGCACGCGATGGATGGTTTAGATCATCCATGGCGATTATCATGGTGGGCCATGGTCGGACTGAAACGGATGCTGTCTGTCGGCTGTCTCAAATGAAGAGAGAGAGAGAGAGAGAGAGAGAGAGAGAGAGAGAGAGAGAGAGAGAGAGAGAACCTCTCTTCTTAAGGAAATTTTCAGTCAAATGAGCTCTGACTGCTCCTACTGGTACGCACATCCAGCACATTGGCTAAGGTGCACATGTTGAGGGTCAAATGTTGCATATCAGACCCCAGTAATTACCTAATTTTACGAACATGACATTGCTTAATGAAATATTTTAATCGTGTTTTTGTTGCAGGATGTAATTAGGAGTGTTGACCGAAAAAGAGTATTAAAAGTGTGGATTTGACGTTCCAAAGTCACCAGAGAAAGGGACGGACTCCAGAGGACCAAGATCAACGAATTCACACGCCAGGGATCCCAGGAAATCGAGCCGTTCATGTTAAAAATGTCCTAAAACTGGTCTAGAATGCAAGATCACAGGGTTGCTGCCATCTGATTGACACGATACTTCATACATGGGATGTGAGCCATAAATTAACCGTACATATTAAATTTCAGCCATTGAAGATCTGTGGAAGTGGCCAAACGGATAGATCAGACCATAAATCCTCAATTTGGGGCCCGCTTGATAGCTGGATGTGCTTCACTTTTGGCCTCGACCCCTTAATTGGGGAGACAAAATGGATGGACGGCGAGGATTTCATATAAACATCACAGTGGACCCCACATGTACATCGCACGTACATGGGGTGCACATGCGCTGGACGTGCACCCCACGCCAGTTAGTCGGTCAGCGTGCGCTGACCGACGTGCACCCAACTCTCTCTCCTCTGCGAAAATCACGTCTGCGGATGACTGACGATCGCCGTTTCTCGCTTGTGGGCCCCACACATTATCCCGTTGGAAGATCTGAACCGTCCATTGCATCTCTGGGTTAGGTACGACTCCAGCTATGGTGGCCGTTTGGTCCCATGTAAGTGTACACACGTAAATCGTGATTAAACGTAGGATAAACGGCGGAAGCAAAATAACAGTGGACCACACAAAAACTCGACAAAAACCAGTCTATTCCGACCGAAATTTCAAGAGGAATCTGATGGACGGGGTGGATTTCATCAAAAACATCACTGTGAGGGCCAGCGAACACATCAGCGTACTCTGTTACGCAGGTACGTGCGTCCATGAAATCCGGACGCTGTGGGCAGTTCCATGATCAAGGGTGTGATCGGATGTATGATCCAGACCGTTCAAAGTCTTGAGAAGGGGGTCACGCTTCTTCCTATGGTGGCAGAATGAATGGATTAAGTGGTCATCCATGCCAAACGCAATTCAAACGCAGCTATTTTTGCACGTTCTCCTTATGCAGAACAGAAGCATATTCCTGCTGCGATTTGGACTGCGAAAGGAGGTCGGTCCGCATTCTCCACCGCCCCTGGCACCTATAAAACAAAGAGAGAGATAACGTGAGAGGCATCTTGGCTTCGGTTGGAACGTGAGACAGAAAGTAGAGTTTATTTTCTTTTCTTTTCTTTTTCTTTTTATTTTATTTTATTTAAGGGATCCAGCCCATTCATGTTGGGCTGAATCTCTTAACTAGGGCTAAGAGGTGAAGCTTGTAGCATGATGGGAGAACTATTTGCTTGAGCTTTTTTTTACACTGAATTGATGTTGATTTTAGTTTAATTAAGGGAATGTTTTTAGTTATTAATAGTCTGTTGTGACTAAAATTACAATGGGTCTGTGATGGCCTTGAGCATGTTCTTTTCCTTTTTATGTGTATGACGTTAGGAAGCCCTGTTGTTCACCATCGTCTCCTAGGCATGGTCGGATGACGGTACCCTTACTAACCTTCATGCATTGTTGATTGGTTGGTAATTAGTTTAATTCTATTGTTTACTTTGTCTCCTGGGCATAGTTTAGTGATGGAATCCATTCTAATTCATATACCTTTCATCTATTTGGAAACTATATCAAGTAAGTTCAGTTTGATTTCCATGGTTACAATCTTCAACTGGATGAAGATGGGACTCTAAGTCCAGTTGATTTCTTGATGCAAGCATAAGATCTCCCTGACCTCTACAAGTGGATCCTCTGAATCCCTAGTTTCCTTTCTCTAAATTCTTTAAGTTAGATTAAATATTTCACCATTATTTCCTTAAATTCATTCGATTTAGATTTCATCTTAGCCTAGTTCTAGTTCTGTTTAATTTTAGATTACGTACAGGTTCCAGTCCCTTGGGATTCGACCTCGGTCTCACCGAGTTTATTACCACATCACAACCCTGCACTTGGGGAGTGAACAGCACACACCCTTTGTGTGGGGTCTATCGTGATGTTTGCGACCAATCCACATCGTCCATTCCGCTAGGTAGGCCCTATCATACCCTCTCGCCAAAGATGGGGCAGATCCAAGGTCAAGGTGGGGCCTGCAACTTGATTCACATCCTTAAGTGTCCACTATGTTGATTCGACGGTCAGATCAATTTCATTTCGATTATCCACGGGTAAAAGGTATTTAAGAATTTATCTAGGTGACTGGAACCACCCGTTCTATGATTTTAGAACATTAAATATTTCTATTAGGGTTAATTCAACATTTATTATTATTATCGTTATTACTATTATTATTATTATTATTTATTTCCTTTATATATTTTTTTATATATAATTTATATTATCACAAATTATTAATATATCTAAATTATATGAATATCAGTAAGCAGGGATTAATAAATATATATATATATATATATATATATATATGATTTGTATGGTCGTATTTGTGTTAGGTTTTTAAATTTTATACAAGTCATTAAATTGTTTGAAATATGTTATTCATTATAAATTTTTTCAGTATATTTTATTTTTATGTATTACAAATTCTATAGTTTGTAATTTATATTAATGATGTTGTAAGTATATGCATATAATATGGATTATTGTTACATATCATTTTAATATGAAACTTTAAACATTTATAAAAAATATAAATAACATTTAATAGTATATATATTTAGGTTGTATTATTTCTTTTTGTATTTACATTAAATTAAATTAAATGGTAACACTCGAGTACTGGAAAGTACGGGGTGTTACAGATGTTAAGGCAAATAAGTCTCAAGTTAGTAAAAGACAACCAACTTATTGGTTATTAGTATGTACTTATAAATTTTTAAATTTTATATAATGGCATAAAAAGGCCAATTTCCATCTCCTTAGTTCGTTTGGGAATCATTGTCATAAGATTATATTTGTCCTTAAGTGCAGCATAGCGGTTTAGAGCAGATTCCATGAGCTTCTTGTCACGCCCCGAACTCGGAGACCGGGCTCTCAAAATTTCCGATTGCCGAATCCGGCGCCGACAGCCTCCGTAGTACCCCATTCTCGGCTCTCGGCACCCATATACCAAGTTCCGATCCTGGGATGCTACAAGGAGGATTTCTAATATCAATTTGATTCGTAATGAGCATAACCAAGCATAACCCACGAACAATAACCATGAGAATACCATCACAAAATTCACTATGAACAAAAACTTTGAATACAGTGCGTATAAAGGGAAATACAAGATAGTGGTAATAGCAAAACTCCAAAAGCTCGGCGGCACACTCCAACTGCGGTGAGACTATAGCTGTGTCCTGGCGTCACCTGCACGCATCAATCGTGCATAAGCTTATAGAAAACTTAGAGGGCGGTGTAAGTGTGTGCAAATGTGCTCAGAATGCAATGCCGGAGTAATGCGGAATCATGCTGATGAGTATGTAAATGCAACCAGCCATACCAAGGCTATGCAGTACAAGATGTGAATGCTATCGGCCATACCAAGGCCATGCGATGCAATATGTAAGTCAAGCATGTCAATCCTCATACCAATGCAACTTCTCACTAGAGCATCAAATCAGTACGGTTCTCAGTCTGGATAATCATCGGGGTTCAGTACACTCAAAATGGCACTGTCTCTCTCCAAGCAGCATAGTCCAAGTGAGCGTAAGAAACCTCACTATCCGCCTGGCCAATGGTCAGCCAATACCTATCCAGCACGTCGATAGCGAACCCATTTCCGAGGTGGTCAAACTCAGCCTAGTAATGGCCCCTGCTCTCGGGTGAGTAAGGCCACCACTCCTTTTCAACCGACCACGACACAGTGGGAGACGGGGCCTCATGGTATTCGGCCCTCGTGCGCTCATATATTCACTCGGTCTCGATATTGGAGTCATCCTCTGGTACCATCGGGTTCAGGGACTCTCACCCAGGGACATCTATGGGGCCTCAATTGCTTAGAACAAGATTTTTTCGGTATCCAACCAGCCACCCACGATATATCTGTGAAGGCTATGGCCCTGATGTCGCTAGGACATATCACAATCACACAGATGCAAATGCATGAACCACACTACCAATCATGCAACCATCCTACGTGAAGCACGTGCTCAGTAGGGTAACTCCACCTATCAGGGAGCCCATAAACAGTCTGTCCGAAGGCATATGCTATGATCAGACACTCCTCATCTCAAGCATACATATGATGCGTATGATCATGAATCATGGGGCTGTGCTAAACATGTTATAAAGTAATAAACTATCCTCTCAATGAAGATGGGCCTAGATGGCCTACATGAAACAGATACGAGCCTATCAGTGGCCTTAGGGAGAGTTATAATTTGGACATCGAACCAACATTACTCGTATAATGTGGACGTCAAACCAACATTATCCCCAAGGCTCGGCTCACCTCAAATACCATTAAGTAAATCCTGGTGGAATCACACATTTCAATGTGCCTTAGGTACATCCCACTAGGCCCTAAATACATCAAATGGGCCGTATCTCATAGGCCTTATATTCATCAAGTGGGCCACCTCAATGAACCTCACCAATGGGCCTTAGGTACATTGCAATGGGCCATCATCCATAGGCCTGAGAATGTATTAAAATGAGCCCGATCGCATAAGCTTTATGTGAATCAAATGGGCCTAATCACATAGGCCATATACATATCAAAGTGGGCCTAAACAATGGACCACAAATACCTCTGATGGGCCTCATGACGTGGGCCTATACATATCAAGTTAAGCCCCAACAACGGGCCCATAAACACATCAAGATGGCCTGAATACATGGGCCCATATATGTACCAAAGTGGGCCTAAACAATGGACCACAAATACCTCTGATGGGCCTCATGACGTGGGCCTATACATATCAAGTTAGGCCCCAACAACAGGCCCATAAACACATCAAGATGGCCTGCATACATGGGCCCATATATGTACCATAGTGGGCCTCAATAATAGGCCTATAAATATCCAAGTGGGCCTTAATAATGGGCCTAAAAAAATACATCAAGATGGGCCTAAGTACATGGGCCCATAAGCTTCCCAGTGGGCCACATGTGAAGCCCACCATAATGTTTATTTTACTATCCAATCTGTTGATAAGGCCACATGAATAGTGGCCCCACCAAAATGTCTATTTTCCAACCAACCTATTGATATGGTCACATGGACAAAGGGGCCCACTATAACGTTCATTTGCCACCCATCCTATTCATAAGGTCATGCAGATCAGGAGGGTACCCACCGTAATGTTTATTTGAAATCCAACCTATTCACGAGGTCACGCGGACCTTGGGCAGGGCTCACTGTAATGTTTATTTGAAATCCAGCCCATTCACGAAGTCACGTGGGCAGGGCCCACTGTAATGTTTATTTGCCGTCTAACCTATTCACATGGTCACGTGGACCTGGGTGGGTGGGGCCCATCGAAATGTGGTTCACAAATCCAGTCCACCCAATGTGTGTGTCCCACCTGGCTGAGGGTTCAGACCAAGTTTCAGCCGTGTCCAAATCTCAGGTAGGCCCCACTAAGTGGTTTTATATGTTTAGGCATGTCTTCACATGACTTTAGATGGTATGGCTCACCTGAGTTCCGTATACGGCTGATTTTTGGGACAGACGCTTGTTAGAAGGAGGGCCCCATGATGGACGGTACCGATGTTCGAAACGCTTCACGGTGGGGTCCACAGCTGGGCCGTGAGGGCCTAGCCCGTCCGCCCGCCACCCATACAGCAGCAGCGCTGCCACCTTTTTTGGTTTTTCTTTTTTTTTTTTTTGTTTCGTGGGGCCCGTCAGCAAGATCCAACCCGTCCATTGACTGAGTCCCACAAAATTAGCGGTCCACACCAAGTTTCAGGTGGGTCCAAGCTTCTGGTGGACCCCAGTAATCCTTTTTTTCTCGAGTTTTGACTGTAAACACTAGTATTCTCGATCCCATGGCCCGCCAGAAAATCAGATTAGCCTCATTTTTCGGCTTAACGCCTAAAATGATCTGAAGGATAGAATGGACGGTGTGGATCAGTCTTATACATCAAGGTGGGGCCTATATGTGCCGACACCCAAATAGCACTACTTACCTTTTTTTTTTTTTTTTTTATTAGCTTGTTAGTACACCACCATGCTAGTACACGCACTCCATTTTAACCCAACCTGTCCAACATCCAGAGACGCTGGACGACATGGATATACACTCCACGGTGGTGGGTCCCACATACACGTGGTCCACTCATCAAGGTGGGTTCCACATGAACATGGCCCACTGTGATATTTATGTTTTCCTTCCATCTGGGCCCGCTAATGGGCTGGATGGCATAGATCTAACCCATTCATCCAATGGGTCCCACATTAAAAAAAATATGTGTGATTCTTAGTGGGCCACACTCATCCATTCATCACCATCACCATTCAAAGAAAAAGGGAAAGAGAGAAAGAGAGAAACGGTGATCATAGAGGGACCCCGCCACTATGGGCCCCTCATGAACATATTACATACATCAAAATGGGTCCCACCAATAAGTGGGCCCTTAAATCATGCAATCAACGGTAAAAATCAAAGTTCACCCACCTTATTGGCCTTTTCCTTGCTCCTTAAGCCTTCTTAGCTCCTTTGCTTGGGTTTTAACGGTGGTAGATGATGGATCAACGGTTGAGATGAGGGATGAGAGTGTAGGGGAAAGTGGGCCACACTTGGCTTGGGGAAGAGCTTGGACGTTTGAAATTTTTTTTGTTGCTTGGAGAGATTTGAGAAAAATGAGGGAGAGAGAGAAGTGATGGGAGATATGGATGGAAGGGATGGGTGGAGTGGTTGTAATAAATGGGGATGGGTTAAGTTGAAAAATGGGTAAAGGAGGGATGGTGAGTGGGGAGAGAGAGTGGACTTATGGTAAGGGAGGAGTGGTCATGTGTACTTGTTGTTGGTGAGGTGGCATGAAGGTAAGGTGGTGTACTTGACTTGATTGATGGGATATCTCGTAGAGATTCCCTCGAGATTCGTAACGTGTGGCGTTTCTTCGAACCGAACGCTGACTGGCATCTTCCCACCAAGGTATCGGTTCGGTGCGCGAGTCGCGATGTTGGAACCGCTGCGACAGCGCGATCGTTAAGATACAAGTTTCGGTTCGAGCCGACTTTGGTATGCAGGACTTAGCTTAGGATCGTGCGCGACGATGGTAATGGGTCGAGGATTGCCGGAATTCGACCAGTAGGATCGCGGAAGCCTAAGAAGCGGTACAGACTAGGGTATGGGTCTTACACTTCTCCTGCTTAGCCTTACCCTCCTTTTAGGAGTCCTTAGCTTCACTAACATCATCCAGAAATTCAATGATGGCATCTATGTAGCGGCAAATGACTATGACATCATTTTCAGCCTCTGCAAGGAGCTCCTTATGCTTGTTAACCTTAGCCCGGTATCTTGATATGCTTATGTTAAAAGCTCGTTGAAGATGGGGAGAATTGATAGCGTCCCGAGCAGAAAATAAGGTTCCCCATGAGAGAATCTCTTTATCAAAGTCATCTTGTTCGCGGTAAAACACGTTTAACTGGCTCTTAGTGAGACAAAACTAATTGCATCGGATAACGACTTGAGTGCAAGCTTCCTTATATTTAGTTGGTAAAAGCTCCACTTTCTGCATGCAAGCTTCCTTTTTAGTAAGGAGTGTCTCCATCTGATCTTGTTCATGAGAAGCCTTATCATGTTGCTAAAATATATCATAGACTAGATGCAAGGCTTTCGGGAGGTCCTGTAAAATAGGGCCAGTAGCAGCAGGTACAGTTAGGTCGGCAATGAGAGAAGATATGTCATGCACTTCATTATGTGTTCCCAAATCATCCAAATCCAAGGCCAGTAAACTGGTCAACAAAGTATGAGCCTGGATATAAAAAAATGTTTCAGGGAATTCTTTTGGAGCCTTGACACCTCCAGTGGGATGGGTTCTTAGAGCAGAATAAATGTTGGTACTTAGAATTTTTACTTGGAGATTTGTGTGTAGCTAGCATCTATGTGGTCATGGATATTTATAACTCGAACGAAGAGTCACCTGCGCTAACTTGATCACTTGTTCATGATGGTTACAAGAACATGAGTAGAGTCGAAGTAGTTGATCATACATATCGATTGCATGCAAGACACATGACATAGCTATTAATTCAAAACTCAATTGAAAATCAGTTGATCAAACTATTGCTTTAAGAAATAAGGACGAGATAAGTTTTATTGACAAGTCATAAGGACTAAAAAAATTACAAGCCATGTAAGGGAGATATTTAGAGTAACACAAAGGGTAAAAATATTTTTATTCATTTATAAGGTACAATCGACAAAGTACATGTACAAACCACAAAAAATAAATTCGGTTAATGATATTCGCAGATAGATGATCAACATCAAGAAGCTTTTGCCAATGCTCCCTCGTCGAACAAAAGAATACCTGATGGCCATGGTCCATTCTCAATACTGGAGGAGGCTGTCGATCATGAGGGCTCTATAAATATCACGTTGTCTCGTGCCTGAACCCAGGTATCCACCTTTACTTAGATGGAATATGCACTATTAAAGGAACTGTGAGACGAGACCTAATCGGATAAAGCTTTGTTAGTCACTACTGAAAGAATAAGTCTAAAAGAGGCAATCTAAGCCAACTATTCTCTAGAAGACTTGAACCCTACCTAATTTCACGTATAAAACTCAGAGACGAGAGGGACTCCTATCTTCTTGCAGAGGACTCCTTTTCAAGCAACCTCAAACCAAAAAGATTAGGGGTCTTACATCCATTGACCTAAACTTATTGTCTCCTAGTCGAGGAATACCCTTGTCAATCACTAGAAATTTCTGAACAATTGTGGTGTATTCTCCATCTTTCAGTTTTAGGAGACCCTAACCATTCTAGATTCAAATTAGAAAAAAATGGATGGTTGCACACATTCTCCTTATAAGAACCCAAAATGGCAACTTGGGAGTAGAAAGATGACGAACATCAATCATCTGCATGACCTGGTCAAACCACTTTATACCTCTACATTAATCTAGTCGTGAAATGTGGTGGAAGCGGTAACATGAAACGTGCCCAATAAGCTCCAAAGGTCCCAACTGCATTAGTTTTTTTTGATGTTCGGTTAGAGACTAAACCAAGGCTAGGGTAACTTGAATTACAGTTTAACTCATATGCTCTCCCAAGTTGGTCTAGAGAGCACAAGTGGGTTGATTAAAAGCTTATTTCAATTTCTAGACATTTAGGTATTTGCATACATCTGCGAAGTACTGAATGTCTCTGGAAAAATTTCTCTCTCTCGAAGAAAATAAAGAGATGGAAGCATTGTGAGGAAATAACTGAAGGCTAGATTTAGACAAATCCCAAGCTAGAAAAGGGTATTTGTAGGTGTTTGGGATAAGCATAACATTCATTGAGCTCAGGAGTTGGAAGCCACGTGGTTGAACAATAAGGAGTTTCACTACAAATGAATTCATCTGCACCATTAAAAGGTTTGTGGAATAATAATGAGGGTTGCCGCCTATCAGGAGGTGCAGTAGTCAGTGCCATGTGGAAAATTTTGATTCATCTCCACAGAGGCAGTTGATAAAACCATATCTCTGTAATTAATGCATAGAAATATACAGAAGAATGAATATCAATCAAAATATTTTCTTTGGATAATTTGCATTTAACTACCTGCCTAGGTCGTACGGTATTAACATAAGTCTTACATAAGCTCGACAATATATCATCAAGTCTAATGCATAAAGAATTCATACAGAAAGTGAAATTGGTCGAACGGGAGATCGATTGATATGGCATCATATGGAAGATGAATTGATTTGATAAAATTATATATATATATATATATATATATGAGTTTGAAAGTCAAAAAACTATCCAGTCATAATATTAAAAGCCCGGGAAAGTATAAAGGAATGAAAGATTGGGTTATCCTGAACTTGGAACCTTTAAAAGATTTATAACTTTCGGTCGAGATATCCATTAACTGATTGTTGTCCTTTTGGTCTCATGTAGCCTCCTACCTCCCGTTTTGAAGTAGTGAACTAGTTGGAAGAAGAAGAGGCTTTGTGAACCAAGGCATCACAAGCTTCATAAGCAGCGTGCACTTTTTACTAAGCTCCTTAGTTTCAATCTATGATGTCTTGATTTCCTCTATAACAGTGCCCAACTATTTCTCCACTCTTCTTGCCGAGCTTGGGCAATATATCTCTTGGAGATGATCTCGTCTTGGTTATCATTTATATTTTGGATTTGTTGTCGCAAAGTCATAAATTGCTGAGAAGATTCATTCACCTTGAAATATTGTTGCTCATGCGATTTCAAAAAAGCATCGATTCGGCCAATCTCTTCTTGTGTCAACTTATAGCCGTGGGCGGTAGTCAAAGCTTGCCTCAATGGTTCCAATTTAGCAGAAAGCCCATCACCTAAATATTCCAATCTATTAATATGAGAAGTCAATATTTTTAGTCGATTGTCGACCATCAACTTAGATAGGTCGAGAGACATCAATCATTCAATCTCTTTATCTAGAAAGTCGATTTCTAATTGCTGCTCGTCGACAGGAAATGGAGGCAAAGCAAGAATAGTAAGTGTCAGATTTACCTCGAGAAGCTATGAGAAAATATTGAATGTCGCATCGAGATCGTCTAAAGATTAAAGCTTCATCGAAGGAGGTCTAGATGACTCGCCTAACCACGGGGAATCGACGGCAATGACAGAAGGATCAACAGAAGGCTCACTGACCATAATTTTCTTGGAAGGATGGCTGATTAGTGATTCTAGCACGTTGAAAGAAATTGTGGGTTCAACATGTAAGAACTCTATTTAGTGGGCCTCAATGATCAACGGTCAGGATTGTCATATAGTTGGACTAGATGATTGAGTAGACCAGTGGACCCCACTTCAGGTGATGTGCTGCGTAGTCTATCTGTGCAGCTCTGCGTACTAGGGCTGGAATGCTATAGCTGTCTTACGCAGACAGCAGTTTGAGTTGAACTGGGATACTACAATGTGGAGCGTGGGAGAGAGAGAGAGAGTTATGATGGGTTTCAAACTCTCTCTCCACAGTCTCTATAAAAGAGAGCTGGGTCCCCGATCCTACATCAATGGCAGAATACGAGTCCCATCTATAGTTTTACAGAAAGGGTGTGAAGGAGAGGAAGATCCTAGCTTTATCTTCTCTGGTATTTTATATAGAAGATCTAGTATTCTATTTTCAGCAATGGCGTCTCAGTTAGGTAAGTCATCTGACCCCTTGATCACCATGTCCTATGCACAATTTGATCTGTGGGCCTATTCCGCATGTATGATAAATCCCATAGTTGGTATCAGAGCTTCTGTGCAGAGGCATGGATGATCAGATTCAGATTCATCCATTAAATATTTGAATTCATAATCAGATCTTCGAATTCCCAAATTAGGCAAATTGGAATTTTGAATTTCGATTTTAAATTAGGGATTTTCAGATTTGAATTCCCAAATTATGAAAAATTAGGGATCTTGAATTCAAATCCTCAGATCCAGCAGTTAATTAGGGATTTTCGAATCCCTAAATTCAGAAATCAGTTAATTAGGGATTTAGATTCGAATCCCTAAAATTCAAATTCTGCAATTGGGGTTTTCCATTCGAAGCCCATAAATCCAGCTAAACAGGGATTATTCCAAACCCCTTATACAACCTATTAGGGATTTCAGATCCTAAACCCTAGATCAATTTGGGGATTTCATTGTATTTGAATCCCACATCAGTTCCAATTAGGGATTCCAGTTTTGTATCCCCAAATCCAGTGATTAGGGCATAGGGTTTCTTCCTAATACCCTCACCTGTCACTATTTGGGAGGCAGCCGTGGATGCTGAGCCTTCACCGACATCTCTGATGGTCAGTTGTGCACCTTCATCTAAGCAGGCCAGGATTCCGGTCATCTCCTTCTTCTCATGCATCGATTTCTCCCACCGGCGGAGCATGCTTTCCCTGATTCTAGCAGATCCAGTGATTCCGCCCTTCATTCACGGCTGATTGGATTTCTGTCCAAAGCTCATCACTGTCGAACTGACCACCAGCCGCGACGACCATTGTCGTGCTTGGTGTCGTGCCTGGGAAAGACTCTGCTCGATTTGAGAAGGATGGTGGTCGCCCGGACCTTAGGAAGGAAACCAAGATTTCCGGATGGTGGTCGTCTAGACCCTTCAGAGGCTAACGCAAGCAAGCCCCCCTTTTTTTTATCTGTTATCGGGTCAGTAGACCCGACTGATGGCTCACGGGTCCGTAATTAGAACCCAATCCCGGCCTGTTTAAAAGTGGGCCCTGGACTATGTTATGACCCCTCGATCATATTTTTCCGTGGGATTTGTTCCCACACTTGAATGTTGATCTGGTCAGGCTATTTGTTCTATTGTGAGCATTCATGCTAGCTCATCTTCTAGGCAGATGAAAGTGACCCTTCACCTAATGGAAAATTTAAAGATTTGGTGAAATCTGTCCCATATTATGGACATCCATGTATGGATGTTCCCATCTTATAGCTCCACTCAATCGGCATATTATGAGAATATCAGGAGCTCGATTTAGTTATGTCTATTTTGAAGAACAGATCAAATAAGAGTCCTGATTCAACCATATTATTGGCCCATCACTCATCTTTAAGTGTTGATGTGGACCCTTAAAATATAAGGTGTGAAATCTATTTATATGTTTCACTTTAAGGATTTCCAAAAGGTCAGTATCAACTAACTTATGGACCGCATCGGATTGATTAAGATATAATCCAAAGAGAGGCAGGATTATAATAGCAATCTTAACGTCTATATTTGTAATTTTGGATTCGGTTGTGTTAGCCACCATAGTGACCTCAATTGATGAAAACTTTACAAGCACAGACTTGTAACATTGGGATAAGGAGGATTGCATACAATTGCGTTCAATTTTTTCATGCGTACAGTAACGAAAACACAGACGATTACCGTTTGGCAGTCAAGTGAACGGGTGAAGTAAATGGTGTTAGTAATGTAAAGCTGAAAGACTCATCTCACCCACAGGTGTTGAGTATCTCAGATTTACAAGACTTACATCACTTAGCTTCATGTTTAGGAGGATCACTAACATGTTGTCATTGCCACCCACAGAAGGAATGATAATGATGTAATAGATTCTTACCAGGATAAGATGGTTGGGCCCATCGTCATCTTGGATGATTCAGTTGATGCCTCCCTTAGCAATTGAATTGATTCATTTAGCCTGATATTTTGTTTACATTCACGAAATTAATTTATGAAATCATCAACTAATGTGAGTATATATGTATCTCTTCTATTTCAGTCTCAATTCCAACTAATACGCATCAAGTCCCTGTCTTTAATGGATCTAATTACGCTCAATGGAAGAATTTCATTGAGGTTGTACTGGGCTGTCTTCAATTAGATCTTACCCTGATAACACCAGAACCGCCAGAACCATCTGATGATGCCACTGAAGCTGAATATAATCGATGGGTTGCATGGTTTAGATCAAATGATACATGCATGAAAGTAATTAAGTATTCGATTTCTGAATCCATTAAGGACACAATGCCTGATACAGACAATGCCAAAACTTTCCTGACTGAAATGGGAAAACGGTTCAAGAAATCTGATAAATCTGAAGTAGGCATCCTTCTGAATAAATTGACTCGCTCGTCCTACGATGGAAAAGGCAACATCCGTGAATACATTGTAGAGCAGATCGAGGTTGTTTCTAAGATCCGTGCTCTAGGGCTTGTACTCACTGATGATCAACTGGTTCATTTGATCATGAATAACCTACCTCCCCAATTTGGTACGTTCCTAGTGAACTATAACACTCTAAAGGACATGTGAACATTGGATGAACTTATCACTCAGTGTGTCCAAGAAGAAGACAAGATCAGGCAGGTGGTTAAAGTTCAAAATGTTAATATGATGACCTCAGGTCATGGGCATGGGCAACGGAATAAAGGTAAGAAGAAGAGGAAACAAGGTTCTAATAATGGATTCTCTGGTCCTTCATCTGGAAACCATGAGAATCAATCTGGAAATAGATCTAAACGCAAACGGGTTAAAGGCAAACCATGCTTCTTTTGCAATAAGGCGGGTCATTTCAAGAAAGACTGCGAAGGCTTTAAGAATTGGCTCATAAAGAAAGGTAATCATTCTGTTCTTGTCTGTTTTGAATCTTATCTAACTGATGTGTCAGTGGATTCCTAGTGGATAGATTCAGGAACTACTATTTACATATGCACTTCTATGCAGGAATTACTACAGGTCAGGCCACCAACTGATGCAGAGCGCTCAGTATACGTAGGCAATAGTGTTAAGGTAGACGTGGAGGCAATAGGAGTCTATAGGCTTAAGTTAAAGTCTGATTATTTTTTGGATTTAGGAGATACATTATGTGTGTCATTTATAAGACGTAATTTAGTTTCAATTTCCTGTTTGGATAAGTTAGGATATTTATTCCACTTTGAAAATAAAAGTTTTGGTATTTACTTTAATTCGATTAAAGTTGGAACCGACTTTATAGTAAACAACTTATACTAGTTAGACTTGATTGCCTCTCACGTCTATAATATTAATACCTTGCATGGAAATAAAGCGGGATCCAAGCGAAGACTAGATTATGAGAATTCCTCCATGTTGTGGCATAGGCGGCTATGCCATATATCTCGTGAGAGATTAGACAGGCTTGTGCGAGAAGAAATTTTACATTCTCTAGACTTCTTTGACTATAAAGTATACATTGATTGCAAAAAAGGGAAACAAACTAGAACGAGAAAGAAAGGTGTAACCAGGAGTGTAGGTCTATTAGAGGTTATACATACAGATATCTGTGGACCATTCCCTATAGCCTCATAGAGTGACCACAAATATTTTATTACCTTTATAGATGACTATTCTCGCTTCGGGTACCTATACCTTATCAGTGAGAAATCAGATGCCCTGGATGCTTTTAAAATCTATAAGGCCGAAGTTGAAAATCAACTCGATAAGAGAATTAAAGTTGTCAGATCTGACCGTGGTGGTGAATACTATGGCAGATATGACGAATCAGGATGCAATCCAGGGTCATTCGCTAGATACCTGAAGGATTGTGGCATTGTCGCTCAATACACTATGCCTGGCACTCCAGAGCAGAATGGAGTGGCTGAGAGACGTAATCGCACCCTTATGGATATGGTGCGAAGCATGGTCTGCAATTCGACATTGCCAGAATCTCTGTGGGGTGATGCGATCAAAACCGCAGTTCATATACTAAACAGGGTTCCCAGCAAAGCAGTTAACAAAACTCCTTTTGAGTTGTGGAATGGGAGAAAACCAAGTCTCCGATATCTACATGTTTGGGGTTGTCCTGCTGAGGCCAAAGTTTATAACCCGCATGAAAAGAAGCTTGATCCTAAAATCGTAAGTTGTTTCTTCATTGGATATCCACAAAGATCAAAAGGCTATTGATTTTACTGTGCTTCCCACTCTATTAGGATTGTTGAGACTAGGAATGCCAAATTCATTGAAGACACTGAAAATAGTGGGAGCACAAACATAAGAAATTTTGTATTTGAGGAATAAAGGACTATGACTCCTGTCATGATCAATCCAGATCACGTGGACATTAATGGTGCAGTCGATTCTGCAGTTACTATAGAATACCACGTAGAACCTTAAATACAAACCACTGATAAGGAAAATCAAGATCAGACCCAACAAGCTGAATCATTAAGAAGATCTGAAAGAGAGAGAAGGCCTGTAAATCGAGACGATTACATCGTATACTTACAGGAGCACGACTTTGACATAGGGGTGGACAAGGATCCTGAATCTTTTACACAAGTCAAAAAAAGTGCTGATCATTCTCGTTAGTTTGATGCCATGAAAGATGAGTTGAAATCCATGCAGGACAATAAAGTATGAGATCTTGTAGAGTTACCTATTGGAATAAGGCTGATTGGTTCTAAATGGATATTTAAAACTTAAAGGGACTCCAAAGGTAATGTCGAAAGGTATAAAGCTCGACTTGTTGCCAAGGGTTTTAACCAACGTGAGGGTATTGACTTTAAGGAGACTTTCTCTCCAGTATCTAAGAAAGACTCATTCAGGATTATAATGGCTCTTGTAGCTCATATGGATTTAGAATAACATCAGATGGATGTAAAGACTGCATTTCTCAATGGGGATCTAAATGAGAATGTATACATGTTGCAGTCTGAAGGTTTTGTAGCTACTGGCTCAGAATATTTGGTTTGCAAACTTAAGAAGTCCATCTATGGGTTGAAACAGGCATCGCGACAGTGGTACCTTAAGTTTCATGAAGTAATTTCCTCATATGGCTTTGTAGAAAACACTGCAGATGAATGCGTCTACATTAAAACCAGTGGGAGTAAGTTCGTTATGATGATTTTGTATGTTGATGACATTCTGTTGGCCAGCAGTGATACCAGGATGTTAAGCGACACCAAGAAATTCTTATCTCAAAAGTTTGAAATGAAAGACCTTGGTGAAGCTTCTTACGTCATCGGCATTGAGATTCGCCGTGACAGAACACTTGGACTGCTCAGCCTGTCACAGAGGGCCTACATTAGTAGGGTACTCAAAAGGTATGACATGTAAAATTTTGCTCCAGGAAAGTCGCCCATTGTAAAGGGTGACAAATTTGGTTTATTTCAGTGTCCAAAGTATTATTTGGAAAAGAATCGAATGAAAGAATTTCCGTACACGTCAGTAGTAGGGAGCATCATGTATGCTCAAGTCTGTACGCGACCGGACATTGCCTTTGTCACTGGAATTTTGGGAAGATATCTATCTAATACCGGAATGCAACATTAGATAGCTGCAGGTATCTTCAAAGAACAAAAGACTTCGGACTCACATACAAAAGATCTGATCAGTTTGAGTTAATCGGATATTCAGACGCAGACTTCGCAAGCTGCGTTGACACTAAGAAGTCTACTTCAAGATACGTCTTCATGATGGTGGGAGGAGCTGTGTCGTAGAAAAGCATGAAACAATCTACCACAACCTCATCCACTATGGAAGCTGAATTTATTACCTGCCATGAGGCATTTAATCAGGCACTATGGTTACAGAGTTTCTTCTTAGGTTTGCAGGTACTGGAGCATATCTCGAAACCATTAAGAATATTTTGCGATAATTCGGCTGCTATTTAATTCTCTAGTAACAACAAGCATTCGTCAAGGTCGAGGCATATCGACATCAAGTACCTTGTTGTAAAGGAAAGGGTTCAGAATCATCAAGTGTTTGTGGAATTCATCGGCACTAAGCAGATGATTGTAGATCCACGCACTAAAGGGCTCCTTATCACGCCATTTCAGGAGCATGTAACATCCACGGGAGTCATTGATCCCACAGATATTTTTAGTTAGTGGGACTTGAGCGTATTTTGATTTTCATAGACACTTAGAGATCTCGTTTTATACAGTTTGTTTGGATAGTTTTGATATAAAGATTTATTTCTGCTTCTCTATATATATGCGTAAAATTTTGAGTAAGTAGAACTACAGACGTGTCTCATTAGAGACATATAAAAGCTTCAGGACCTCTTAAGGATAGGCACATATCATCACACTAAAGTGTGTAATCCTTATACCACATTTTCTAGTTCGTGATCTATGTCATTAAGATTAAAACTATTTGTGATCGCGCTTAGACTCACTTCGCCTAAATTAAATGTTGTGATGACTACCACGTTTTGATACTGACTGTCTTAATGGACCAGATTGAATAACATTACTCATACTGTCCAATTGTTTTCATTAGTTAATCATTTGGATATTTTTTTTTAAAGCTCAAAACTTGTTTTCAAAAATAATTCTATATGACTATCATTGACGTTGCTCAATGAGGCCCAAGTGGGAGAATGTAAGAACTCTATTTAATGGGCCTCACTAATCAACGGTTTGGATTGTCATACAGTTGGACTGGATGATTGAGTAGACCAGTGGGCCCCACTTCAGGTGATGCGCTGCGCAGTCTATCTGCGCAGCTCTGCGTACTAGGGCTGGAATGTTATAGATGTCTTACGCAGACAGCAGTTTGAGTTGAACTGAGATACTATAATGTGGAGCATGGGAGAGAGAGAGAGTTGTGATGGGTTTCAAACTCTCTCTCCACTGTCTCTATAAAAGAGAGCTGGGTCCCCGATCCTACACCAATGGCAGAATACGAGTCCCATCTATAGTTTTGCAGAAAGGGTGTGAAGGAGAGGAAGATCCTAGCTTTATCTTCTCTGGTATTTTATATAGAAGATCTGGTATTCTATTTTCAGCAATGGGGTTTCAGTTAGGTAAGTCATCCGATCCCTTGATCACCATGTCCTGTGCACAGTTTGATCCGTGGGCCTATTCCGCATGTATGATAAATCCCACAAGACAATGTTTGTCGAAGCCACATTTCTCTTAGGAGAATCATCAAAGTTAGTCATATCAATGATTACATGATCTAACTGCTCAAAAGACGATGAGATTCTCAACATTGGCCGGAGAGTCAAGTTGTGCCACTTCAACATTGCAAGCGAAAGACTCGAGGACCAAAAGAGGATCAACAGTAGGCATGGTTGATGAAGGTCGCGATCGTGGCCTGTGAACTAATTGAGTGGAGTCTAGTGAAGTCTTGGCTTCTTTTGCAATTGGATTATAGGTTGGTGTTGACTGTTTGGCGGGTTTTGGGCTTTTTGTCTTCTCGACAATGTATTCTTCTGTTATTTCAACATTCTTTAATGTTTCCTTCGCTTAAGCTTGAAGAGAAGCAATTTCTTATGAAACAACAAAACGTTGAGTGGTTCTAAGGGTTATCTTTGAAGGAGCCACTGTCACAGTGACGACTGTAAGAGAAATAAAATGGTTCATGATCGAATCATAATAGAATTTAAATCTATGTGGGGCATTTAGAAGCCGTTGGAAATACTATTCAATAAAATGGGCATTCAGTTCTTGAGAAAAATGATGGTTTTTGAGTGAACTAGAAGCCCTAATGTATCCCAACACTTCTATGCTCTCGCCCAAAAGGATTCAAGTCATTTTCCGTGTGATTAGTCACTTTTATGAGTATTCCAAATTACTTATGAAGATGATATCGTTTCCTTGCATTCTTTAGAGGATAAACACCAATCCAATACGCAAATCCTTTGTCTTTTAAACTTCTATAATACCCATCTAGGTGAATCCCCATTTAGAAATTAACTAAGCGTTTACTTATAGGAGATTGAAATTAAACACTCTCATTACCTTGGTAACCTCATTGGAGCATCAAATGTAAGGTAATTGATTCAAGGAAGTGGAAGAATACCGACTTAAAAAAATAGGGGAGGAGAGCATAGATTAAGCACCTCAAGAAGGCGATACAAAGGGGCTCAATCCGACAAGTGTTTTCAATTGTAAGAATTCACATATTCTCTCCTTGTGTATGATTAAGTATATAATTTGACTCAAACTCGCGTAAGTTCTTGTGTATAACCGTATTGCCACCAACATGGGTGAGTAAATGTGTAATTCCTTATATAGGCCTCTGATGGGAGTGTACGTGTTTCAAGTCCTTGTATAGGCCTCCGACGGGAGTGTACATGTGTAAGACCTTCTGTACGCCTCCGACGAGAGTATATGCTTATAAAGATTAGGGGTGAACTTATTAAAAACTCATAAGATAATGAATACCAATAAACTTGAGGAGAGTGCATCTACCAGGAGTGGAGTAGGGAAACCAAACCACTATTCATACTTGTGCTTGTGAATGTCATTTTAGCATAATTTTATTCATGTTTATGTGATTGTTTAGTTAAACTATATAAATACTTGAATTAGATTGTATGTTAGGCGCTTAACTTGCAATGCACACACAAGCTCTCACTATCTCTTATAGAGTAGTTGCTTAATTGTTATATCATTTGTAGTCTATGTGATTAGGCCCACTTCAGCTCAGAAGCGTTAGTGTTAATTTGTCTTGTTTGATTTTATTGGTAGATTAATTTTTGTAGGCAATAATTTTTATTTAATCCTAATCACACCCCTTTAGGACTTAGCCATAATTCGATAGGTCCGGTCCACTAAGCTTCCGCATACATCATGGTAGAATATTCCAGACAATTTCATATATAAGGCCACCGCATGCGTTACATTAATTGACGTATGATAATTAGAACGAATTCCAAGATAAAAGTTGTTTCAAAGATACAAAAATGTATTCTCTATATGACACATGGCTAGGTCATTAATACATGACTACATTTCCAACCATTCTTTATCGAATATTTTTAAAAAATGTGAGGGGACAGTGTTTATATTAAAATCCGTATGGTTTAGATAAACTGTGCAGATTTAGCCACGTGGCACAAAAGATATTTGAGAAGCATGTGTTAAGGATTCAAGGATTGACTCATCTTTTTCAAGGGTGTTTTTGGCATTTTGGTTTTCTCTGGATAAAGGCAAGTAGTTGTTCTAGCCATGTAAGCTATAAAGTATGTTATAAGCATACAATATAGATAAGGTCATGATCAATGAAATATAACCGCTCTTTTCCCAGTTGGTTGCAAACGAAGGCGCCATATGGACAGATGATTGTTCTTCAATCTCTCCCATGAAAGCTTAGAAGTGGATTAAGAGAACACGATCTCCTCCGAATCCAAAAACCCAACTACAAATTCAAAACAATGATGTATGTAGGTTTAGTTCTCCCCTGCTCAGTAACAATAGACCCTTAGTGTAGACCTAGTATCGGTCCGTCTCTGCGTATGCGCTGGACTGACTTTAGGCCATAGTCATTAGCTGTAATTCCTTTCCATCTGTGCCTGTGTGCCGATTCTGAAAGAAGACCTTAGCTTAGGAATCCATCCACCTATGCTCATACATTAGGCTATCCTTAGTTGTAATTTTCGCCATTACCTTTGCCTCCTTTATTAGCATGCTACTCTCAGAAGCACCATACTGCTCTCAACCAGGTCGGTGATACCGTTATAGTGGTAAGACACACATTTTTCCCGCATCCATCTCTCTTTAATCCTTTCTGTTTTGGCCATACAACTGTTGCACATTCGAAAGTCCTTGAAGTTTTAAGGCAAAAAAGAGCTCATTTAGAGGAAGAGCCCTAACATTTGTCAATTGCTTGAGTAACGAACACATGACAGTTGACTGAATAGATGAACGATCGAACCAACGACCGAACTTGGCTTTATCTCGTTGCTAGGGGTCTGTGGTCATGGTTTGAATCAAACACCATTGGCTCTAGCATTCCTATAATCCTCACACAGGTTTTGTGTGGTTGAATTTGAGACTAACACCAATCATCAATTTAGATGTCCAAGTGGGACCCACCAAATTTTAGGCTATATTAAAACTGAAGTAGGCCCCACCAAGTGCTTTTAGATGTTTAGTCACGATTTTTCATGATTTCAAATGATTTGGCCCCCTGACTTATGAATATGGCTGATTTTTTGCACATCCTATATCCTAGAATGGACCTACCAAATGCACGGTGTAGATGTCCATCACACACCACAGTGGGGCCCATAGACCTAATAAGAAGCTCCCATAAGGTCAACCGCATAACATACATATGTGTGTGCAGGTTACCATGCAAAAATCACATTGATCAGATGATCCACTCAATTTGCTGGTTGGCCATTAATTTTTTAGCCATCCTTTTATTTATTTATTTTGTCATGGATGCAGGGGCGGCTCAAAGGGGTAGGCAGGTGAGGCAATCGCCTAAGGCCCCCTGATCGAAATCGGATTGCGTACTGAGTTACTTAATACGTTCTTACGGTACTGAGTAAACTCAGTTGGGCCCACCGTGAATGTATTTGTCTTATCCACTTCGTCCATCCATTTTTTCAGATCATTTTAGTGGTTGAGTTCAAATTTGAGTATATCTAAAGCTTAAGTGGACCATAGCGCAGGAAATCGTGGAAATATTGATTTCCACCGTTGAAACCTTTCTATGGACCACAGTAATATTTATTTGTCATCCAACCTTTTCATAATATCACAAAGACATGGATGAAGTGAAAAAAAAAAAATCTCAGATTGATCTAAAACTTCTATGCCCCTAAGAAATTTTCAATGATAGATGTTCAATTCACACTTTTTCCGGTGATGTGGTCCATTTGACCTTTGAATATGCTTCATTTTTGGGCTAATGACCTACACTTACCTGCTAAAATGTATGGACGGAGTGGATAAAATGCATGAATGACTGTGGGACCCACACAGTTTACTTAGTACGCTAATTGTACTGAGTTACTCCATACGTTTCCCCCTAATTATGAAGTTTGTATATTATAGCAAAATTAAAATTTCTTAATTATGAAGGTCCTATATTACAACAAAATTAAAATTAAGAAGAAGAAAAAAATCTAAAATTTTTGAAATAAAATTTGAAAGGCCTATAAAATAGGAACATTTAAAAATTAATTTACAAATTTGAAATTGAAAATAAAAAACAAATCCTAAAAACTAGCACTACCAATAATAACCGTCTAACTTTATCATCTCTTTTCAAAATTATAGCATCATTCTCAATAAATTCTTCCCCTAAAACCTAGGACCGCAACTACCTATTTAATTACTAATTAAGTTCTCAAAAACTTAAATCCTAAGCCTCATTTTTATGATTTGCCTAAGGCCCCTAAGAAGGTTGAGCCACCCCTGCATGGATGCGATGGTTAAGATTGCCTAACAAAGGTGACTCTTTAGAGTCATAAGCAACTTGTGATGGGCTCAAACGAATGGACTGATAAAATTATTGATTGGACCTACTTTTGTGTAAATGATCTGGACCATCAAAATTAAAGGCTAATGATCAAATGAGTACTCTTATTAGATTAGTGTAATATTTACATGTAAATTCTATGTTATACCTAGTGTACAGTCTAAATCCAAGTGATTGCATTTTCTAAGTGTCCCATTGCAACTAGGAGTATTATAACTTTCAGTGATTTGAGAGCATCGAAGCATATGTCTCCATGTAGAGAGAGACAGTGAAGTGTCCCATTGCACCTAGGAGCGATATTACTTATAGTGATTTGAGAGCACTGGACCATCTGGTCCATCTCTATATAGAGATAAAAGATATGAGAGGTTTGCTGGTCCCACAAGCACCCCTCTTCAGTGGCATCATTGCACACACGCACACGTGCCAACTTGGTAAGCTTGTAATAAATCTGAAACGTGCATATGTTGGACCCCACCATAAAGATGATGATAGCTTGTAATATATATATATATATATATATATATATATATATATATATATATATATATATATATATATATATTTGCATGTGGGCCGTTGGATTGGGGTGGCGCACCTCATGAGTGGACCAGCCTTATTTTTTATTATGGCCATCTTCACGATGGCAACAATGCTTGCTGCGTGTAAATGTGCGTGTGGGTATGTGGGAATCAGAAAGTAGTGGGAAACATACTCGCAGCTTCGTGTTAAGACATGAGATTTTCCCACCCCCACGCTCAGCCACTCACACGTGCCTTTATATGTAACACACGTGGCAAGATGGAAAGTGTGTGAGAGACTTGTGAGTATGCGTAAGGAGCCTCTACAGTGAAATTAGCGGTACACACAAATCAGACGAATTCACTAATCAGGTGCGCCACCTCTGTACAAAACAAATCGACGGTTTAAACTCCTCGGCGGTCCAAATTCGTTGTACACGTGTGGACTGGTTGAATCCTTGATGGTTAGATTTGGCTGTAAAGCTGAGCGTGAGAGGGGTGCCTGTGGGGCTACCAAACCTCAGGCCAGTCCAGTAATCATAAGCCGTTGATCTTTTCTACTAGCAGTCTATTTTTCCTGATGCTCGTATGGCCCAGTCAACGACTGGAAACGCCTTATATCATAGCGGCAGATGATTCTCACAAAGCTCCCAACTAGATGAACGGTCCGGATCTTGCACGTACTTCCCACAATGGGACATGTACAGAGGAGAGTATGATATAGATGACTAGCCGCAACACGGCTCATTAAAATAACCAAGAGATAATGTCGTCCAGGGCCTAATCATGTGTACTCAAACCTTCCCATACACCTAGTTGCATGGGTACCTTTTTACATCTAACATCACCATCCATACCGTCCGTTAGGTCCATTCCACCTTCTTCCAGACTATAAAAAGAGATCACAACCATCGGACTGGCCTATCTCCACCGAACTCTCTCGTCCATTCATTTGTTCATGCCACTTCATGGACCGTTTTCTATCTTCCTATCCTCATGATTTTTTTAAGGAAGCCCAGTAAGAGTGCTACGAACCAAATGGACGTTCCAGACTGATAACATGGTTTGTCCACATGTCCAAATACAACTAGGTGCATGGAAAGATTGGTCCACCGTATCATTTTCCATCACTCATGCCCACTACAATATCTACAATAACAATTCAAGATGTGACGTGGAGTCTTTCAAAATGAAAAGGAAAACGAATTTCTAAAACTCTCCTAAAGAGTCCAACACCGATAGTATTAATTTAATGTGGTTGTTTGTTTATTTCGTATCCGAACCGTATTGGCCGCACGATTCATCAATCTAATTCAACTAACCACCCCCCCCCTCTCTCTCTCTCTCTCTCTCTCTCTCTCTCTTTCTCTCTCTCTCTCTCTCTCTATATATATATATATATATATATATATGGGAAAAGGTTCTATACGCTGGAGCTCACTATAAGCTCCCATGAGGTCGAGCCGTGTGGGCTCCACTGTGATGCGTGTCGACCATCAACACCATGCATTTGATGGGTTTCCTTTAAATTATGGGATATCCCAAAAATCAGCCGAAACTCAGGTGGGCCATACCATCTAAAATCATGTGAAGACATGCTAAAAACATATAAAAGCACTTGGTGGTGCCCACCTGAGTTTTGAATGTTTGTTGAAACTTGTCCAACCTCATCCAAGTGGGACACACATAATGGATGGGCTGGATTTGCAAACCACATCTTGGTGGGCCCAAAAAATGATTATTAATATTTTAATGGTGCACGCCCCCTCTCAACTTCTGTATGTGGTGTGGCTTAAACAAATCATGGATTGACTTGATATTTGAGACCTAAACCGACGATGGAATGATGCATCTGACTGATGGGGTAGATGTTCGAAACTCATCACGGTGGGGCCCACACAGCTCGACCTCATGGGACATTCCCATCAGCTCAAGGCATAGCGCCTTTTCCATATATATATATATATATATATATATATATATATATATATATATGAAAAAGGTACAATGCCCTCGAGCTGACTATAAGCTCCCGTGAGGTGAAGCTATGTGGGCCCTACCGTGATGTGTTTCGACCATCAACACCGTGCATTTGATGGGTACCCTTTAAATTATGAGATATCCCAAAAATCAGCCATATACGGAACTCAGGTGGGCCATACCATCTAAAATTATGTGAAGACACCATTAAAACATATAAAAGAACTTGGTGGAGCCCACCTGAGTTTTGCATGCGCCTAAAACTTGGTCTGAACCCTCATTCAAGTGGGACACACATAATGGATGGGCTGGATTTGCAAACCACATCTCGGTGGGCCCTCAAAAATGATTATGAATGTTTTAATGGTGCACGGCCCCTCCTCACTTTTGTATGTGGTGTGGCCCACACACGTCACAGATTGGCTTGATTTTTGAGACCTAGGCCCATGATGGAATGGTGCATCTGACTGATGGGGTAGATGTTCGAAACTCATCACAGTGGGGCCCACATAGCTCGACCTCACGAGGCCTTAAAATCAGCTCGAGTCGTACCTTTTCCCATATATATATATATATATATATATATATATATATATATATATATATATATATATATATGGAAAAGGTATTATGCGCTTGACCTCACTATGAGCTCCCGTGAGGTTGAGTTGTATGGGCCCCACCGTGATGCATGTCGACCATCAACACCATGCATTTGATGGGTCCCCTTTAAATTATGGGATATCCCAAAAATCAGCCATATACGGAACTCAGGTGGGCCATACCATCTAAAATCATGTGAAGACATGCCAAAAACATATAAAAGCACTTGGAGGGGTCCACCTGAGTTTTGAATGCTGCTGAAACTTGGTTTGAACCCTCATCCAAGTGGGACACACGTAATGGATGAGCTGGATTTACAAACCACATCTTAGTGGGCCCAAAAAATGATTATGAATTTTTTAATGGTGCACAGTCCCTCTCAACTTCTATATGTGGTCACGGATTGACTTGATTTTTGAGACCTAGGCCCACGATGGAATGGTGCATCTAACTGATGGGGTAGATGTTCGAAACGCATCACAGTGGGACCCACACAGCTCAACCTCATGGGACAGTCCCATCAGCTTGAGCGCATAGAACCACCCCCCCCCCCCACACACACACACACACACACACACACACACACATATATATATATATATATATATATATATATATATATATAAATGATGGTCTCCTCTGAACCGTTGTGTGCACCACCTCCTTATTCTCTTGGGTACATAGATAGGGTGGGCTCAGTAGTGATGCATGCATGAAATTTACACAGACTATTATGACGGTGTTGGCAATTTAACCATGGAGCTAAGATAACATGTGGATTTATTATTCAGGTGGGCCACACTATAAATAATGAGAGAGGGTTGAAATCCACTCCAACCATTAGCTTCATTGAGAAAATTCATGCATAATAAGGGAATAACAATTATACCCATATTTGATTTATGTGGGCCAAATCAAATGATACAGTTTGGATGGTGGGCGTCCCCTGCTTATTCCCCTTATGTGGCCCACTGTAATTATTGATGTGGCTAATTTTATAGCCATACATCTAAACATTTTTTTTCTAACGTTCTCTGACTATCTTAGTTGGCACGCTGTCCCATTAAGAGGGTTGCATGTTGACCAAAAGACAGTAGTAGCAACAGTCTATCTTAGTTGGTATGCTGTCCCATTAAGAGGGTTGCATGTTGACCAAAAGACAGTAGCAAGAGTCGGTGGGAGCTCATGGACCCCACAATGATGTATATATTTTATCCATGCCTTTCATTCATTTTTCTAACTCATTTCATGGCATGAACATAGAAATGAAGCATATCCAAATATAAGGTGGACCCTACCATAAGAAAACAATGGTGATTGTATGCCTACCATTAAAAACTTGTACATTGTAATATTTATTTGCCATCCAACATGTTGATTAGGTCATAAAATCTGGATGAAGAGAAAACACAAATACCAACCTGGTCAGAAACATGTGTGGCCCCAAAAAGTTTTTAATGGTGACCCTTCAATTGCCATTGTTTCTTGCTATGTTATCCAACTGACATGTGGATCAATCTCATTTTTTCGCTCATGCCCTAAAATGATTTGGCAAAATGTATTGATGGATAAAACATATGCACCATGGTGGAGGCCACAGATCACTTCCAACACCAACCACTAGCCATCAACGAGGTCAAGCAGGCCAGCAAGCAATCGGTTTGTAACATGAAGGAGATCTGGTTGAGCAAACCAAGATGGGAAGAGCTTGGGTAGGACCCACCATGATGTGTATATGAAATCCACTCCAACCATAAGGTATAAAAATTTAGCTATAAGGATAAAAAATCAGCCACATCCATAATTCAAGTGGGCCACATGAGAAGAAATAGTGTAATGAATGTCCACCATTCAAACTTTTTTCACTTAGTGCAGCATACAAAAGTCCTTGTGGGCCTAATGTTTGGTCCCATGTATGAATTTTCATGAAGTAGCAATGATTGGAGTGGATTTCACATAAACATCACCACGAGCCGTGTAAAAATCCAAATGTAGGCATCCCTCTCCCATTGTTTCCCTTGGTGTGGCTTACCTTAATCGTGAATCCTGATGGGTTTCTGGCATTATGGCTAAATTTCTGTTACTGGCATAATGGTTGGAGTGGATTTCAGACTCAATTATATAATATGGACACCTTGTCTAAATTCCCAATACCACAGGGAATTGGACTGTGGGAAGGTATCCTACGTATGGTTCGCAGGGGACCATTAATCTCTCACTCCAGTACACCCAAGTAAGACAAGTCGAGTAAAAACAAGCAATATATATATATATATATATATATATATATATATATATATATATATATATATATATATATATATATATATATATATATGGAAATGGTACAATGCGCTCAAGCTGACTATAAGCTCCCATGAGGTCGAGCTGTGTGGGCCCCACAATGATGTGTTTCGACCATCAACACTATGCATTTGATGGGTACCCTTTAAATTACGGGATATCCTAAAAATCAGCCATATACGGAACTCAGGTGGGCCATACCATCTAAAATTATGTGAAGACACCATTAAAACATATAAAAGCACTTGGTGGGGCCCACTTGAGTTTTGCATGCGCTTGAAACTTGGTCTGAACCATCATTCAAGTGGGACACACATAATGGATGGGTTGGATTTGCAAACTACATCTCGGTGGGCCCTCAAAAATGATTATAAATGTTTTAATGGTGCACGGTCCCTCCCCACTTCTATATGTGGTGTGGCCCACACAAGAGCTGATTTTAATGCCCCATGAGGTCGAGCTGTGTGGTTTCCTAGTGATGTGTTTCGAACATCTACCCTATCAGTCAGATGCACCATTCCATCGTAGGCCTAGGTCCCAAAAATCAAGTCAATCCGTGACTTGTGTGGGCCACACCACATACAAAAGTGGAGAGGGGGCCCTACACCATTAAAACATTCATAACCATTTTTGAAGGCCCACCGAGATGTGGTTTGCAAATCCAGCCCATCCATTATGTGTGTCCCACTTGAATAAGGGTTTAGACCAAGTTTCAGTGCATGCAAAACTCAGGTGGGCCCCACCAAGTGCTTTTATATGTTTTAACGGTGTCTTCACATCATTTTAGATGGTATGGCTCACCTGAGTTCCGTATACAGCTGATTTTTGGGATATCCTATAATTTAAAGGGTACTCATCAAATGCACGATGTTGATGGTCGACATGCATCACGGTGGAGCCTACACAGCTCGACCTCGTGATAAGCTTATAGTTAGCTCGAGCGCATTGTACCTTTTCCACACACACACACACACACACACATATATATATATATATATATATATATATATATATATATATATATATATATATATATATATATATATATATATATATATATGGAAAAGGTACCCCGCTCTAGCCGACTATAAGCTCCCGTGAGGTTGAGTTGTGTGGGCCCCACCGTAATGCGTGTCGACCATCAACACCGTGCATTTGATGGGTCCCCTTTAAATTATGGGATATCCCAAAAATCAGCCGTATACGGAACTCAGGTGGGCCATACCATTTAAAATTATGTGAAGACACCGTTAAAACATATAAAAGCACTTGGTGGGGCCCACCTGAGTTTTGCATGCGCCTGAAACTTGGTCTGAACCCTCATTCAAGTGGGACACACATAATGGATGGGCTGGATTTGCAAACAACATCTTGGTGGGCCCTCAAAAATGGTTATGAATGTTTTAATGGTGCACGGTCCCTCTCCACTCCTGTATGTGGTGTGGCCCACACAAGTCACGGATTGACTTGATTTTTGAGACCTAGGCCCACGATGGAATGGTGCATCTGACTGATGGGGTAGATGTTTGAAACGCATCATGGTGGGGCCCACATAGCTCGACCTCATGGGACAGACTCGTGAGGTCGAGCGCACAGTACCTTTTCCCATAGTACATCTTGGTGGGCCCTCAAAAATGGTTATGAATGTTTTAATGGTGCACGGCCCCTCTGCACTTCTGTATATAGTGTGGCCCACTAAAGTCACGGATTGACTTGATTTTAGGCTGTCCAGGCCTACCATGGAATGGTACATCTGGTGGACGGTGTTGATGTTCGAAAGGCATCACGGTGGGGCCCACCTAGCTCGACCTCACGGATGACCGCTTTACGCTCGGGTGCATAGTACCTTTTCCCTATATATATATATATATATATATATATATATATATATATATATATATATATATATATATATATAATGACCTCTATTCTTTGGTTCGATCTCCACCAATGCCAGATATGTTCTTCTGTATATTGGAGATGGTGGACGGTTAGATCCACATGGTGGAACATCGAGGTGGGTGTTGTTTTCTCCATTCTATCAGGAGTGGATAGTTGAAAAGTGGGCCACCTTCATCCTATTTGAAAATCAACAATAGAGAGTCTTTGTTGTGGGTGCTTCATGCACTTTATATATTAAAAGCCTTTTTCCCTCTAGAATAGCATCACTTCCCATTTGTCTCCCTGCACCCATGAGGCTGTGTATGTCCATACAGTAGGCCTGGATCATGATCACGCACAAAGATTCCAAGTAATACAGTCGGCTTGGATCATGATCGCACACAAAGATTCCATGTAAAACTTTATTGGGGTTCTAATGGATGGAGTCGGCTGACGGCATCTTTTGACCCAACATAAGATTAAATGGGTCCTGATAGTTTAAATTGATGCGAGGCAACACGTAGTAATGAATGGCCTGTATTCAGTCAAACATATAAAACGCGTGTAATTAGGATAGCTTTGGGTGTACGGGAGTCATACTTGAGTCGAGAATGATTATGACCCCAAGCACCAAATTAAACATACGGTCATACTTGAAAAGGTCAACCCAACTATGCAGCCAGCCAACAATGTTACAACGATCAAGCAATTTAGAAAGAAAGGGTTAATTCTTCATAACAGAATCTCTTTTGCCTTGACCTCATAAATTTTCTTTCAATAATAATCACGGTTAATGTTAAAATAGATGGTTAAAATTAAAAATAAAGGCTGTTCAGTACAATCAACAAGGGCATAAAATAAGTAAAGAAAAAGAATAAAAGATGAATACATGTGGTTGCCCATGTGGATAAACAATCAAGGTGGATGGTCAGCAAGATGTGACTGATGTGATCTTCCGAATATAGACTTGATTAATCGGGATCTGACAATGGTGGATCGTAGATATTTATGTTATTTCTAAGCATACTTTGGTGATGATGTCAGATAATAATGATCTAACTGATCCTAAACTCCAAACTTTCTACGGTAGGGTTGGACAAAAATGAATGAATTAAAGCTAAAACTAAGATAAGACAACGTTACGCTATGAGAGAAGTTGTGTGATAGCTCAGTTGGTGGCTTGAGCTCTTCGTTAGGCACTCCTTATATATACTAGGAAAGTGATAATCCATGTTAAGGTTTCCTTTGCAGTTTAGATTTCCTCACCGATGTAAAGATCCCCGAAGGTTATGAGATCAAACTGTATTCCAGTTGCACTCGAATTCCTCTTCGTATCCCTTGATTTCTTTCTAATTTAGGAAAAAATCGCTCCTCAAACCATCGTGCTCGCCATAATAGCATCAATCATCTTCGAAAAGTTTCCTGTTTAGGTATGATTGTGTGAGACAGGCTTGCCAAGCGTATTTATATTGCGATATATTTCTGATCTTGATGGGTCTTTATAAGCTTGTTAAGCATGTTATTGTACTACATGTATTGATCGTGTGAGGGTTATGTGTCCTTCTTATAGTGTCTCATTTTTTTCAATTGTAGATATGCGTACGACTCTGAGCCATTCTTCTTTTAGTAAGTGACGTATCGCTAAAGGTAGTGAGTTAGAAGATATCATTGAGGCATGAGTAAGATTTCGTCCATCATTCATATGTAATGCCGTCATGTGGCGTTATCTCATTGGTTTGAGTGAATGTGTCACGCCCCAAACTCGGAAACCAGGCTCACAAAATTCCCGATCGCCGAATTCAGTGTTGACAGCCTCCGTAGCACTCCATTCTCGGCTCCCAGTGCCTATACACCAGTTTCCGATCCTAGGATCCTACAAGGAGGATTTTCAATATGAATTGTCTCGTAAGAAGCATAACTATAAGTATGCCTAAATCACAAGAACAACATCATCACCACATATCCACTAACATAATCATTTGAGTACAATGCTAAAAGGGAAAATACATGCATCTAATAAAATCTTCACAAAGCTCGGCCGCACGCTCCTGCTCCTGCTTAACTACAACTGCGTCCTAACGTCACCTGCATTTATCTATCATACATAAGCTTATAGAAAGCTTAGAGGGCGGTGTAAGTGTGTGAGCAGTATATATGTGCTCATAATGTAGTATTAGAGTAAATAGAAATACTAGTAAGTCCATAGAAATGTCATAAACCTTATCCAGGATATGCGATGCAAAAACATAATAAGTCAATATCATATACTAAGAAAGTAATGTAGGTCAGCTATGCAATGTGGAAACATAATAAGTCAAATATCATATACCGAGGATACAATACAATATGTAATTCGGAAAAGTTACGAATACCATCAGCCTCATATAAGTCATATAAATGCAGAAACATAGCAACCCAAAATGTCATATGTCACGGATGTAATGCAATAAGCGGTATGTGGTGAGAATGAAATGACCAAGCTGCAAGGTGAAGTCGTGATGGTAGTACGTGGTATCGCAGGCTATGAGGTTTATCACAAAGGACTTCTATCCAAACCAGTCTCATACCTTAATTTGGATAGATAGAGTCAATGTAGTAAACTCCTGATCTTAGGTTAGTCGCGCGCCCTAATCAAAATCCTGACCATTGCGAAGGTACACATAACAAATAGTTGCACACCACCAGCTCGAGTGAATAGTGAATGAATGAATGAATGAGTATGCAACTCCTTCTCAATAAGTCCACATATCAGTACCGTACATCTCTAAGATTATCACCGGGGTCTAGTACACTCTACATGCAATCGCCGCCCCTTGGACGCGCAACCATGCAAGTGAAAGAGACCTCACTATCCGCCTAGCCAGTAATCAGCCAATACCTACCCGGCACGTCGATAGCGGACCCATTCATGAGCTGGTCAAACTCAACCTAGCTATGCCCACTACCCTCGGGCGAATAAGGCCACACCCCCTCCTAACCAACCATGACATAGTGGGAGACGCGGCCTTATGGTGTTCGACACTAATGCGCTCATGTATCCACTCGGTCTTGACGTTGGGACGTCTCTTGGCCTTGGAGGTTTAGGGACTTTCACCCACAGACATCCAAAGTGCCCAGATGCTCGAACCTAAACATTTTCGATGTCCTATCTGGTCATCCATGACATGCCCGTGGAGGTCACAACTCTGATGTCGCTAGGGCGTACAATAATTACAATAACACAATACAAGATGCATGAGTCATGTAGTCCAATCATACATTAATCTTATGCATACCGTGCGCTCATGTGGGATAAGTCTACCTATCAGGGAGTCCCATAAACCATCTGTACTATGGCATATGTAATGGTCAATCACATCTCATAAAAAACATGCAGATGATGCGTGTGGGCATGTATCATGATGCTATGCTGTCACATACTTATAATCGGTATTAACCGTTATCAACAATCGGCCTCGACAATGTGGACATTTAACCAACATTACCCCCAAGGAATGACCCACATAGAGTCTAACATACAGTGGACTCATGGCCTCACACAAGGGCCTAATATATAACACCATGGGCCTCACTCAAGAGCTTAATACACATCACATGGGCCTCTCACATGGGCCTAATATACATCACAATGGGTTCCATCGCCTGACCCTCAGATGCACCATAATGAGCTTCATCACATAAGCCTCATATACATCACATTGGGCCTTAAACACGGGCTGAATATACATCACAATGGGCCTCAAATATGGGCTACATATACATCACATTAGGTCTCGACAATCGGAATTGGCCTTGATAATCGGCCTCAACAATCAGAATCGGCCTCGACAATCGGCCTTGACAATCAGAATCGGCTTCGACAATCAAAATCGACCTCGATAATCAGAATCGGCCTCGACAATCAAAATCGACCTCAACAATCAGAATTGGCCTTGATAATTGGAATCGGCCTTGATAATCAGCCTCGACAATTAGCCTCGGTAATTGGCCTATACAATCGGAATCGGCCTCGACAATCGGAATCGGCCTCGATAATTAGAATTAGCCTCGATAATCAAAATCGACCTTGATAATTAGCTTATACAATTGGAATTGGCCTCGACAATCGGAATTGACCTCGATAATCGGCCTCGATTATCAGAATCGATCTTTATAATCGGCCTATACAATTAGATTCGACCTCGATAATTGGAATTGGCCTGATAATCGACCTTGATAATCAGAATCGACCTTGATAATTGGCCTATACAATTGGAATTAGCCTCGACAATCGGAATCGACTTCGATAATGGGAATCAGCCTTGATAATCGGCCTATACAATTGGAATCGGCCTTAATAATCGGAATCGGCCTCGATAATCAACCTTGACACAAGATGGGGTCCATAGATGGACAATCGATAATGGATCAAGCAATATCAATGGTGCCCAATCGTTTGGGTTAACCCACTAAAGAATGATGAGGATGGGACTAACAAGGCTTAAGGGAAGGTCACAATGTGGATGTTAAACCATCATTGCCCATTAATGTGGTCCTTTATCCAACATTGCTCCCAAGGAGTGGCCCACTAGAGAATGATGAGGATGAGCCTAATAAGGTTAAGGGAAGGTTACAATGTGGACGTTCAACCATCATTGCCCATCAATGTGGTTCTTTATCCAACATTGCTCCCAAGGAGTGGCCCACATAGGGCCAAACATACAGTGGGCCTACGGCCTCGCACAAGGACCTAATATACATCATCATGGCCTTAATTGCATCAAATTGACCAATTCAAATGGGCCGAATCAAATGAGCCAATCAAATGGGCCGAATCAAATGGGCCGATCACAACACAATTCATCTATTTTTAGAGATCAATATAGAGTATTATATAAAAAAATGAATCATATCAAAAGATCAACTGGACCATACCACATCTAACAGTGGTGATAATGATTTCCACAGTTAAATTCCAATGGGCCCCACCTTAGTATTTATTTCCCATCCAGTCTGTTCATAAGGTCACAAAGACCTGAATAGGGAGGAAAAATAAATATTATATTGATTCAAAACTTCTGTAACCCAAAGGGGTTTCAATGGTAGACATTTAACTCCACTGTTTTCTGTAGTATGGTCCACTTGATACTATATCTATCTTATTTTTAGTCTCAAGCCTGGAGACAAGCTTGCCAGTTAGATAGACGGTATGGATACAACACATGCATCATGGTGGGGTCCAGGAGCGTGGCCCACCATGGCAGGCAAGCCAATGGATGGACGGTATGGATACAACATATGCATTATGTCTGTCCCACCGTCTAGCCACTTGGACGGTGTAGATGACCACGTATCAGGTCCGTCCATCACTTCCTGATGACGTTAGTACAACAACTATTAGCTATTGTACATAACCCTTCCCCTTACCAAATATCAAAAGGTGGGTCCCACATAGGAGTGGCCCACCCAGGTATATATTATATTATTAATATATATAATGCACATATAATATATATATATATATAATATATATATAATATAAAGACAAAGACAAATCCAAATCAATAGTGGGTCCTACATGGGGCCCACCATATACATAAGCAATATATATGAATATATATATATATATATTATATTATATAACATAATATATTATAATATTATATTATAACTTGAAGGCTGGGTGGTTGGGTTTTCACATCCGTAGGGTGGGTCCACGTGGTGTGGCCCACTAGATATTTGAAATCAAATTGATATTTTGTGTTTTGCCAACATGCAACACATATATGGTGGGGTCAGCACCAGTGGATTACCCCACTGACAAAGCTAATATTCGTGTCTTCTTGCATTTGGGCTAGCCCGAAAATGAGTAGCAAGTGGGCCACATCTGCTGGATGTCCAAGAAAATCTGGACGGTCCAGATCGTTAGACACATCGAATGGGCCCACACATCATCACCATCATCAAAGTAAGAAGAAGAGAGAGAGAGAAAGAGAGAGAAGCGTGAGAAGGGGAGGAACCCTGCCACTATCGGGCCCTCCCTTACACAATGCGTACATCAAGTGGGTCCTACAACAAGTGGGCCCTTAAAAATCAAAATTTAACGGTGGATCACCCACGTTTGGCCTCCTTCTTTAGATCCTTGGACTCCTATGCTCCTTGGCTTCAATCTTGATGAAGGATGATGAAGATTGGAAGGTTGAGATGGGAGATGAGAGGGTATGAAAGTGGGCCACACTTGGCTTTGGGAGAGCTTGGAGAGCTTAGACGTTGGGTGTTTCTCTTGGGAGTTAGGGAGTTGTTATTAGAGAATGAGAGAGAGAGAGAGTGAGAGAAGTGATGGATGAAAAGAGGTGGATAGAGTGGGTGTTGTAAGAAAGGGGATGGAGAGGTATGGGTTGGTTTGAATTTTGTGTAAAGGAGGAATGGGTAGGGAGAGAAAGTTGACTTGGGGAAAAGAGAGAATGGGTGCTTGTACTTGGGATAGGGTGAGGTAGCATTGAGGTATGTGGATGTACTTGACTTGATTGATGTGACGGATCGTAGAGATTCTCTCGAAATTCGTAACATGCGGCGTTTCTTCAGAATGAACGTGAGCCCACATCTCCTGGCCTGGGTATCGCCTCGGCGTGCGAGACTTGGCGTTGAAACCATGGCGATGGCGTAGTCGCTAGGGTACAAGTTTCAAGTCGAGCCAACTTCGATATACTGGACGCGACTTAGGTTCGCGCGCAAATGTCGGATACAAGTCGCGGGTTGCTGAAATTCGACCGGGAGGACCGCAGAAGCCTACGAAATGGTATGGTTTAAGATATGGGCCTTACGGGATGTGCCAGGATGGGGCGTAAACTCCTACCTCAAAATTTGGTCCATGGAGCATGTTTGGGTCTAAAAGTTCGACACGATTAATAAATTGGTCATATCTAAGGCCTTGTAAAATCAATTCAAACTTGACCCAACCATGGATTTGATTCGGGCCATCATAAAATAGACTCGATCTAACTTCAACTGATGTTTGAAACCATCCATTCTTAAGAAAGTAGTTAAATATCCCAAGTTTGGGGAAGAGTGAGAATTAAGAAAATGCCTATAATTATGGTTAATCTATAAGAAAAGGAAAAAGAAGAAGAAAATAAATGACTTTTCTTGTAATGAAATGTTTCAACATGTTTGGTTTGTAAAGAAATAATGGAATTCAAAAATTAATCATTACCCAAGTATCATAAGAAACAAGGTAATTAAAGTTGGAGTTTTATTAGATTTTCAGTTATTATTCAAACAAGCCCCTGAAAATATAATCCATATGTAGACACCCCACCCAGGTTAGTATCTTGAGAAAGCTAAGACTATCCGCGAACCTTGATCATATCCAAACCCTAATACCAGCACTAAACCAAATTCTGACCTACAAACCCTTAAACTCTCTATCTGTAAACCAAAGCTGTGATCCAAACCATCCAAATCCGCATACAGCCCCACTTATACCCCATACTATGGCCAGAACCCTTTAACCAAACCCAAATACACCAATCTGAGACACCGGAACCTAAAAGAAGGGGCTTGAGAAGCCTGCACGTGCAAACCCGGCCCGACCGCATCCCGGGCGGCAGTCTGATTACCGCCGGCGGTAATCGAGTTACCACCTACGGTATTCCGATTGCCGCCGCTCGCGGCCCGCGTGTAGACAGCTGTCCCAGCGTCCAAAAGTTAACTTTCCTTTAGATTTACCCCTCCCATGCTTACTATTTACAGTTTTACCAACCCTATAAACCAATGGAAGTGCGCCACGTGGCATTTCTCTCCTCTCCACCAATCATTACCTACCACCTCAGCTTTTAACCCTCCCTAAGTCCACATTTACCACAATGTGATTGGAGAGGGCTATAAATAGCCTTCTCCTCTTCTCATTTAGACACCAACAAAGAGAGGAAGAGAGGGAGAGAGAGTGAGAAGGAGAGTGAGAGAAAGAGAGTGAGTGAGGAGGAGAGTGAAGGAATGGAAGGAGCTCTCAAGCCTTCAAGCCCAAATTTTCTAGCCACCTCATAGCCTTCACCTCAACCCTTCCAACCTACAAGCCTAGCTCAAAATGATCATGGTTCAATCTATATCTTAGCTTACTCAAGATCAAGCCAAGATTCATCATCCTACAAGCATTCATCATGACATCTACTCTCAACCCCCCTGCTTCTCTATATCTCTAGTGAACGTATGCTCTGTGACTTGTCATACATCGGATCCTATCACATCAGAAATTTCTAGTGATCTAGTCCATTTTTCTTACCTCTTTGCATAAGTATCATCACATCCACCCTCTAGACACATTGTCGGACGTATGCTCTGTGGCCTGCCGAAATCTCGGATCTTGCTACATCAGAAATCCACGTGTGACTAGTCCCATCATGACCACAGCATCATCATCAACTCTTGAGATTATTTTATCACACTAAGTAGAGACCGTACATTTGTACGGGCAGAGAGGGTGCCTAACATCTTCCCTCTTTGCAACCGAGGTCCCTTACCCGGAATCCCGAATCGCAGATCAGGAGTCAATCTAAGGTCGGAGAGTCTCCGGATTTCTCCAACCTTATGTATTCTGTAGTTCTAGCCGACCGCGGAATTCTGAGATTATTCGGCTAGTGGCGACTCCAACATTCACAAAACATCCTAATCGCCCCACCTCCAAAACAATAACATTTCCAAACAAGCGTGGATGTCGATTTTCCAGTGTCTACAGAATGGCGACTTCACTGGGGATATGCTAGCTCGCACTAGTTGAGACCTGATTTGAAAAAGTGTGGTACTTTAATCCCAAGGAATATCATAACTGCATTCATACAAAAAAAAAAAAGAACAACTCTTTGGCTTGCACTTCCTTGGGTATAGAATCGAACCATGACCACTCGATCTCGCACAACTATGGCCTCTCAAGCAACCCATGAAGAAGAGCCGGCAGCTTAACCAGCTCCCGAAACATCAACCCTCGTACCCGTATCAATACCCGCACTCGTACAAACACCCGTACCATTACCAGTAGCTCCAATAGATCCTCAAGCCAACAACACAATGCAAGAAGTGGTCCAAAGTCTTCGAGTAATGCAAGAGCTGCTACTTCGCCTAGTACCAAATGCTACACCGAATGTACAGACAACCCAGCCTAGTGTACAAAACAGTTCACTCCCTCAGACACCTTTTGCCTTCTCTCTCATTCCTCCCGCAAATCCTGTACTTTCTCTCCCAAAGAGTCGGCACCAGAGCAACAACAGCTAGCAATCGAGAGCAACCCTCCCACACATTTCTACTCAACACATCACAATAATTCGGTTATAATACAAAAACACAGGCAAGAACTGGTGGATGCCCATGAAGGGGGTCAATTTCAAGTCAAACTTACTCCCCCAACGGGAGCAACATTCCAGAATTGACAGATATCCCAAGAGAGAGCCATTTCCAAACATCACACCCTCCTCTGAAAGGGAGCGGTGTTCAATTTCAGCTACCTCCCACCACCGGGAGTCCACCATCTTTCCAGCAACCACCCATTCTTGATCCATATGAAGAAGAAGTAGCACAAGCCCTACAACAAGGGGCAAGATCGCAACAGGGAAAGTTGAAAATTGAAGAGCTACGAGAACAACTGCAAATGATGCAAAATCAGTTACAAAGACAGCAAGGAGTGGATCATCCATCCACCAAGTTCAGGGATCTTTGTCCCTTTTCAGATGCCCAAGTACCTCCAAACTTAGAGGTACCAAAATTCAAAAGGTACGATGGTAGTGGGTGCCCCACAACACATCTAAAAGCATTTTTTGGGGAACTCAATGCAATAGCAGGGAATGATGGAACCTTGATACGACTCTTTCAGAAATTCCTTAAGGGTGACGCTTTGGATTGGTACACCTCATTAGATAGCCATCAAATCAGAACCTGGGAAAAGCTCTCCTAAGCATTCATTGACAGGTTCTTATACAACTTGAACATGGCTCCAAGAAGGGCTGACCTGGCTGCCTTAAGATAAAAAAGTGATGAATCCTTATCAGCATACGTAGGATGATGGCGAGCCATGGCAGCTTGAATGAGGAACCCCATCGATGACAAAGAACAAATATCCATGATTGTACATTCGGCAAATCCCAACATTTCAGGATATCTAATCTCATATCCCTATGTCAACTTTTCTCAGCTCATTCGGCCAGGAGAACAAGTCGAAGCTGGGATCAAGGCTGGAACCATTTCCCCATGGCCACACCAGGCCCCCTCAATCAAAAGAAATAAAGTCGAGGGGAAACCCACTGGATATGGGAATAGAAACAGCGCTGCTCCCATGCAGTGTACTACAGAGGTAAACAACATCGTCACCAATACTCAAGGTAATCAATATGCTCTACAGCTAGAGCCACAGCAAGGCAGGCAGTACCAACCACAGACAAATAAACAGTACCAACCTCAGCAAACCCAACAGGGATATCAGGCACAACCATCTCAACAACAATCGTAACAGCCTAGGGGGAATGCGCAAGGTCCATATAAGCAGGGAATGTTAGGAAGGAAGTTCACCCCGTTAGCACAAACATACAGTCAAGTATTGACAATGCTCATGCAAAAGCAGCTATTGGCACTACTTCAGCCGTGACTTCCACCTAATCCATTGCCACCAGGTTACAATGAAAATCAATACTGCGCATATCACCAGGCTCCTGGCCATCTCACGGACCGCTGTTTCGCTTTGAAGCATGCAGTCCAAGATTTAATTGAAAGTTAGAAGATTGCAATCACTCTACAGGCCAACATTCTCCAAAATCCTCTGCCATCGCATCAAGCGGGACCCAGCACATCCAGCATCTCTACCGTCAACCACATTGAAGGAGGGCAATTCACATACTCCTCTCCACATCATTCCATACAAGCAATCATGTCCGACACATCAAACCGGGCATGGGGATACCAACAGGCGCTATCGCCCGGACCACAGGTATTCCTTGAAGCAGCACCAGCCGCCCAACCTCTTGTTCTTCTCGAAGTAGTACCAACAACACAGCATCTCGTGTTCCTCAAAGCAGCGCCAATGGTACAGCCTCTCATAACCTTGGAAGCCGCACCCGATAGGTCATACCCTTAGCACTCCATCCCCCATGGGTCATACTCAACTCCGGAACCTCCAAAAAAGTCGAATTCTCAACCCGTTGTCCTCCCGATAGGTCTCCTTGATCTTACCCCACTAACCTTGCAAGGGGCACCTCCAGTTTAAGCCCCAAAATTCATGATGCCTCACCAACTGGCACAAGCCCAAAAGACCCCTCCCATGTATCAAAAAGAGGAAAACTCCACTACCAAGAATGGTCAAGACTTGATAGCATCTCATGAGAAATCGTCAAGTCTGTCACAAACAGTTTCAGTCACAATCTCTAAGCATCAAGAACCATTAATATTCCTGGAAGGGATGACGGTTCCCTCCTACAATCCAAAAGTAGTCCCGTGGCACTACCCAGAATGCGATGAAGTGGGTAGTAACGGGAGGTATTTTAGGAGAGATAATCAAAACCTGAAAGAAATTTGGGTAACTTTGTCAGGACCCGCAGGCAAAACCGACACTGCCTATGATATAGCAGCTCAACTCAAAGCTATTCCCGCACAAATATCCATCTGGGAACTCTTATGCACATCAAGGTCACATTGAGAAACCTTTGTAAAGACCTTGAATGATGCCCAAATCTCCCCTGATGTACCTCTCGAAATGGTGACGAGTATGATCGGACAACTCCTCGCGCCACGAGCCATCACTTTCTCTGACGATGGGCTACCACCTGAAGGTCACAAACACGGGTGCTCACTAAACATAGTCGCCCACCACAAGAATTTCAAGATCCCACTGGTGCTTATTGATAATGGATCCAGTCTTAATGTCTGCCCTTTAAGGACTGCTGAGCGGTTAGGGATAGAACCGTCTTCTTTCAGACACAGCACTATGAGCGTCAGAGCCTTCGATAATTCTCGAAGGCAAGTTGAGGCAGAGGTTGACCTCGAATTACAAATTGGACCAGATATGACCATTGTCACCTTCCAGGTCATAGACATCCCTGCCTCATTTAACGTTTTGTTGGGGCGGCCGTGGCTCCACGCAGTTGGAGCCATCCCTTCAACCCTCCACCAAAGAGTTAAATTCCCTTCGGGAAACCAAATCATTTCAGTGCTGGCCAAGCCAGAAACCATCCTCCCGGTGGCAGTTAATATCCCAGAAACTGACATCCTGGTAATTGACATTCAGCATACGGAAGGTGACGTATCATACCACAGTTTTGAATTTGAAAATGTGAACACAATTGCCAATCCACGACCGCTCGCTGCCGAATACGTTTAATCTTAAACTACCGTACCGAAATCCATGAAAAAGGTATGGTGGTAAAACTAACACCAACATACAGAGACAGGGACTGGGATATCAGCTGACACCAAAGGATCAGGCTGAAAAACTAAAGAAGGGTCAACCGTTCAAATGCACACCTATCAAGTTCATCAAGGCTAGGACAATTTGCGAAGGTATGATGATTTCTCTCGAGGACCAACTTCAACAACTCAAACTTACAGAACAGGCTAGCCAAGAGTCCATCTGGCCACCAATAAGGAGGGATAGGATCCTCAAGGCACCAAAAGAACATCCAAAGCCAGGGGCAGAACCCCCAGACTCATCACATAAGGCTAAGGGCATGAAAACAGGTCCACCCGCAAGGGACCAAGAACCAGGAGTGCCCTTTATAGGCAAAATAGGCAAGAATGGGGAGGAACTTATCTTCGCACACAGTCAAGGGGATACACCCCCACCACTAGCTCAACAACATAAGGAACAGAAGCAGCCCATCCACTGGATCGACAAGGAAAAATGGCCCGCCCTTGATTGGATGAACGTCAGAATCCCGCCATCAGATAAACTTGAGGAACCAGAGGAACTCCAACTTCTGGGTGAAGAGATTGAATCAGATTCTGACTCGGAGCCTAGCCCAACAGACATCATGGTCAACGAGCTAAGTGATCCACAGGAGCAGACAGGACAAATCAGCAAGATCGAAAGGGGGAAAGAGCTAGGATGGTCGGCCATCCCCCTAACGATTGAATCAGCTGGCGAACCATTCACCAACGCCGGCCTAAAAAAAACGCCAATGTAAATAGCGGTTGGCATCCCGAACCAGGACAAAACCAATCATGGTTTATAACACCGTCCTGTTCGGGACCCTTTGGCGATACAAAAAAATCAAAAAATTTTCAAAACACAAAAATATCATATATTCCTCAAAATACAAAAAAATCAAATATTCCTCAAAATCCTAAAACATCAAAAAATCTTCAAAATACAAAAACAATAGAAAAACTTTCAAAAACCATTATGCCAAATATCTCACACACATTACAAGAGTTTGAGGTCGGCTCGTATGATTTCGATCTCGAGTTGGACTTTGAACTCATGGGTTTGGATGAAGCCCTGGATGAGGGAAATGATGATACCGCTCTCGAATTCGAGGATTCTCTCAAAAAGTTCGAAACAAAAGCCAATGTTGTAGCAGACGACTTCGAAGTTGTGAACTTAGGGTCAGCGGAACTCCCCAGAGAGGTACGCATCAGAAGATCACTCTCCCCGGAAAAACAAGCAGAGGACGATGGAGTTTCTAAAACCGAGGTTGTCCAACTTTACTTTTTCTTATGAGGACATGCCAGGGCTCGATGAAGATTTGGTGGTGCACCATCTACCAACAAGCTAAACATGAGGCCTGTCAAACAAAAGTTACGAAGAATGTAGCCAGAATAGGCCCTAAAAATCCGTGATGAGGTCATCAAGCAATATAATGCGGGATTCCTGGTAGTCTCCAATTACCCGGAATGGCTAGCAAATATCGTACCAGTACCCAGGAAGGATGAGAAAGTCAGAATGTGCATCGACTTCAGGGACCTCAATAAGGCGAGCCCTAAAGACGACTTCCCTTTACCTCACATCAACATGCTAGTAGATAATATTGCAGGCCACAAGATCTTCTCCTTCATGGACGGTTTCTCCGGTTACAATCAGATCAAGATGGCCATCGAAGATCGAGAAAAGATCTCTTTCATCACATCATGGGAAACTTTCTGCTACCGGGTCATGCCTTTTGGATTAAAAAATGCAGGAGCTACATATCAGCGAGTCATGACAGCCTTATTCCATAACATGATAAACAAGGAAATGGAAGTCTATGTGGACGACATGATTGTCAAGTCTCGCACAATCGAAGGACACTTCAAAGACCTTAAGAAGCTCTTCGACAGATTAGAAAAGTTCAAGCTCCGCCTCAACCTGCAAAAATGCGTCTTCGGTGCAACCAGAGGCAAGCTGTTAGGCTTCATTGTCAGTGAAGATGGTATCCGGGTAGATGAGACCAAGACCAAGGCAATCATTGAAATGCCACCACCCAAGACTGAGAAAGAAATTCAAGGCTTCCTCGGGCGGATCAAGTATATCAGCCGATTCATCGCACAACTCACACCCATCTGTGAGCCCATATTCAAGCTACTACGAAAAAACTCGCCAAGGGAATGGAATGACGATTGTCAAGAGGCTTTCAACAAGATCAAAAAGTATCTGCTAAAACTGCCGGTACTCATGCCACCTACTCCGGGTAGGCCATTACTGCTATATATCTCTGTCGCTGCAGATCCAATCGGATGTGTTCTTGGTCAACACGACGATACGGGAAGAAAGGAACAGACGATCTACTATCTAAACAGATGGTTCACAAGCTACGAAGCCAAGTACTCTAGCTTAGAAAAGACGTGCCTCGCCATAGTCTGGGCAACACAACAGCTACAACAATACATGATCGCTCACCCAATTCTTCTGTTCGCTCGCATGGACCCATTAAAGTACTTATTCGAAAGGCTAGCGCTAACAGGTAAGATCGCAAAATGGCAGCTACTGCTTTTAGAATTCGACATCACCTATGTCACCCAGAAGGCAGTCAAGGGACAAGCGTTGGCCGATCATCTAGCAGCTCACTCCTTGCCTGATTATCAAGCACTAAAGACCTTCTTTCCTGACGAAGACATCCTACTTATCGAGGAAAAAGAAAGAAAGATAGGAGAATGGACGTTATTCTTCAACGGAGCTGCAAACTCAAAAGGAAGTGGAGTAGGCGCCATACTCTACTATCCTGATGACGTCCCAATTCCCATATCTAGAAGGCTAGCATTCCAGTGCACCAACAATGTAGCCGAATATGAAGCATGCATCACCGGTCTAAGAGAAGCCATCATCCTTAATGTGAAGAGGTTACAAGTCTTCGGAGACTCACAACTCATCATCAATTAGATAAATGGTGACTGAAAAACCAAAGACAAAAAACCGATCCCGTATCATGTCTATCTGGAGAACTTAATTAAAAAGTTTGAAGAAATCACTTTCTCTTACATGCCCCGAATCAGGAATCAATTTGCAGATGCCCTAGTTACCCTCGCCTCAATGTTGGAGATCCCAAAAGGAGTTGTTGAATGGGAACTCACTGTTGAGCTCCAAGAAGAGCCCGTGTTTTGCCTACAGATCAACGAAGATGAGCCACCCTCAAATGATCAGCCATGGTACACAGACATTAAGAAATACCTCGAGTATCAGAAGTACCCAGAAGGAGCAACACCAGTTGATCAACGCACCATTCAACGACTAGCAGCACAATTCGTGATCACTGGGGGCATTCTCTACAAGTGATCCTTCAACCAAGTCCTTCTCCGCTGCATGGATGAAGTAGAAGCGGCACAGATCATGTCAGAAATCCACGAAGGACTATGCGGCCCACACATGAATGGACATATGATGGCAAAGAAGATCCTACAACTCGACTACTACTGGCTTACGATGGAGACAGATTGCTGCAAATACGTCAGGAAATGCTTCAACTATCAGGAGTATGCAACCAGATCCATGCACCTACTTCCGAACTCTACAACCTGACAGCACCATGGCCCTTATCTGTATGGGGACTAGACATCATCGGCAAGATCAGCCCCAAAGCTTCAAATGGGCATGAATACGTCTTGGTGGTTGTAGACTACTTCACCAAATGGATAGAGGTGGCATCCTACACTACCATCATGGCATCTCATGTGGTCAAGTTTATGAAGAACAACATCATCAGTCGATATGGGGTCCCTCATGCCATCATCACTGACAACGGAACTCCGTTCGTCAATAAAAGGATGGGCGATTTCCTCGACAAGTTCAAGATTCAATGCCATCGATCGAGCCCATACTGCCCTCAAATGAATGGTGGAGTCGAGGCTACAAACAAAACCATCATTCGCATACTGGAAAAGATGGTAAAGACATATCGCGACTGGTCGGAGATGCTTCATTACGCGCTTTAGGCCTATCGAACGTCCGTACGATCTGCTACAGGTGCAACTCCTTATGAATTAGTATACGAAATGGAAGCAATACTACCAGTCGAAGTAGAAATCTCATCACTACGGATACTACTAGAAAGTGAAGTCGAGGAAGGCGAGTGGCAACAAGCAAGGTACGACCAACTGCATCTGGTAGACGAAAAATGCATGCGAGCGTTAAGTCACTCCCAATGCTACCAAAGAAGGATTGCTCGGGCCTACAACAAGAGGGTCTGAAAGAGAAGTTTCAAAGTTGGTGACATGGTCTTGAAACGCATCCTACTACCGCACTTGCCAGATCCCAGAGGGAAATTCAAACCCTCGTGGGATGGACCGCTAATCATTCGGGAGGTACTCTCAGGAGGCGCTCTTCGGCTCACCAATTTGAGAGGAGAAGATCTTCCTGAGCCCATCAACGTCGATAATGTGAAAATCTATCACGGGTAGCCATACCTAACCTTCTCAATGATTACAATCACAAAAGCTGCACCCATCACATTTCCCGCTAAAAAAAAGAGGGTGTGTATATCCATCAAGAAGCACCTACCATTTCTCTCACAAAAGAAGAAAGTAAAAATAAAAAAAAAGAGGCAAGAAAGAAAGAAAATAAAAAAAAAATTTGAAGAAAAAGAAGAAAATCCCAAAAAAGAAGAAAACCTCAAAAAGAATTAAAAAAAGAAAAAGTCCATTCCAACATAACCCAACTAAAAGCAGCTTACCATTGTAATCAAAGATAAGGACGGGAAGGTAACCAGTTGGCCGGCTATGAAGGAAGTCTCTCTATCACTCCTGGCATTTCGAAAAAAGAAAAGAAAAAGACATGTCTAAAGCAAAAAGGGCAAGTAGAAAACCTGAAAGGGCGGCTCGAGTAAAAACAGCAGACATGCAGCGGACTTGGTGAAAACCTGAAAGGGCGCCAGGGGTAAAAACAGCACAGCTACCAAGGGGCAGGCAAGATCAAAAACCCGGGACATAGTGAAAATCCGAAAGGACGCTATGGGAAAAAATGACGGGAAGAGCCGGACTTAGTGAAAACCTGAAAGGGCGCTACAGGCAAAAATGGTAAGAAATAAAAAATAAAAAATAATAATAATAATGCAGGTACAGAAGAGGCCAAGATAGCGAGCATCACACCAAGATACAAAAGGAAGATCAACAACGGATCAATTCTCTATCAAACTCTACTTGAATATGGGGATGTGATCCCAGACACCCTCTCAGGGAACCAAGACCCTATGAACACAATCTAGGATACTGCATTCAACGTGGGCTAAGCCCAAGATCCTGATCTCAATCATCCAAATCACAAATCTAAACACAAGCTAATATTGACCAAATTAGCACAAAACAAAATCTTTCATTCCTTTAAGAAATATTTTTAAGTACACTGCTTTTCCTTCCTCTTGATTTCAAAACCATGCATGCATACAAAATGAACAGTTGATCGCAACCAAGGATCACAGGCGAGCCCCTATCCCTCATATATAGATAGTCTCTGTCTAAGCCTCTCTATCTCCATACGCAGGCAAAAAGCCTTATCTTTGTCGAGGAGATGTGCCGCAAACATGCTCTCATCATACCGCTGCCCTACTGCCAACCGACGGGCCATGTCCTCACATTTGTGATGAAGGACAACAATCTCGCTGATTAAATGACCATGTGTAGCCAACAAGAAGGAAGTATCAATGAAGGGCCGCTCCTCAAAAGCCTCGAACGAATCAACAACACATGAAGAGGATGAAGTAGTATTGCCCACCATGTCCTGGTCAGCAGCTTCATCCACCAAGTGCCAGCTTGGAACCTGACGATGAAGGGACTGCTCTGCCACCCACCGCTGATACGGCACTATACCCAAAGGAGGTGCCCATGACTCGAGATCCAGAGCTGTCGCATCCAAGGAGCCCTGCCAGGAGATCCAAACTCGCCTATACAAAGCCATCAAGTCAGAAGGAAGAGGGGCATGTCCAAATCCAGAAAAGGCAAACTCCGGAATATCCTGCCAAAAGCCAAACTGACGGAGGAATTGCACAGGATGGTAAGAGCAATATCCCCGGAGACCCAACAACAACAAAGGAGTATGGGCCGCACTGCAAATCAACGGTGCATGACAGAGCCAGGTGGCCTCCCAGCTAACCTCCCACCCTCGAAGCTGAGAGAGCATGCAACAGTACAACGATTCCGTGGCCTCAACACCAAGGGGAAGCCCATCAAGCAGTAAAGACAACACATCATCACGACGGGAATCGGGCCACACAAGCGGAGGGGTCATAAAGAGATGCTCCCACACCCACACCTATAAGATGATGTAATTCAAGAAGCAAGCAAAATAACAGCGCTAGGCAAAGGAAGAGGAAAAGGATGGAAAGTACCTGAAGGAATGTGCAACAACCCCGAAGGATGTGTGTCAGCCCTAGCAAACATTCAGTCAGCCCCAGAAAAAGCTCCGCCAGCACCACTGAAATAATGCTCCTACAATGCAAGATACGGCGGAAGACATCTAGTAAGACTGCCAGCGACGACTGTCTCCAGCAAAAAAAAAGTAGCTCGGCCAAAATGCAGAATATCAGTGCATTCAGGCACTGAAGCTAACGATCTGATCCAGGGCCTCCATGGGCAGTAGAACAACGATCATATAAGATCTTAAGGGAAAGCTCACCAGTTCCACCCACTGTAGAAGGAAGGGTGGAAAGAAATCTGAACCAGGAGATCAGATCGAAAGGACGTACCGGCTCAGATGTAGGAATATAGGGCTCCCGAGTAAGAGGTAGGCCAGATAAATGTGAAAACTCCTCCAATGACGGGCCCAACTCCAGGTCATTGAAGGAGAATAGATTCAGGGATGGAACCTAATCATATAACGCCGCACTCAAAAGTCGCTAATCCAGGCAAACTCAGTGAAAGTGGAGAACCTCCCTGAAGCCCAAGGAACTCAACTCAAAGATCTCGGACTCGGTCAAGCTCTCAATCCAGATATGCAGTCGCTCGGAACAGGTGCCCCCTGGCTGAAATCGACAAGTCCGCACATGCACACCCTCAACAATCTGGATCCCTGGGTTAGTAGGAGAATCATAAAAAACGAGCATCCCCTCATTCAGCAAGTCTATCTCATGATGCCGAAGGAAGCCAGCATCGCCCATCGCATCCCGCAAGGCATCCTGGAAAGCCGCAACAGGCGGACTCGAGCCGCCAATAACCGTCACATCTGGAACTGTCTGAAATACACAAGCCCTAGGAGCCGCAATATCCTAATGACTGAATAGGCCTACGCCTTGATCCCTAACAACGGCTGCTTGTCCCAGCACCGTCTCGAAATTTGCACTAAAAATCTGACCCAATCCATCCACGGGAAGTCTATCACCTATCAAATCCAAGCCATCCAGACCGCTAAGATGGGGTTCGCCACCTACCAAAGCCTGATCCATCACATCTACACCACCCATCAACACCATGCCACCATTCACGCCATCCATAGCCATCGCTTCGCTAATCAAGCCATCATTCATAGTCATCCCACTACCTTCACCATCCAAACCATCCACCCTCATCGTATCAACCCCTACAAATCCTGGTGGCCAATCTAGTGAAGACACATTAAAAGCGTCTAATCCCATTAGCCGATCCCCACAACCACCATTGTTGGAGGAAAAATCTAAGCCACAAGTGGCATTCATTTCTTCAAAAGAACCCATCAATCCACCCATAAATAGCCCTCTACCATTTATGAACCCACCTACCTCTCCACCACCCATAAATCCAGCAATACTTTCATCAGGGTCAACCATGATAACTCCAAAAGGGGGACAAGGGAAAAGGAAGGAAAAGGACAAAAGAAAAAGACAAAGGAGAAGAAGGGGACAAAGGAGATGATCGGATGACCTGGAGCGGATGGGAATATCAGGATAGGGACAGAAGGAATGAACAGAGAAGGAGGGGCAGTTACTGAAGAAAAGATGAACGTAGGCGGTGATCCGATTACCGCCTGTGGTATTCCAACTTTCGCACTCAGAACTGACATTTTCGCATTGCTGCCACACTGACGCAGCAGAAAGGAAGTACAAAAGTCAATGGGCGGCAGTCCGATTGCTGCCCGTGACAGTCCGGTCGCCGCCTGGGCCCACTTTCAGCTATATTTTGGGTAAGATCCACTTCGGAAAGCCAGGATCCAGAAACAAATGTTCGTCTATACAATTGGGGCGCAAAAGCGATTAAAAGAGAGCAATGTTGACCAATTGAGATTTTATAAACATGAAAGTTACACATCTAAGAATACAAGATTACGTGATACAGGGAACTAATCATCATTAGGAAGATAAGTGTCGGTATCCCTATGATGAAAATGGGGCCCCAAGATCCCTCCTTTGGCGAAACGTGCACCGCCACCAGGAGCGTATCCCGACTGTAAGATTGGACCAATGCCATACTGCTCGCACCAGCTGTTGTACCGGATCAACAAAAGCGCTAGCGTCAAAACCCTCCAAGGCGGCTGTCAACTCCCTCTCGGGCACTAACCTCTAGTCAGACGGACCTAAAGGTGGGCTAAGTGGAACCATGGGACTACTAGTCAACTGCCAAAAAAGTCTCTCTCCCAGGTACCACTTTGTCACACGCAGATCCTCTAGAATGCGACATCTGCGTGAGGCCTAAAAGGCCTCCTGGGCTCCAGGAGTAAGTGCTGCATTCGTACGGAGATACGGCTTGGTATGGAATTGCGAAAGCAAAGAGAGTTAGGAGTTGAGAGGTAAGTACAAAGTGACACGTAGGCAGTACAAATCACTTACATCATTTGGGACAAGGGCATCGACGTTCGACGTCCAGGCGAGATCCAAAAACAAGCGCGTGCGGCTACGGTTATCCTTATACCATAGCATCATGCGAGGAAAAGGAGGCAAATGGTCGATCAAAGTAGGGGCTAAATGAGAAAAATGATCAAAAAAGGAGGTCTGCGCAAAATTGCAAGTAAAAAAAAAAAGACATCAAACAATCTCCCGGAAAAACAGGGTATAAGGGACATCAAGGAGATACCTCAATGACTGGATAAAAGCCCGTCAATGATTGACTGATATAACGGCTGGACATATCTAGCCCTTCGTATAAATGGGCCAGAAGGGCCGCATTCCAGTTGTATGGCGTGGAAAAGGTAATATCTGCCACGAGCAATAAAAACCGGGAACTCACAAGCTCATCCCGTGGTAGAAGATCATCACACCCATAGTATACAAGATCAGGGTACGAGCCTTCACCACAGCCGCAGCCTCAGTCTTAGGGATGTGTCTTGCGAAGTTCGATGATAACCAAAGAAGTTTAAATCGAGGACCTTGAAAATCTGAAGCATCTGGCATCATCCCCAATAATTTTATCCAGTCATCCTAGGTAGGCACCGAGAGATCATCCTCGAAAGGTACGGACCCTCCATCGTATCGAAGGCCCAACTGCATGTATATATCATAGGGGAAATACCCCACTCCCCAAAAGGCAGCTGGAACGTATGGGTCTCAGGGTGCCACCGCTCAGCCAAAGCGGATAGAAGAGGCATATTTGTCTTACTCAGGCGAACCCGGAATAGATGGGCAAAGGGAGTGCGTTCTAAGACCTCAAAGAACAATGGATGCGGGTCATGAAACCAGTCAGGCCAATATCTCCTGACTCCTCACCCTCTCAAGACTGCAGGCGCACCACCCTCTCGAGCCAGGTCCAAAAGATGCCGACCCTCCCTGGGCACATAACATGGGTCGGTCGATTGCCGGGAAGAACTAGTCTCATTTTTTCCACGACGAGGCATGCTGCACAGGCAAGGTACACAAGTAAGTATGCATGAAGGCCCATGGTCCAGACCCATGCTCCAAGCCCATGATCAAGGCCCATGTCAAAAGCCCATCTCAAAGGCCCATACCAAAGCTCATCTCAAAAGGCCTACTTTCAAAAAGCCCATCTCAAAGGCCCATACCAAAGCTCATCTCAAAGGCCTACTTTCAAAAAGCCCATCTCAAAGGCCCATACCAAAGCTCATCTCAAAAGGCCTACTTTCAAAAAGCCCATCTCAAAGGCCCATGTCCAAGCCCATCTTCAAGGCCTAGTTTTCCAGGCCCACTTTTGGGGTCCACCACCCCCACAAATCCATGTGTCTGGACATGATCATGATGTGGGACCCACTCGAAAAATCCCACCCATCAACCTCAAAGATGGCCCTTCATCAAAGTCCATGATGTCCATACACTCATATGGACCCTGCAACACCCATCCAACGGCCCAAATTGTTCAAAAAAAAATCACATCCATGCATCTGGACCATTCAAGATCATAATGTGGGGCCTGCTTTGAAAATCTCATCCATCCATCATTCAAAAATCACCATTCTCAACACATTTATGCATCTGGACCAATTAAGATCATGATGTGGGGCCTGCTCTGAAAATCTCACCCATCCATCATTCGTCAAGAATGGCTAATCATCATTATTTACATCATCCATACACAAAAGAAGGCCCCAGATCATCATCCAACGGTCCAAGTCATTTTCCAACGGTCTAGATCATCTCAAAAAAAAAAAAGAAAGAGAAAAACAAAAAAGAGTAAAAAAAAAAAAAAACAGAAAAATGATACAAATAAAGGGTGGGGCCCCTTTTCTTATCACACCCCACTCCAAACAAAAAAAAATCAAAAAAAAAAAAAAAAAGGGGATCCAGCCAACCATTAGCCCAAAATAAATAAATTCAACGGTTCAGATCCAATCAACACGATCCAATGGCCCTGATTACAGCTCCTTCCAAGCCCAAGGAGAAATCTAATCCATCAAAAGCTCCTAAAAAGAATGACCCAACATGATACAGCAAGAGCTCAATGGCCAAGATTACCTGAAATTAAACGAAAGAAGAAAATGTAAGGAAGATGGGCTTGGAAAACCCCTCCAAAATTGCTCCAGGGACCACAATGGGTCCCTGGACGTCCAAATGAAAGTCTCAAATAGAGGAGGAGGCTATACCGGAAGGACAAGCACACCGAACGGACCAGCGGACTAAACGACGGTCAAGCGGCAGCCAGATTGCCGCCCGCGCCAGTCCGATCGCCGCCCGACCAAAAGCATGCATGGGGGAGTGGGCTGTCCCCCAGGTGACAATGAAGGATCGATTTTTACCTTTAACCATTGGACAATATCTAAAATATTTTTAAGAAATAGACCCGCACTTTCAAAAAGCTACCAAAACAATCTTCAATTTGCAAAGATCACAAAAATAGGCCTGAAGTTTTCCAAGGTTACCAAAACAGTTCCAAATTCTCAAAAGTTGCAAAAAAAAAAAAAAACGCATGGTCGCCACCATCCGGGTCTTTCAAAAATCCAAAAAATATATATATATATATTTCCAACCATTAATCTTTCTACAAATAAAAACTGGACGACGACGCCCACCCGCGAGATCGAACGGATATTTTCCAAAAAATTCAAAAAAATATTATCAAATAAAATCCCCAAGGGGTTTAGCCCCAAAGGATATAGTGTTAGAAAGGTTTTCCAAAATGCATGCGACTCGCAGTGCACTGAAGAATCTTCCATATTCTCCAGTTGCGGTCAGTGCAAACAGCTAAATAAGATTCGATTGCTTCCGGTTTTCCCGGAGGATGATCAAATCCGTACATGATACATGTACGATTGACCAGATCTCTATATCTGGATAGTCGTATGAATGCTAGTAGAAATGAATGGATCTATCTCTGAAAAGAATAATCAAACTCAAAGTGACAACAATCCATTGTAACCAAAGTATCAGAATCAGCAGACTGTATGGCAAAAGATTACCTGCACATACCTAGTCCGGGATGTTCGAAAAATTTGATCGAGTACAAGTTGGCGTAGTGAGTTCCCCATAAGGCCGCACCAACGCGCAGGGCAGCTAACCACTTTGACAATCAAACAAAACGAATACTCCCAAGGTGATTACGTAGCAAAGGAACGATAGACCAAACAGTATGAAAATCCTCGTAAAGCCGCGGAGAATGTGTAGAGGCCCTTACTTTTTAGACTTATCCTCCAATGCTATTAATAATTCGATGTGAAAGGGTTATGATTGATGATCCGTAAAGCCGCGACAAATGCGCAAGAGACAATCACAACATTTTCCTCAACCCTCGTGATGTGTGCAAGTCATCTTTTTCCAGGCAGTCGACTGACAATGATATAAATGGCAGGTAATAGATTCGAATCACTATCCTTTCCGACCAGAAGGGTGGGGTGTCCACTTGCTTTGGCCTTCAGTTGCTTGCAACCTCGGCCAAAGAGGGGCATCTGTAGACACCCCACCCAAGTTAGTATCTTGAGAAAGCTAAGACTATCCGCGAACCTTGATCATATCCAAACCCTAATACTAGCACTAAACCAAACCCTGACCTACAAACCCTTAAACTCTCTATCTGTAAACCAAAACCGTGATCCAAACCATCTAAATCCGTATACAGCCCTGCTTATACCCCATACCATGGCCAGAACCCTTTAACCAAACCCAAATACACCAATCTGAGCCACCAGAACCTGAAAGAAGGGGCTTGAGAAGCCCGCACGTGCAAACTCGGCCCGACCGCATCTCGGGCAGCAGTTTGACTGCCGTGGGTGGTAATCGAGTTACCACCTGCGGTATTCCGATTGCCATCGCTCGCGGCCTGCATGTGGACAGCTGTCCCAGTGTCCAAAAGTCAACTTTCCTTCAGATTTACCCCTCCTATGCTCACTATTTACAATTTTACCAACCCTATAAACTAATGGGAGTGCGCCACGTGGCATTTCTCTCCTCTCCACCAATCATTACCTACCACCTCAGCTTTTAACCCTCCCCAAGTCCACATTTACCACAATGTCATTGGAGAGGGCTATAAATAGCCCTCTCCTCTTCTCATTTAGACACCAACAAAGAGAGGAAGAGAGGGAGAGAGAGTGAGAAGGAGAGTGAGAGAAAGAGAGTGAGTGAGGAGGAGAGTGAAGGAAGGGAAGGAGCTCCCAAGCCTTCAAGCCCAAATTTTCCAGCCACCTCCTAGCCTTCACCTCAACCCTTCTAACCTACAAGCCTAGCCCAAAATGATCATGGTTCAATCTATATCTTAGCCTACTCACGATCAAGCCAAAGATTTATCATCCTACAAGCATTCATCATGACTTCTACTCTTAACCTCCCTTCTTCTCTATATCTCTAGTGAACGTATGCTCTGTGACTTGCCGTACATCTGATCCTATCACATCAGAAATTTTTAGTGATCTAGTCCATTTTTCTTACCTCTTTGCATAAGCATCATCACATTCGCCCTCTAGACACATTGTCAGACGTATGCTCTGTGGCCTGCCGAAATCTCGGATCTTGCTACATAAAAAATCCACGTGTGACTAGTCCCATCATGACCACAGCATCATCATCAACCCTTGAGATTATTTTACCACACTAAGTAGAGACCATACATTTGTAAGGGCAAAGAGGCTGTTTAACACCTTCCCTCTTTGCAACCGAGGTCCCTTACCCGGAATCCCGGATCGCAGATCAGGAGTCAATCTAAGGTCGGAGAGTCTTCGGATTTCTCCAACCTTACGTATTCTGTGGTTCTAGCTGACCACGAAATTATGAGATTATTTGGCTAGTGGTGACTCCAACATTCACAAATCATCCTAATCACCCCATCTCCAAAACAATAACATTTCCAAACAAGCGTGAACGCCGATTTTCAAGTGTCTACACCATAAGAACCCATGTTCCGTGTGTAAATCTTGAGAAATTACTATTGGGTAATTATTATAGTTTTCATTTCTTTTATTTTTTAATTATCCAAGTAGGCTTTAAGTTTAATTGTACATGGGAATTAATTATTGTATATATGGGTATAAATGGGTTAAGCTCCGTCTAAGCTCGACATGCATATTTAATATAAGCTAAAGCCCATCTCAATGATAGTTATATATGGATTCTTTTCATGCATAGGTATGCATAATCTTTACTACATTCTATGTATTCTGGTTTTATTATCTTTAACATATATCCATCTCTTTGCTTGTATATTCACTGTATTCTTTTATTTAAATTGTATTTGAGGTAAAGCAAAATACAAAAATATACGAGAATTCTCTATACTCATCTTATGTAATCATGACATCAAAGCGGCTCATTTGGGCCATCGATTATTAAGACCATTCTCCTCTGCTTCGACCTAAGCCGACCGTCGAAACCCATCTTCGCTGTCCATAACCACCAAACTCATCTCAAATATGGCTAGAGATCACCTTCTCTATCAGCCCCTGCTGTTACATCCATTACCCTCAATCCATCTTCTACGATATCGACAACCTTAACAACATCCAGGGCCATTTCTAAGCTCCCTCGCCCATTTATCCGCAGCTGCCCCTGAGCAATCCACAAGCAATGCTACCATTGTTGATCCACAAATGTTGCCACTTGCACTACCGCCAGTACCAGATCTCATAAATTTTAGAGACTGCATTTTTGTTGGGACTTTTTTTCTCTTGAAAGTGTTAGAAGCAACCCACAGTCTCAAATTTAGTATGGAGGCTAAGTATCAAATTATGTCTTCCGCCTACAATTAGATCACTTACTAATGAGGTTTTCTTTCATATTTTAGGATTTGTGTTACTATCCCAACTCTACTTCATGTAGATAACACTAGTGTTATTCAAATTACTTATAATTTTGTGTTTTATAAGCGAATAAAACATATAAAGGTTGGTTATCACTTCATTCAAGAAAAGTATTAGTTTGGGATTAGTCATCTTCCACATGTGACTGCTCGGGATGAAATTGTGGATACTCTCATGAACACTTTGACAATAGCCGCACATTCTTTCTTAATCCTCAAACTATTACTAGTTGATCACCCGCATTAGTTTAGGGGGTGATAGCTATATATGGATTCTTTTAGTATATAGGTAGGCACAATCTTAATTTATTATCTTCCATGTATATCTGTCTTTTTCCTTGCATACTTATTGTATTCTTCTATTTAAATCACATTTAATGTAAAGCAAAATATATGAGAATTCTCCAAAACTATTTTGTGTTATTACCTAACACCGTAACAAGTCGAAATAGTCTAACCCAAGTGTAAGTGCTCTGTTGTAATTCTAGCACCCGGTATTGTCAAATTTTGTTGTGCCAAACCACTTGGAGTCAGTATCTTGTTATGATAAGATGAAAAGTTCAAAATCACCATCGTCATCTCTTCTACATTTTCAAGTTGAAGAACATTGTCAAAGATCGAACACAAGCTTAAGTACAAGAACAGAAATTCAAAGCTCAAGTTAAAGTCCATGATCACCACCTTATGTCTCAAGAACACAAGCTCTAGCACATGCTCAAGTTCAAGACTACAAGGTCAAGCTTCGCGTACTTCAAGATAATCGAGTTATTGAAGCAATCGATGTTTCGATGTTTCAAACTCACATTTAAGGTATGAATGACCCTAGATTGACCATAGGTTAGGTCATGTTAATTACATATTAAATTTGGGTCATTATATAAGTTTATAGGCTTTTCTTCGATTAGTTCTAGCCTTTGTTCAACTAGTCCAAGCACTAGCTCGACTAGTCCAGGGATTTTTTAGACCATTCCAAGTTTTGTTGAAGATTTTTTAGATTTTCTGTTGGACTCTTGACCAGTCATACACACTGCTCGACTAGTCTAGTGAACAGTGCTCGACCAGTCGTGCAGTGCTCAACTCAAAGTCTAGCAAGCTTTTCTGGTCCCACTTGACCAGTCAGTGCATTGCTCGACCAGTTGAGCAGGCCACTCGACCAGTCAAGCAGGTCACTCGACCAGTCGAGTAACGAGTTTATCCTATCGCACCAAAATTTTTAAAAATTAGTTGGTGCTTTAACGAGTCGAACCGAACCTTAGACTAGTCGAGGGAACATAATTTCTGCCTATAAATAGAGGACATTTCTCAGAATTATTCATCAATTCCAAGCCTAATCAAGCCATCACTCTGAGAGATAAGTCCCTGCAATTGTGAAGCTATTACTTATTCATTTTAGATTCTTTTATAGTTTTTGTATTTGATTTTGAGATCTCTTTATTCAATTATATTCTATTAAAAAGGAAATTTTGATTTACCCTTTGAGATCAAAATCAAATCAAGTTAACCCCAAGTTGATTTAATTTAAAAATCATTTAGACTTAGAACCCTTTCATTTGTGAGATTGGACATTGAACATCTACATCTACATCAAATTGGTTCTACAGGGCTACATCGGAAGAAGAACTTCAGATAAGTACAATTTCATTTTCTGTATTTTTGGTTTGTGAGATTCAACCAGAAAAATTCCATTTTGGGGTTTTTGTGATTGTGTAAGCCCATTTGAAAAACACAATTGTGAAGGTTTTAAGGCGAACCTTAGAAAACCTTATTTCTTAGTGAAAGCCAATATCCCGTGGGTGTGGATATTGGGAGTGGAGTAGTTGTGTGGCTGTTTGCGAACATTTGGTGTACACACACGAACCACTATAATTCTCAGAGTTTGGATGATGGTTGTGATGTATGTGTGGTGCTGAATGTTGTAATTTTCTTTATGCGCTTGTAGTGAATGTTGTAATAATTTAGTTTATTTCCTTCGCCTCATTCTCAGTTTGAGTTTTTTATACTTACCAACGTTCTAAACATCAGGTTGTCTTACCATAAACCTTGGTTTTCGGTGAAAGGTTGTCCTTAAAACTCAGTTTGTATCAACCTCTCAAGACTAGTGCATTTGAGGTTGCTATTTAATTGTGTTATCTGTCTTTGTATTCCGCATTTATTTTTATTTGGCATAGTCCTGTTCAACCCCCCCCCCCCCCTCTGGGACTTCGAGCTCGGCCTTTTCACCAAGCCCAACCTAAAATGTTTATATTGGGCTAGGCCCAAGCCTGAGGGATGGTCTAGTTAGGGGAGGGAAAGAGAGAAGGTTGGGTTACAGCAAGTAACATAAGAAATAAATGATTTTTTTTTCTTTTACATATTGTGTATATTATAAATTTACCATTGTAATCGCTAATGGTTAGGCTGTGCTTGGACTAGGCTAACGAGTTATTATACATAGTCTAAATTCGGCTCGGTTGAGAAAAAGGCCTGAGTTTTAAGTTGAAACTTGGTCTTCGAGTATGATACTTCATCCCAAGCCTGGCCAAGGTGTCCTAAGCTCAAAAGGCAATGGGCTAGCCCAATCTATTAATAACTCAACTGTACAATGTTAAAGTCGATGAATTCAGTTGTTCTTGCATGTGACACACTCGGAAAGAAATGGATGGTTGTGAAGGTTATATACATATGTTAAATTTTATTTTTTCCCTACCCAATGGGTAAAGTGAAAAAGGAAAGAAGACTATCCCAAGAAGTGCTTTCGTTAGGTCTAGGTGCTTGCATTAACAAGGACTTCTTAATGCACATACCAACACTATACATGTGTATAAGATCTGATCCAACCATCACGTGGGGATAATGTTGTAAAAATGTTTTGGCCCGAACCATGCCAAGCTTAGACCTGCTCCGGACCCTATGGAGGAATCTCTATGATTGTGTCATAATCCTCTTGCACCTCTTATTCTTAGAGAGAAAATAATTTTTTAAATACTAAATGACTTTTGCACTCCTAAGGGGTCGTTTGGCACCACAGATTTGGGGGATTTGAATGTTTTGCATCGTAAAGAAACCGTGGGTTCAAATCAAGGGGATTTCAAATCTCCTCAAAAAGGGGGTTTGAAATCCAAGGTGGAAGCTTGGATTACATCTAAAATCCTTCCAATAGTTGTATGTGTAACATGTGTATCATTAGGCTACTAATCTATTGGGCACATGGCAAACTGATGATATCCCAAAACAATCAGATTATCAACTGCATCACTATAATTACTTTAATAGGATAATCTACCCCGTCCAAACATTGTCCGTGTAAATCAATAGTTAAAAATCGTTGGTTAGTCACTCGAATGTGATCCTGTGCTTGTGGCCCATCCAAGACTTGGAATTTTATCATTTTCAGACAAAATATATATTTCAACGGGCTTATTACAACCATTGTGTCAAATATTACATACGTACACTGATTAGAGATAGTATGAACACCCTCTTGTGTGTGAAGTCACACAGCGGAATGATGCCCACACTTTTTTCTTGGCTTTTTCCATTTGTTTGTTTTCGGCTTTGATTTGATTGAAATGTGGGGTTGACTCAATAAAAATGTATTTGATTTGGTGTCGCCACTAGCCAAATGAAGTTTCAGAATCTACAACCAACTAAAAATCATATAATCGCTTACGCGTCGGGAACTGTAAGATTCTCCAACTCGAGTGACTTCAACGGTTGACCTGTGACTGGTGATTCTGGATAAGGTTATGGAAAAGGAAGGATTTAGGTACCCTTTTCCTCCCGTGCGATGCACGATCTCTACTTTACGGGGCTGTATGATTTTTTAGAAAATTTAGAGAAACTTCCAAATATAACAAAGTTAAGTCATACTATGCTAGGATGTAGGGCTAGGGTAGGCAAAAAAAAGAAGAAGCAATAACAAAGTAAAGAAAGCAAACCAAGTTAATCCATACTTCACGGACTTTTTAGGGTCCAGGTAGGCATAATATTAAAGAAATGAAAGAATAATAAAAGTGTGAGTGGGTGTAGAAGTTGCAATTGTGTATGTAATGTGCATATTGGAATACGGATTAATTCAAGATGTGAGAAGGAAAAGGGAAATCAGACACCATTTTCTGAAAAAAGGATGGTCAGATGTCCCGTATTCTAACCCTACTCGTTGACTTCAGTATCTTCTTTGGCTTTAATTTTGACTTTGATGAATATAAAAATCTGGTGAGAGGAGCATTTCAGAGAGAACCAAGAGTTAGGCATATGCTGTTTTTTAACTAATTAAGGTCAATGGCTGATTGAGTAGATTTGAATATGGCCCACTTTCCTTGATCGATCTATTTGGCAGGGTCTCTCTTCTCTCCTCTGTCTTCATCTCCTTCCGTCTTTTCAAACCTTCACAGTGACCTGCCTTAAATAAGCAACGAGTGGATGCCACGCAAGCATTACAACTTGAAACGGATCTCACCAAACTAAGTTTGCTCAGGGTAGCCTCAGGGTTGGATTAGCATACAGAGGCTCAGGGCAGCTCCTAATTGGCGCGTGTGGCGGTTATGCATAAATATGGTGTTACAAGGATCGTATCTACGCAAATATGATCTTGAGATATACGTTTTTAGGATTATGGATTTCCCTACATCGTAAATAAACCCTCCCAACTTTTGTATAATTCAAGTGCGCTTTGCTTAATCATTTTATATTCATGCTCCTCATTGTCCTGCCACCCATGTGCCTTGGCAATGGCCGATCTGCCCCGATGGCTATCTTTAGGGTACAATTTTATCCATACACATGTCTTGCTCGAGGTCCAACTGAAGTTAATAGGTGAGATCTAATCTTGTTTAAAGTGGGGTGTCTACAAATGCCCCTTTTTGGCAGAGTTTGGAGTACAATTGAATGCCAAAGCAAGTGGACACCCCACCTCTGGATTAGATGTAGACATGATATGCTCTATTCCTTGTCAGAGTGTCATTGTCAAGAGGCTTGTCTGCTTAAATATTAACCTGGACATCTCATGAGGGTTGGGAAAAACGTTGCAATTTGTCATTGCGCGTTCTACGACTTTATGGGGCATCAGATTGCAATCCTTTCGCGTTGTGATCAGCATGTGTGCATCGAATGAGTTTGCGAGTCTGAATTTAGGGTGTTTAGAGCCCCTGCGCTTTCTGCAACCTTACGAGGATAACACACTTTAATACAGAAATATAGTTTTCGATGTTGTACGATCCCCTAAGATTGCTTTTAAGACAGGTCGTTTGTAATGGACAGTTGCCTGTGTATTTTTGTGGCTTTACAAATCTCTCATATTATAATGCATTAGGCTTATAAGTATCCTAGACTAGAGTCATCAGGATTATTCTTTCACCATTTGAGTTCTCAATTTTGTCTATAATAATAGACTTTTTTATAGTTGGAGGTGAGGTTTCGCTAATCCAGAAGTAATCATTCTGTATTCTAAGACGATCAGGCTGACACTGAGAGTTCAGACCAACCATCCCATGTTCCACATATGATATCCAAGAAAATCAACAAGTTAGAGAAAACCAAAATCAATTATTGGTGTTGCGTCGGCATCCCCAGGATGTATGTAAGGCCGCTTAGTGTGTCATATGCAATGTGCATTGTATTTTTGAAGTTTTTTATTTTGATTATTATTTTGATTATTTTTTTGTGAAAGATCCCCACTTGTAGAACATGGTTTCATGGAGTTTTTATTGCAAAATATTTTTGAAATTTTTTTCTAGGCCAATTTATTTTGAAGATATCTACCTGATCTCGCGAGTGGGCGTTGTGAGGTGGCTTTTATTTTGGCCTCTTTTATTTTGAATTTTTAAATAAGTCCCATTTACTCTCGTTTTCACTGGGCATTGCAATGGTTATGGTTGAAGTTAGTTTTTATTACACACACACACATATGATTTTTTGAAAATAAATCTAACCTATTATCTCATTATTCTAGTGGATGCGACCACGATTTGCTTTTATTGATACAAGCTCACTACTCGGTGCCCAACTTCAGGCATATTTTTAGTCGATGCAACAATTTTCTCTTTACTTGCAGAGAAAAAGAGATCGCTTTAGTCGGATAGATTGAAGAGTTGGAGTAGAGGGAGTGAGACTCACCTAGGTAATTGGCTGAGGTTGTTATTTGATTGAGTGTTGGAGAGAAGTGCCCATGGCTTGATTGATGCCACCTTCCATGATATATATATATATATATATAAATATATATATATATATATATATATATGGGAAAAGGTACTATGTGCTCGAGCTCACGATAAGCTCCCATGAGGTCGAGCTGTGTGGGCCCCACCGTGATGCGTGTCAACCATCAACACTGTGCATTTGATGGGTCCCCTTTAAATTATGGGATATCCCAAAAATCAGTCGTATATGGAACTCAGGTGGGCCATACCATCTAAAATCATGTGAAGACATGCAAAAAGCATATAAAAGCACTTGGTGGGGCCCACCTGAAATTTGCATGCGTCTGAAACTTGGTCTGAACCCTCATCCAAGTGGACACACATAATGGATGGGCTGGATTTGCAAACCACATCTCGGTGGGCCCAAAAAATGATTATGAATATTTTAATGATGCACAGCCCCTCTCAACTTCTGTATATGGTGTGGCCCACACAAGTAACGTATTGACTTGATTTTTGAGACCTAGGCCCACGATGGAATGGTGCATCTGACTGATGGGGTAGATGTTCGAAACGCATCACGGTGGGGCCCACACAGCTCGACCTCATGGGACGTTCCCATCAGCTCGAGCGCATAGTACCTTTTCCCTATATATATATATATAGGGAAAAGGTTCTATACGCTCGACCGTACCTTACCTTCCGTAAGGTCAAGTGGTGGCATCATGCTATTCGTCGGATGGTGAGAAGATTTTACAAGAAAACTAAATAAACAATGCCGCGAGAAATTTGGTAAGAAACCGACGCGGATTAGCTACTGTCACGGGACTTGCTATGAAGTTATGTAACTAAGTTTTGTGGGCATCATCATGATGTATATTATGTATCCACATCGTCCATCCATTTGGAAAGATCATATTATGGTATGATCTAGAGAATGAGTCAGATCAAAAGCTTAAGTGGCCACCACAGATAATAGTGGAGAGAGTGACGCCCACCGTTAAAAACTTCTAAGTGTTACAAAAGTTTTAGATCATGCTAATATTTGAACTTTCTATATTTCATTTCTGCGTTAACACATGAACAGATTGGATCTCAAATAAACATCATGATGGACCTTAGGAAGGTTTCAAGGGTGGTCGTCACTATCCCCACGGTTTTCTATGGTGGGTCGACTCAAGCTTTGGATCTTCCTCATTCTTTGGATCATGCCCTAAAATGATCTCTCCAAATGGATGGACGGTGTGGATACAACACATATATTGTGGTGGGCCTACAAAATTCAGTGACGTGACTACTGTGGTGAGTTTGGCTACTCAACCCGTCAGTGGCTAATTCGCGTCCGCAGAAAACCCGCTGTAACACGCTCGAGACGTAATCTACAGTGAGTTTTTATAGGAAGTTAGCGCGTTGGAAACTAAGGTGGGCCCCACCATAATGTTTAAGAAAAATCTACCCCATTCATCCTTTTTTTGAGCTCATTCTAGGACTTGAGACCAAAAGTATGCTTGATACAATAACTGGTCCACCATGGGAGGTTGAGTAGTTGAAGTCACATCACAAGTTCTGTGGGTCCCAGCATGATGTATGTATTATATCCACACCGTTCATCCACTTTGAGAGATCATATTATGGCATTATCCAAAAAATGAGGCAGATCAAAAGCTCTAGTGGACCCCACCACAGAAAAAAGTGTGGAGAGTGATGCTCATGCTTAAAATAATCTTAAGGCCCACTATACTATTTATTTGACATCCAAACTATTTTTAAGTCATGCGGACCCATGTGAAGGAAAAAAACAAAGATCAACGTGATCCAAAACTTCTATGGTCACCCAAAAATATTTAATGGTCGACACCCATTCAACACTGTTTCCTGTAATGTGGTCCACTTGAGATTGGGATATACCCCATTTTTGGTCTCATTACCATAAAATAATCTAGAAAAACATATAAACAGCATAAATGAAACACATACAACATAGCGGGGCCCATATAGGACTGACCACCCGCCATTGGTGTTGGCAGGGGAGTAGCCAGGATGCCACCCAGGGAAGCGGATTTCCTAATAAAGTCTTTCCCTAAAGATTCACGAAAGTATTTTATTCTAGGGCCATTGTGATCTTTGTGTGAAATCTAACCCGTCCATTCATTTTTAGATATCATTTTAGGACATTATTCCGAAAATGAGGAGGATCCAAAATTCAAGTACGCCATACGAGATGAACACGGCAGAAAGGAATGCTTACTGTTGAAACCTTCCTAGGCTCCACCTTAGTGTTTATATTCCATCCAAACCGTTTATAAGGTCATTTTCACTGATATGAAATGAAAACACCATGAACATAAACCAATACAAAATTTTTGTAGCCTTCTGAATGTTTCAACAATGATCACTAAATCCCCATTGTTTCCTCTCATGTGTCCCATTTAATTTCTGGATCCTCCTCATTTTCTGTCGCATATCCTAAGATGATTTTGAAAAACGGATGGGTTTGATTTATCACAAACATCATATATATTGGGCCCCACACAGAATTTTAGCACATAATCTTCCAACAACAAAAGGCTTCGCACGTAAAATTTATTACGGTTTTGTTTATTCAGTCCCTGTAAAATTTCTTCACCATCCGACGAATAGCATGATGCCACCACTCGACCTTATGGAAGGTAAGGTACGGTCGAGCGTATAGTACCTTTTCCCATATATATATAGAAACACTCCCGCACACCGGTTCGCACATCATTACGTGCGAACCTTACTATCGACCGTCGGATTAGGCAGACAGTCTAGACGAAGGTGCTCTTATGCGCGAGTTTGAGAGAGCGAATTTCCTTATTTGGCACGCCTCTTCTCTCTATTCTATAACTCTCCGAAGGATGGAAGCCTTTCAAAGGAAGTTCTTCCGCCTGGATGCTAGGTGGGTTCCACCAAGATGCTAATGATAAATTCACATTGTTCATCCATTTTGAGAGGTCATTTTAGGATATGCGACAAAAAATGAGGTGTAGCCAAAACTGAAGTGGTCGGTATGAGAGGAAACATTGTATATTCATTGACCACCGTTTAAATATTCATGGTGCAACAGAAGTTTTAAACCAGGCTAGTATTTGTCTTCTCGGTTCATCCCAATACGAATGATATTATGAACGGTATGGATGGCATGTAAACATCAATGTCGAACCCATGGAGGTTTCAACGATGGGAATTTCCCTACCGACATTTTTCTTTATCGCAGCCAACTTGAATCTTGGATCCTGTTCAATTTTTCTCTCAAGTATTAGAATGATCTCACATAATGGATGAATGGCATGGATTTCTCAAAAACATGACGATGGGCCCTACCCAGTTTCCAGCGTATGAACTACCTGCAAAACATTTTCGAATGAAATTCACGTCCGATTATTTGAATGAACGGGAGTCGTAAACGGATTAGCTACTCCCCTGTCGGTGCTCCGTGGACCCCAACATGATGTATGGTACAACAGAAGTTTTAAATCAAGCTAATATTTGTGTTCTCGGTTCATCCCAGTACGAATGACGTTATGAACGGTATGGATGGCATGTAAATATCACTGACGAACCCATGGAGATTTCAACGGTAGGATTTCCTACTGACATCTTTCTTTATTGCAGCCAACTTGAATCTTGGATCCTGTTCATTTTTCTCACAAGAATTAGAATGTTCTTACAAAACGGATGGATGGGCTGAAATTCACGTCCGATTATCCAAATGAACGGTCATTGTAAACAGATTAGCTACTCCATTGTCGGTGCTCTGTGGACCCAAACACGATGTATGTGTCTCTTCCATGCTGTTCATACATTTTTAAAAATAATTTCATAATATGAACCCAAAAACTGAGGTAGATCAAAATCTCAAGTGGGCCACATAGTGTTGATTCAACTCTCACCATTAAAAAATTCATGGGGCTACCAAAGTTTTGGATCAAGCTGATATTTGTTTTTTACCATCATTCAGTCTGTAAAACCTAATCTACAGGTTGGATGTCAAATAAACATTATAATGGCCCCAAGAGGTTTTCAATTGTAGAATTTCAATCACTACTTTTTCCCATGGTGTGGTCCACCTGAGATTTTAATCTGCCTCATTTATGAGGTAAATTATTAAAATAATGTGAAAAAATGGATGGACGGTATGGATAAAACACAGATCATGGTGGGCCCACATAGCATCGACCACTTGCCACCTGGCTAGCTGCATCGTCGCTGGCCAAACCGCCTCGATTACACGATTTCCTGTGAAAGCGATGTTTTTGAAAAATCCACCCTGTCTATACGTTTTGCGAGCTCATTTCAGGACGTGAGACAAAAAATTAAGTGTGTCCAACACTCAATTGGGACATCATACTAGAGGAAACCATGGATATTCAGTGAGCACCATTGAACTATTCTTATGGCCATAAAGTTTTTATATAATGACATATTTTTGGTGTTTTCACTTCATCCCATTGGGAATGACCTTATAAACGGTTTGGAGAGAGCATATAAACATCAAGGTGGAGCCCATGAAAGTTTCAACGGTAGGAATTTCTTTTTCCAGTTTTCCCTCTCCTATGACGTAATTTAGTTTTATATCCACCTCATTTTGGCGTAACGTCCTTGAATGAGCTCGAAAAATGGATGGATGGAATCGATTTCTCACATACATTGCAGTGGACCCATCAAGCATCCTTACGCAGGAACTTCCTAGCAGGAAATCCGCATCCTACCCTGCCTGTCTGTCTGCAGCTGGGAACGTGCAAGAGCTTTGAGTGGCCACCGTGATGTATGGGTTATATCTACACAGTCTATACATTTTTTAGTATCATTTTATGATATAATTCTAAAATTGGGCAAATACCAACAAAGGTGGACCACACAATTGGACCACACAAATATCAACGGTAGGAATTTTCCTACCCACCTTTTCCTTTAGTGAGGCCCACTTGGGTATTATATCCTGTTTACTTTTGATCTCAGGTCTTAAAATGAGCTCCAAAAATAGATGAACAGGATAGATTTTACACAAACATTATGATGGCCCCATCTAGTTTTCAGCACGGTAACTTCTCACAAAATCGGGGGGCGGATTGTGTACAGAGAGGACGCAGATCACGTCCTACCACCGCCTGTCTCCAGCTAGGAATGGCAGGAACTTTGAGTGGTCACGTGATGTATGGGTTTTATCCACATCGTACATCCATTTTTCCTTAAAATTTCAGTGCATTATCCAAAACTGAGGCAGATTCAAATCTCAAGTGGACCACACTAGAGGAAGCAGCGGTGATAATGATTCTGACCATTAAAATTTTTATAGGGCTCACTGTGATGTTAATTTGACATCCAACCTATAGATTATGTCATACAGACTTGGATGATGGCAAAAAACAAATATCAGCTTGATCTAAAACTTTGGTAGCCCAATGAAGTTTTTAATGGTGAGAGTTCAATCAACACTGTGTGGCTCACTTGAGATTTTGATCTACCTTAGTTTTTGGGTTCATACCATAAAAATATTTTAAAAAATGTATGGACGGCGCACATAAATTACGTCGGATCCATAGAGCACCGACAGGGGAGTAGCCAATCTGTTTACTACGCCTGTTCTCTAGGACGCGAATTTCATGTGAAAGTCTTTAGCAGGTAGTTCATGCGTTAGAAACTAGGTAGGGCCCACCGTCAAGTTTTTGAGAAATTCATCCCATTCATCCGTTTTGTGAGATCATTCTAATACTTGAGAGAAAAATTAAACAGGATCCAAGATTCAAGTTGACTGCAACAAAGGAAGATGTGAGAAGGGAAATTCCTACCGTTGAAACCTCCCTAGGATCGAAGTGATGTTTACACCCCATTCATACTGTTCACAACGTCATTCGTATTGGGATGAACCGAGAGCACAAATATTAGTCTGATTTAAAGCTTCTGTTGCACCATGAATACTTAAACGGTGGTCACTGAATATATAATGTTTCCTCTCATACGGACCACTTCAGTTTTGGATACACCTCATTTTTTGTTGCATGTCCTAAAATGACCTCTCAAGTGGATAAACAGTGTAGATTTATCACTAATATCTTGGTGAGACCCACCTAGCATCCCAGCAGAAGAACTTCCTGTGAAAGGCTTCCGTTGCGTCCTTTAGAGAATAGGGAAAAGAGGCGTGTTAGAGAAGGAAACTCACTCTCTCAAACTCGTGCATAAGAGCGCCTTCATCTAGACCTTCTGCGCGAACCAATGCATAATTGCGTGTGTGTATATATATATATATATATATATATATATATATATATATATATATATATATATATTTGTTGAGTGTTTGCTTATATACATGTTTTTGCACCCATTTTTTTAAGCAAACGTCACTTCATACGAAAGAGATAGAATTCCAAGCTTTTTGTGCCAATCTTGTCTATACGATTCGTGGTTTGGATGTTGGATCTTTGGATTGCAGGGATCAAATAGTTGACTGTTCCAACATCCATCCTTTACAAGATTTGAGTTTCTTCATGAGGGTTTTTGGATAACCCTTAAAAGTATGGATTAGAAGTTGCTTCCTAAATTTTGGTTGAGCTAAAAGTTCTTGAACATCAGGGTTTTCACACTTTGCCTTCGAGATACGAACTTAAGTTGGGGTTGAGGAACATCTTGCTTCTGCCCTTTTTTTTCCCTCTCTTTTTCATTTTTTAAACCATTTTTACCCGTAGTGCCCCTTCGAGTTTTTACTATGTCGATGTCGCCCGTCACTTTTGCACGTGGCGCCCTTTCGAGTTTTCACAACGTCTCGGGTATTCGTTCTTGTCTGCTCCTTGGCGGCTTTACCTTTTTGCAACTGGTGCCCTTTTGAGTTTTCACCAAGTCCGCTATGCAGTCGTTGTTTTTACTCGAGGCACCCTTGCATATTTTCACCTCGCCTATTTTGTTTTGGATGCGCTTTTTTTTTGTGGTAAGGAATTCCATTATTGTCGGCTGACAGAAGTTTTCAGGATAGTAGTAGGCTTTAAAATGCACTTCCTAAGGTGAGGATCTTTTCAATGGCGAGGAGGCTGGTGGGTTTTTTCTCAGGGACTCCTTTTTTTTTGTATTTTTCTTTCTTTCTTTTTTCTTTTTTATGCCCTTTTTATTTTCTGGAAATTTTGGGCCACTTATTATTATTATTTTTTTTATTTAGCACATTTTTTTTTCTTCTTTTTTAGGGGGCATGTTTGTACAGAGGGATGGGGTTCTACCTCAGGCAACATCTTGTAACCATCCTGCTACCCATGGTGAATTTTGACATAGTCAGTGTCAGCATTGATTGGCTCATGAAGATCTTCACTCTCCATATCAGTGAGGCAGAGTGCACCACCAGGGAGCACTTCTCGAACAATGAGCGGACCTTCCTAGGTGGTCTTTAACTTGCCCCTTGGAACAGGCAAGTGAGGAGGTAGGATTTTCTTCATTACGATGTCTCGTACTTTGAATGTTATTGTGCAGACCCATTTATTGTATGCTCGTGCAATCCTCTTCTGGTAAGTCTGGGAATGGCATAGAGGTCACATACATTTTTTCTCCTCTAGATGCAACTGATCATAGCAGGCCTATAGCCATTCTCCCTCTTCAACTTAACTTTTCAACAATATGCGTAGTGAGGGAAGCTCTACCTCAACTAGTAGAACAACCTCCATTCTGTATTTAAGCTCGTATGGAGAGGTACACGTCACATTGTGGATGGACGAGGCCCAGAGTGCATATTGTAGCTTCTCTGACTAGTCATGGTATGTTTTTACCATTTTTTAAAGGATGCGAATGAGCATCTTGTTGGCAGCTTCAATCCCTCCATTCATCTGCAATCAGTAGGAGCTTGATCTGTACCCTTTGATTTTGAATTGTTTGACAAATTTGTTCACCCTTCAATTTACAAAGGGTGTCCCATAATCTGTGATGATAAAATGTGGTACTCCATAGCGGCTGGTAATATTGTTCTCTAGAAACTGTCCTACATGTGATACTGCTATGGTGGTATAGAATGCTACCTCCACCCATTTGGTGAAGTAATCATGTAACGCCCCGAATTTTCAGGACCCGAGTACACGACCCGTTTCCCAAAAACCCGAGTGTTAACCTTAACTGATGGTCAAATTTGAGTATACATATTTCATTTTATCAGAGTAAGCAGATGAGCGTAGTGTGGACAAGTAAGCATAAAGGAAAATTTTATTATCATTCAAATATACAAGAAGCTGCCCATAATGACTTATACAAACCAATGTCTCTGAAATTAACAGGTACAAGATTTACAAGAATTTAATACATAAAGAATAGCAGAAAACATATAAATATAAGCCGCAAGATCGCGCAGCTCCTCGAGGTAGATACAACCATGGAACCCTGGCACTTGTACTTGGCTCCACATCAGCCTGAACCTGAAAGTCACTTAAGACATCTGTGCTACCTGTACGGTTATATATTTGATGGATGAGTGGCCAACTCAGTGTGAACTCCCCTCAAGATTACACACCGCCGCATTAGGTAAGCATAGTTATAAAATAAAGCATACAAAACAATACATGATGCAGATCTTATTATGTGCATGGATGTATGGAATGCGTTCACGCCCCGGGGATGCTCATCCGTGCGGACAGGGCCGCCACCCATGCAATGCGTTCACGCCCGGGAGTACTCATCCGTGCGGACAGGCCGTCGCCCATGCAATCATCGAACACAGGGAAACATCATCCGGTCGGAACAATACGTACATCACGTACGATAGCAATAGATCTTTGGTCGTGCGATGTATGCATGATTAGCCAATCCATTATTAATCCAATTACAACCGCCCATTTTAAGTAAGCTCAAAGGTCACTACGGGAGCACATGGCCCGGCGTAGGCCGACAAATTTGGGCATAGGTCCCATACCACCATCCCCTACTCATGAGGCTACCACCTTAGGATGTTTAATGGAACCACAATCGACTAGTGGCCAATCATATTACAATATATGGGGCTTACCATCACATGGTTGCACAAAGATAAAACATCGAACCCATGTAGGGAAGATATCAAATAAAACCACGTAGGGCGAGTATCAAAATATGCCACATAGGGCGAATATCAAAACCATACGATAAAGACCATCCTTAAAAACCATTGGGCACAACAACCCTGGATGGTAGGCCCACATCAATGATCCATCTAGACCACTGCTCAATAACCACCAAGTCGAAGGTCCATTACGATCACAACTAGTCAAGTTACATCCCAAGTATGGGTGTACATTCATATGTGGGAATTCCTCACTAATGTACCAGTTTAAGTTCCGTAAGCAATCCACAAATAATCCACAAGCATGAACAATTATACAGGATAATCATAAAGCATGTTAGACAGCAATTCAATTTCCACCAGCTAACACATGTGATTATAAAGAGAGATATCAATTATGAATTTAAATAAAAACTATAACTTAAGCTAATGAGAAGATGGAAAGCTCAAGGGGAAGAATCATCACCTTATGCCTTGAATCGCCAACTGATGTTGTTAGGAAGCGCGTTCCCTAAAAATCAAATCCTACCACAAATCATGAACTTGTATAATTAGGACTAAGTTCTAATAACTACCTAGGGTTTAAGATCATAACCTAGGGTTATCTTTTAGAGTTTTAGGATTAAGGTTTCACATCTTAGGATTTAATTCTAGGTTTAGATTCTATATTTTTGTTTATAAAATTTTAAATTCTATCTTGTGTGGTCATTAATAATATTATTAAAGGGAATAGTGAATGAATAAAAATAATCAATTAAATTAGTTATTAGTTGTATGAATATTATCGATGATTACTATCATATTAAAATTACCTAACGACAACCTACGATGAATATTAATGCTAATGAGTCCAAAGCAATTATTAATATTAACAATATCGCTAATATTAGCTAGCGTAACACTAATTGTCATTTTGATGAAAATAAATAGTATGTCCTAATGTCAATGTTAATATTTCAAGAACGGCAAAATAATATGCTAATATTTTGATAATGAAAATTTTCAAAAGTATTAACCAATGTTGGTATGGATAATTAACTAATGGTTATTTACATCCAATTTAATAATCCTAGAGAAAAAGATGCTAATGACAATACAATGATAATTGAAATGATTTAAATTTGGGAAGCAATGTGGGCTCACCTAGCCGACTCGGTTCGAGTCGAGTTGACTCGGTTCAACACAACTTGCAACCGTCCTCTTCTTTCTCTCTCTTTCTCTTTTTCCCTCTCTTTCTTCTTCTCCTTTTCCCCATCCTTTCTTCCCTGCTAGGACCCGACTGGACCAGGCCCTTCCTGACCCAGTGAGTTGACTCGGTTTGAAACCGAGTTGACCCGATTTCCTTCTCTATTTTCCTCTTCTCCTCCTCTCTCATTCCTCTCACCATTTTCCTGCTTCTCTCCTTCCTTTCTTCCATCTCTCCCTTTCTCACTGTGTGCGTGGGCTGGAACTCCGAAATGAACATTTGACCAACCAACTCGGTGAGTCGAGTTGACTTCGCCCATCACTCCCCCTCTCTTTTTCTTCTCTTTCCTTCCTCTTTCTCTTCTCTCTTCTTCTTCCTTTCTCTTTTCCCCCTTTCCTTTCTCCTTCTTTTCCTCCACTGTAAGTCGGTTGCAGCCAGCAGCTAGCTAGGCCCAACCGCCCCTAAGGCAGTGGGTCGAGATTCACCTTCCTCGGCAAAAACTCACCCGCGACCCATCTCATTGTCTCCCTCTTTTCTTTTCCTATCTCTCTCTTTCTTTTCCTTCTTTCTTCTGGAATTGCCTGAACCGAGCCAGGACTCGGCCCGAATCCACGGCATCACGAGCTGGTGCGGCAACAGTGAGTGCAACCTACCGCACCACTCCTTCATTCTCTCCTCTCTCAATGCTTTTCTTTCACTTTCTTTTCCCTTCTTTCTCTTCCAAAGCCATCACCAGGTGGTGAGAGTCAGAAAACGGCATCTCGAACTGAGTCTGACTCAGTTGGAATAGCGGGGAAGATGGCGGGCTCTAATGGCAGACCCCCAACCACGGTTTCTTTCTCAAATCTGACCGCATGGGATGGTTTATATGGGATCTAAGAAGCTTATGGATAAGCTTTTTCGAAGCTTTAGGATAGTTTGGGCGGTGGGTTCGGGAGGAGGAGAAAACGGCGATTTTTCTTGGTTGCGGCTATAAGAAATGGACGAGGAGGTGTTTGCTCGGCTCCCTCCCATTCTTATGGTTTGGCCTAACGCTTCTGGACCGTTGGATGGCAAGCAAAGGGCTCGGATGAGGTCTGGTAGAAACCATGTGCTGTTGTGGCCGGTTTTAGCAAAACCGGGTGTGGTTTGTTTTGCTGAGGTGGAAACCCGGTTTGGACGGCTAGGATGGCTCCTCTTGGGACGGCCCAGATTGACGGGTGCAGGAGGACGCGGATCGCTCTGCTGGCAACAGCAGACAGTTTCCATTTTTGGAAACAAGTGTTTTTTTAGGGTCTGTTTGTGTCCAGAATCGTGCACATGCACATGTGTTTCCACGTGTGGGAGAGATCAGGTTTTTGTCAGGAGACCCGTCCGAACCAGATGGATGGTTCAGATCACACATATGGATGTTGATGGTGGGCCAAAGATAAGAATCTCGGACGGGCGTCCGTCGGCTGCAGAAACGGAGAGAGAGAGAGAGAGAGAGAGAGAGAGAGAGAGAAATCTCTCTTTTAAGGGAAATAGCGGGTCGGCCACACGACCGGCATTCAAAGAATTGTGGTGTGGCGCGGGAGTACACAGTTTGTGTACTCCAATCTCGCGTGTAGGGTCCAATATGATGTTTATGATGAATCACACCGTCCATTCAATTTCCTGGGCCCTGACATAGTCTTTTACCGAAGACGGGGTAGATCTAAGGTCCAGGTGGGGCCCACGACTTGATTCGGGCCCTATTACGGATTTCTCGCTGATCTGATGGTCGGATCAGACCGAGTTCGAATATAAGCGGTTAAAAGGGTTTAAAGGTCCACTTAAGGCTTTTGTTATGCATTACCAATCGATACTAATATTAATATAATTTTTATTACTTTTGTATATTACTTATAATTATATTATTTAAAATCTTATATATATATACAAACATAATTTTTATATTAAGATACTACTAATTACATGCTTCTGTTCACACATTCATTATAATTCATAATATATAATACCAAAAATAATTAAAATTATATTTGTATTTAATAATATTGTTACATATAAAATTTCCTTAAAGTATCTAATGACTTTTGTATACATACCTTTAATACTTATAATTCAACTATGTATTGTAAAACCATTATTCATTATGTTTATTTAACATAACATTATTTCCATAGTATTTCATATACGTTAGTTATATACAACACATTTTCATATTTTATTTACATGATACATAAATTACCAAATATGTCCATAATTCTTTTGGTCAACGTTTGTGTAAAATTTATAATATAATAAATAGGTAAGATAATATACTTAGTATATTTCATTTGACTACTGGGTGGTTTGATATGTGGATAGGGATCACCTTCGATGGTTAGATTTTAAACTAGGATGTACGTGAATGTTCACTAAGCTAGGCTTATATTTATCTCTAAATTTGGTTACATGGTAATACCCGAGTACCAAAAGTACGGGGTGTTACAAATCAACTGCCACTAGGATGTACTCGTGGCCATTAGATGCTTTGAGGTTGATTTTGCCGATGATGTGATACCCCGCGTTAAGAAAGGGCCAGGGTATTGTCAAGTTGTATAATTCAGAAGTAAGGGAGTGGGTCTGATTCATGTGCTCCTGACATTTGAAGCATATCCTAACATGTCGGTAACAATCCACTTCCATTGTCAGTCAGTAGTAACCTAGTTGTAGGATCTTCTTTGTCATGATTTGACCATTCATGTGCGGACTGCAGATTCCATCATGGACTTCTGACATGATTTTTGCTGGTTCTGACTTGTCCACACATCGTAGCAAGACCTGGTTAAAGGACAATTTGCACAGGATGTCACCATTGATTGTGAATTACGTGGTTAGTTGCTGAATTGTGTAGTAGTCCGTTGGCGTGGTGCTTTCTGGGTACACCTGATCTTCTAGATATTTCTTGATGTTTGTATACCATGGATGTTCGTTAGGTGGCGTTTCTACTTCTTTAATTTGTAGGCAGAACGTCAGGTCTTCCTAAATCTCAACTATGAGTTCTCATTGGGCTCCCCCTTTAGAAATTTCTAGCATGAATGTCAATGTAGAAAGAGCATTTATGAATTGATCTTGGTGCGTGGCATGTATGTAAAAGTGACTTTGTGGAATTCATCGATGAGATTTTCAAGATAGACTTGATATAGAATTAGTTTTCCGTCTTTCATTCTCCAGCCGTCAGTTGTTTGAATGACAATGAGATGCGAATCACCAAAGACCCTCAACTTCTTCACTTCTAGGATGATTGTTTCTTTTAAGCCAGCTATACATGCTTCATACTTGGCTATGTTATTTGTGCATCCGAAAGTTAGCCTTCTCAAGATAGGAATAGGGACATCATCTATATAATAGAGGATTGTCCTTACTCTACTTCCTTTGGCATTGACTACACTGTTGAATTACAAGGTCCATTCATCTGCCTCAGACCCTTCCTCACTCTTGAGGAGTATGATATCCTTTTCAAGGAAGAATGTTTTTAATAGCTAGTAGTCGGGCAGAGTATGCATTGTGAGGCGATCGTCCAATGCTTGTCCCTTGATCGCTTTTTAAGTGACACAGGTGATGTTGAACTCAGAAGGCAGCACCCGCCATTTTACTATTTTGCCAGTCAGTGCCGGTTTCTCAAATAGGCACTTAAATGGATCCATACATGCCAGCGAGATGATCAGATAAGCGATCGTATATTAGCATAGATGTTGCATGGCTCATACGAGGGTTCGAAATATTTTTTCGATTAGCAAGTACTCGGAATCATAATCTGTGAATCGACGACTGAGATAATAGATTGCTTGTTCTTTTCTTATGTCATCGTGCTTGCCAAGGACGCACCCGATAACGTCTGCAGCTACCTAGATATAGAGTAACAGTGGTTATCCTGGTACTGGAATACTGGCGGATCCAGCATGTATTCCTTGATTATGTGGAAGGCTTTATGACAATCCTTATTCCATCCCTTTGACGTGTTTTTGCAGAGCAACTTTGTAACGCCTTGAATTTCGAGGGTCGAGCAAAGCTCTACTCTTGAGATTCCGAACATCACTTATGTCTTATGGATGATGAAATTCAGATTTCTTTCATTTTCATGAATTAAGCATGCATGAGATTATACTAAACAACACATCATACTCTTAATTTAAAGAAATTAAACCAGTGCAGAATTTTAAAACATGTCTATGTAAGTATACAAATGTTTCACCAACTTTCTTCCAGAGTAGGAGTACGTAACCGGGTTTAATATATACATGTATAGTTTCAAAATGTATAAAAAGTGGTAGTGTAAATGTGTTCAACTAAGCCTTGATACCTAGTGTCCCCTGCGCAATGGTCCGTGGTCTACATCGACCCACCCGAGAGTTGGAAGTAGGAGAATTCCTCCTCCTCATCCATGAAGTCCTACTCCAGAGCATAGACATCGTCTGTACCTGTATCTAAATCAACGTCTGGTTGGTGTTTTAAAATATCGTCCCAAAGTGGGAGTGAGTGATCAACTCAGTGGTTCTATAAGGCAAAAGTTACACATGTTATCAAGTCAATCACAGCAGTAATGATAAAGCAATCATAAATAATCACTTCCTAACTACTCTTTTTAATGCAAAAATGGAGTACAAGTAATGATGCATGCCCTCACCCATCAATGCTCCCTCACACGCGACTCCGACAGCCTATTTCGCATATGACAACACTTCCTCAAACGGTGCAACTCCAACGCCTTTTTGGCACATCCTAACTAATGTAGTGTGATGCATGGTCATGTTAGCCAAGTAATTAATTAGGCTCATTCATACAGTAAGTTTGGGAAGCTAGGGTACCTTCCCTTTTTACATTGACTCGAATTGAACATTAGGCATCGGACTACCGCAGTGATCCTACTCCTATGTTTTATATCCATCTAGGTTCGTCACTCCTAGTTAAACACATACGAAAGACAAGTTGCATGAAGTTGTGCTCGCGGTCACTACGGGGAGGCTCGTCACCCCAACGTAGGCCGACAACACGAACACGGTGTCCCATACCACCATGCCCGACTCACGAGTCTTATTTTCTCATTGGTCACTATGGGGAGGCTCATCACCCCAGCATAGGCCGACTGCTCAGACACGGTGTCCCATACCACCATGTCCAGCTCACGAGTCTTAGTGGATCATGGTACCATGGTTAAAGTGGATCTTTACATTGGTGAGGGGTACTTTAGATTCAAGCAGTCGCGTCCACACATGATAAACACACAATAGGTCAATCAATTCATTTGACAAGCTCGATTGGTACGGGCGCACACTGACTTAATTGACATGGAGCGCATAAGTGCCCCTCGTGGCCTAGTCACTGTTGACAATCGTCGTGTGACTCATATTCATCGAGTTTACCCAATGTGGCAAAACTAAATCGGCCACCCAAACAAGGACTTTTACCGATTGCCTGGGCTACATTTGTAACTTCAATCCTATTCAAATGCGACTAACAATCACGTGTAATATTTATCCCGGCATTCAACAAACAATCCATGTGGACATTTCATCAAACACATAGACCATGCTAATCAACATGCATTTCTCAATTGATTTTGTAGAGGAAAATATACATACGCATAAAACAATGAAGAATCCTACCCTAATACTTGTAATAAATACAATTCATCAACAATTTCTCATTTAGACAATTTATCAAACACATAGACTACGTTAGTTACAACATGTGTTTTATCAATTCTTTATACAGAGAGATCTACATGCATATGACAATGATGAATCCTAGATTAGTAATCATGGCAAGCACTAATCATTTTCTATTGCTCATTTAAACATTTCAACAAACACATAGTGTGCATCATTTATTTATCATAGTTCATTGGTGTATCTCATACTGAAATCAACGTATTTAAGACAATACAACAACGATTAAGACAAACATAAATCATTAGCTGTCATGAAAGCATTGATAAACTGCAACCTAAGCGTTTATAGTCCGCACCTTTCGTTAGTATGCTCGACTCGGACTCGGTCCAAATTCTACGTTTCCAAAAATGAATCGTCAGGCACCTAAATGATGAAACTGGTTAGCTAGGTTGATGAAAAACTATTCAGAAGTTCTACATCGATATTAGGGTTGGTATTTCTTACTCGAAATCATAGCTGAAAGAGGTTTGGTAGCGCAACGGGGCGGTGATTAGGCGCATGGATTTGTGGGAGAAGATTTCTGCAGCGATCTCCCAAAGTTCTCCTTCTCTCTTTCCTCTTTTCTCCTCTCTCTCCCTCTAAGGTTTGTGAAATTCATATATGGGAGAGAGAGGGTGAAATGAGGGCTATTTATAGCCCGAGATGTGATGTAAATGGCCTCAGGGCCACTTTATACATTGTTTATACCCCGTGGGAGGCTGTTTCTGACGAACAGGGCTCATAGGGAGGCCCATGACCCATCTACGTTATAGGGTACGCTCCCTGACAATGGATCCATGCTAGGACACGATTTCGGTGCGATCAGATAAGCTGATCGACCGTGGAGAGCCTGTGTCAGATCAACGGTCATATGTGTCCAATCGGGGCCACGGTTATACGGATAGGTGTAGGGAATTTCCTTTCCCCATGTGTGAAGTTTGGTCACAAACCAACAATCAGAAATCCTCAACTTTGTGTAAGGGCGAACGGCCCAATTCACTTAAGTTTCAGCTCATTTTCTAAGGATATTCGTGTTTCCCATGCACTTCACTCATGGCTCAAGTTGGGTGTGTCACACCCCAAATCAGGAGACGGATAGCTTTCGTGATGCCCCGAATCTGGCACTTGACTTCCTTATACCAAGTCCCGAGTTCGGCGCACCACAAGAAAGATTTTCGACTAATTTTTTTTTTTAATTTTCATAATAATACCTAAGCATAAAGATCCATGATCAAAATACCAAGCAACACTCTCCATTATAAGTCTTGATGGTTACAAGTATAATGCTTTTCAAAAGGTACACAATGTCAACATTGCTAATTCGAAAAATAGATACAATGCATCGAAAAAGCTATGTCTTCTAAGCTACTCCTGTCCTGAAAAAAATGAGAAATAGGAAGCTTAGGCAAAAAGCCTAGTGAGTACACACGTGTGTGCAGTGTGTCCTACATGCAAGCAAGATAAATATGCCACAAAGAAATCATATATGATGAAATGCATATAATACGTAAGGTATAATGCCGATGCCAATGTCAATGCAATACATATGCATCATAGTAATACTCCGAGTCAATGTTATCAGCATCACCAAGTCATATTTTTTATTTCTCCTATACCACAGCCATAACCATATTACACGCATCCATAGTCACATCATCATCATCATATTATTATGTCATAATCATACAATATCGAAAATACTTGTAAAATCATGAATCATACGATATCAGAGTAAGCGGAAATACTGACAAGTCCATGAGTCATACAATATTAGAGTACGCAATATAGATCAGCTATGCAAATGAGGAGTCATAAAGAGTCAAATATCATATGCCAAGGATGCAATGCAATATATAATTCTTGACGAGTTCACGAATACCGTCAGCTGTATCTAGACCATATAAATGCAGAAACACAGTAACCCAAAATGTCATATGTCGCGGATGTAATGCAATATGCGGTGTGAATGGAATGACCATACTGGAGTATGAAGTCGGGATGATAGTACGTAGTATCGCAGGTTATGAGGTCCATTACAAAGGACTTCTATCTAAACCAGTCTCATACCTAATTTGGATAGTCAGACTTAATGTGATAAACTCTTAATCTCAAGTTAGTGGCTCGCCTAATCGAAATCCTGGCCATGCGAAGGTACATGTAACAAATAGTTGCACACCATCAGCCTGAGTTGATAGTGAATGAATGAATGAGTATACAATTCCTGCTCAATAAGTCCACATATCAGTACAGTTCCTCTCTAGGATTATCACCGAGGTCTAGTACACTCTACATTCAAATCGCTGCCCACTGACGCACGACCATGCAAGTGGAAGAGACCTCACAATTCGCCTGACTAGTAGTGAGCCAATACTTACCCAACACGTCGATAGCGGACCCATTCACGAGCTGTTTAAACTCAACCTAGCTATACCCCCTACCCTCCGGCGGGTAAAGCCACACCCCCTCCCAACCGACCATGACACAATAGGAGACACGGCCTCCTGGTATTCGGCACTCAGGGGCTCATGTATCCACTCGGTCTCGACGTTGGGGCGTCCTCTGGTACTAAGAGGGTTTAGAGATTTTCACCCAGGGCCATCTATGGTAGCCCAATGCTAGAACAAATTTCTGGTGTTCATCTGGCCATCCACGATATACCTATGGAGGCTATGGCCTTGATGTCGCTAGGACACACAATGCAAGATGTATGAGTCATACAATCTAGTCATGCATCAATCCTGCGTAAACCGTGTGCTCATGTAAGATAACCTCCGCCTATCAGGGAGTCTCATAACAATCTGCCCAATGACATATGTAATAGTCAACCACATCTTATAACAAACATGCAGATGATGCGTATAGGCATGTATCATGATACTATGCAGTCACATACTCATAATCGGTATCAATAACCGGCATCGACAATCGACTTTGATAATGTGGACATTTAACCAACATTGCCCATCAATGTAGACATTTAACCATCATTGCCCCCAAGGAGTGGTCCACATAGAGCCAAACATCATTAGAGGACCCATGGCCCCATACAGAGGCTTAATATACACCACAATGGGCCTCACTCAAGGCCACATATACACCACATCAGGCCTCGTCAAAAGGGTTGCATATGCATCACATTGGGCCTTACCAAATGGGCCAGAAATACATCATAATGGGCCTCATCATATGGACCAGAAATATATCACAATGGGCCACGACCCATGGGCCCCAAATATATCATAGTGGGCTACGACATATGGGCCGAAATTACATTACAATGGGCCTCGCTAATGGGCCATAAATACACAATAGGTGGGCCCTGCACATGGGCCTAATATACATCACGATGGGCCTAATATACATCAAGTGGGTCACATCAACGGGCCGCACACAAATGGGCCTCATACTCATCAAGCGAACTGCATCAATGGGCCGCACTAATGGACCTCATACTCATCAAGTGGACTGCATCAATGGGCCGCACTAATGGGGCAACTGCTTTACTTAAACTTTCACATAGTCAGGCGGCCAGTACCATAACTTCATATAGTTTAGTATGTATATGATTACTATATGATCTAGTGTCCACATTTCAAAATTTCCAAACATAATTGAGCAATCATAATCATACATACGAATACAAGGCTACACTGATTATGATAAGTTTTATACTATAACCATTTCACCCGTCACATAGTTAACGACTCGTATTTGGTGTCGCATGGTTAAGGGCCAAGGGCCACATTTCATCATACCATTTATGGTTTAGAGATCACATCGCATGGAATCCAGGACCTTGATAGCATTAGCTTGGGTAACATAACCCAACATCACATTCGGTCTAGTGTACAACTTGGTCAAACGTGATTCAAGTGGCAGTGTCTATATCAATAAGCACAAATCTATGTTGTTGAATGGCCATCAATGCCACTTGATTTCATACGGTTAGGTGGCCTTGTGCGTATTTCACATTCATAAGGTTAGACGACTACATATACTCCATAATTGCATATGATTAGGTGACCTTACATACGTCACATGCCCACATGATTAAGGGGTTAAACACGTACATCACATCCTCACACCACTAAAGTCTAATATTTGTTATAATTGAACACGTTTGTAAGTTTAAACACATGTCATATGATTCTACTTCTTAGGGCCGCACTCTAACCAAAGTGCCAAGTGGTGAAAGGCTGTGCACTCGTTAAATAATTAGGTAATCTAAGGCAGCAACATAATACAATGTATATCACATACCAAGTGGTGAAGGGCTATACACATAACAAAATTTCACATGATTCAATATAGCATACATTTAATACATGTAGATCACAAACTCTTGCCGAAGAGGGCCAATGGTTGGCCCAAACAAGGCTACTACTGCTGGGCCCACGTGACATTCACTCAAAATGGGCCTTAACATTCTTAGGCCCACACATCAATGGAATTCACATGGGTTCTATGCGGTGGAGCTCATGGGGTTATGCATTCATCATACTTACATCAATTGTAGGTTGTCCACACACTACATGGTCACATGATTGTACACCATCAATATATAGAAATTCTATCAAAGATCCAGACCATTCACATATCAATCCAATTTGCATCATTAATGGGCCACCAATCCATGTTAGCCCTGGGGCTTAAAATCAAGTCAATCCGTGGCACATGTGGGCCACACCACACACAAAAATTGAGAGGATTACCCTCCATTAAAACATTCATGATTACTTGTTGGGCCACTGAGGCGTGGATCACAAATCCAACCCATCCATTATGTGTGTACCACTTAGTTGAGGGGTCAGTCCAAGTTTCAGATGCATCCAAATTTCCAGTGGACCCCACAAGTGCTTTATATACTTGAGCTCCGAGTTGTATGAACGGTTCAAGGAGATCAAAGTTACATGGGTCCCAAAGTGATGTATGTATTACATATACACAGTTCATCTATTTTTATTTTTATTTTTATTTATTATTTTTAGATATCATTTTATAGCATTATCCAAAATGAATCATATCCAAAGATTATATGGACCTCACCACAAACAGTAGTGGAGACAATGATTTCACCGTTAAACATTTTACTGGGCCCACCTTAATGTTTATTTTCCATCCAATCTGTTCATAAGGTCACAAAGACCTGAATTAAGGGGAAAAGCAAATTTCATATTGGTCCAAAACTTCTATGACCCCAAAAGGGTTTCAATAGTAGACATACAATCCCCTACCGCTTTTGTAGTGTGGCCCACTTGATAGTTAGATCTGTCTTATTTTTCTTCTCAAGCCTTAAGACAAGCTTACCAAATGGATGAATGGTTTGGATATAATACATACCTCATGATCAGATTGATCCAACTTCCTATTTATTTTTATTTTTATTTATCATTATTTTTTTGTGGCGTAGGCCATCTGAGTTCCATGTACGGCTAATTTTTGGGGTATCCTACTTTCTAAAGGGGACCCATCAAATCCACCGTGTAGATGCTCAACATGCATCATGGTGGGACCAGTGGTGAGGCCCACTTTCCTCCAAATATCCAATTAGCACGCACGCCGATTTGCCGCTGCTGTCATTGGCGTCGGACACTTGACGGCGCACACGCGTCCAATGTTGTTGATTTTATATATTTTTATTTTTTTATTTCGTGGTATTTTGTAGGTGGGGCCCACATCAGGAAAATCAACTCCATCTATAATATTCCTAGGCTCGTGATAGTTTTAATAAGCCCAATATTCGATATATTTTGACGTGCAGAAACATTACAGCGGGCCCTAATAGATTATCACTATTAAAATAATATTTTTTATGGTGTGGCCTACCAGAGATTTGGATTGGCTTCATTTTTTGGCTTAATGCCTAAAATGAGCTAGAAAATAGGATGGACGGTGTGGATCAGATACATACATCAAGGGTGGGGCCTGTTGTGGGCCCACAGCCCTGCCCTCTCTTGGTCTCAAGCAGCAGGGACGCTGCTTGCTGCAACGTCCCCAGGATTATGGCAGCAATTAGCATCCAACATTTATTATTATTATTATTATTTTGAATATTTGTGCATGTGTGTGCATGGGTATGTGTGTGATTGGCCGGCCCGATGGGCCAATGCTTGGACGGTTGGATAACTAGGGGGGCCATGTTTTGCTGACCAAGCTGATAATTATGTTTTCTCTTCATCCACATTCTTATGACCATATACCCATGTATGATGGTTAGTTTACACAAGCTTTAGATCAGGCTAATATTTGTTTCGCCCCATCATCTATATGTGTGTAACCATATATCACAATGGGCCCTACCATCAATGGGTCCTACATCATCATTATCATTATCATCATCATCACATCATCACCACAATTAATCATTCGAATAATCAAGAAAGAAAACAAACCATAAGAGTGGAGGGGGTGTACTCACCTTGATGAATTAGATGGATGGAAGGGATGGGGTTGATAGCCCACCAAGATCACTCTTCTCTCTCTCTCTCTCTCTCTTTGCATGTGTAGAAAATGGGGAAATGCTAAGGGATGGAGGGGTATTTATAGAGAAGTTGATAAAAATTTGGTTAAGTTAAGCTAATGTGTTTAATATTAGCTTAGGCTAGGATTATGGTAATTAATTCATGATTTGTAATTAATGGTGGATTAAAGGAGCATGGGATGGCATGGTGTGATAATGTCATACATAGGGTATGGAATGGAGAGGTGTTGACTTTGGGGAGCACATGAGAGATGGGAGGTATGGGTGTGTGACATCACACACATGTGTAGAGATTCTCTCACTCATGTGTGGCATGTGCATGTGTGCGTGTTATGCACATGTGTGGAATAGAGTACATGGCGCCTTGCGCACATGATACACTAATTATTCTTCACGGCATATCTCATTAATGGAGTACCATATAGATGCACGGGTAATACCTCAACGATCGCGGTAACAGGGCGGTTGATATGAAATAGGTTTTGAGGTCTTAAGGTTCTGGTCAGTCGGGTGTGCATTATGCTTGGCCAATCTAGGTCTGACTAAGGGAGTCGTTCATCATGCACATATGCATAGAAAATGGTATGGAATGGATGAGGTCTTACAGGGCGTTTCTAGACACTATCTGGGTTTGATTCCTACGATGGTTGTCAAGCCCAACAGGACAGACATCTTTCTACGTGAGGTCTAGGTCCGTTACCAAGTTTCAATATACTCCTGAGAGCGATAGGCCCTTGGGATTTCTCCTAGGTCTTAAGATGACATTGAGTCAGTGGTACTCACTGTTTTAGGCCTTCCCATTTGTGAAAATGGTAGCCCCATCTTAATCCACCGATTATTTAGTACTTAACTAAATCCCATTTAAATTATACAATAGGATGCAGTCCTTGGGTTGTTCTGTCTGAGGTTGTATTCGGGTCTTTGTATGAATTTTTTTGGGACGTTACAATCTACCCCCCTTAAAGAAAAATTTCGTCCCCAAAATTAGTACCTTTTAATACTCCTCGAGAATTTATGGGTAGTTCTTACGGGCTTCAGCTTCCGTTTCCCAAGTAGCCTCTTCCTCAGTGTGGTGTGTCCATAACACTTTCATGAGTGGGATGACCTTACTGCGCAATACTTGCTCTTTCCTATCTTGAACACACATGGGCCGCAATACATAGGTAGCATCTTCCCTTAGTTGTACCTACTCCCACTTGATGATATGAGTAGGGTCAGGAACATACTTCTTCAGCATTAACACATGAAATACGTTGTGTACGCCTGCGAGTAGTGTGGGCAAGGCGAGACGGTATGCCACCACACTCACTCGGTCTAAAATCTAGAATGGCCCAATGAACCTCGGTGTGAGTTTCTCTTTCCTGCCAAAACAAAGTACTCTTTTCATTGGAAAAACTTTAAGGAATACGTGGTCCCCAACTTCGAATTCCAACTGTCTCCGTCTTGTATCAGCGTAGCTCTTCTGCTACTCTAAGCCGTAAGGAGTCGACGCCTAATAATATCAATCTTTTCTGAGGTCGCCTGAACCAGGTCTGGGCCAATTAAGCTCTTCTCGCCAACTTCCGCCCAACAATGCGGAGCCCGATATGGGCGTCCATACAAGGCCTCGTAAGGAGCCATGTCAATGCTTAGTTGGAAATTGTTGTTATAAGTAAATTCAGAATAAGGGAGATAGTCGTCCCAGCTATCCTTAAAGTCAAGTACGCATGTTCGCAACATGTTCTCGATATCTGATTTACCCGCTTCGTATGCCCATCGATCTGTGAGTGGAACGTGGTTCTAAATTTCAGCTTCACCCCCATCGCCTCTCGTATTTGAGTCCAGAACATAGACATGAATCGTGTGTCTTGATCGGACACAATCTCTAGAGGAACTTCATGCAGTCGTACTATCTCCTTAATGTACAGCTTGGCCAGGTCATCTGCCAAATTAGAAACTCGAATCGGGAGGAAATGGGCCGACTTTGTCAACCAATCCACAATCACCCAAATGGAGTTATGCCCCTTTCTCGTCTTGGTAAGTCGAAAATGAAATCCATAGATATGAAATCCCACTTCCACTTGGCTATGGACATGGGCTGAAGTAAACCAGGGGGTCGGCGGTGCTTGACCTTGACTTACTGACACGTGAGGCATCGGGACATAAAGTCTGCTATTTGGGCCTTCATATTGTCCTACTAGTACGAATGTTTCACATCCTAATACATTTTTGTACTACGCGGATGCATCACCAACTTTGAACTGTGTGCGGCCTCTAAAACTTCTTTCCTCAAGTCGTGAAGGTTCGGGACCCATAAGCGACCATGATACCGCAAACCTCCATCTAAGTCAATCCTCCATTCTTATTCTTCAGTGTCACTAGCACGCTCTCTCGTTTTTAGCTCATCTTCTTTCTGAGCCACAATGATTCAGTCATCAATAAGTGGTTATATGTGGAGGTGTGTGACGCTCTCAAATGACTCCTCCACTGTTAGCCTCTATTCGAAATCTTGCACGAACTCCACCATATTCCACTCTCCTACCATCAGCGAGGTTGCAAATTCTATAGTTTTCTTGCGGCTCAACGCATCGGCCACAAGGTTGGCCTTGCCAGGATGATAGGAGACTTCAAACTTGAAGTCTTTCAAAATCTCCATCCAATGGCGTTGCCTCATGTTCAAGTCCATCTGTGTAAAGATGTACTTGAGGCTCTCATGGTCGCAAAAGAGCTCGAACTCCTCTCCATAGAGGTAATGTCTCCAAAGCTTTAATGCTAAAATGACCATCGTCGACTCTAGGTCGTGAGTGGGGTAATTTTCTTCGTGTTTTCTCAACTGTCGTGAGGCATAGGCGATCACCCTATCCTTCTGCATAAGTACACACCCCAAACCGACTCGAGAGGCGTCGGTGTAAATAATATACTTGACCCCTTACTCTGGCAACACTAGTACGGGTGTAGACATCAGCTTGTCCTTTAATTCTTGAAAGGCTGCCTCTGCTTTCTCATTCCAAGCAAATTTAAGATCTTTCCAAGTAAGTTGAGACAATGGTCGAGCTATCTTGGAGAAATCGTTAATGAATCGGCAATAATAGCGAGCAAGTCCAAGGAAACTCCTCACTTCTGTAACTGAGTCGGGCTGCTCCTAGTCTTGTACCACGGTCACCTTAGCAAGGTCCACAGCAATTCCTTCTTTGGAAATCACGTGTCCTAAGAACTTGACTTCTTCCTTCCAGAAGTCACATTTTTAGTATTGTACAAACAACTGATTCTACCTAAGAGTATCAAGGACTGATCGTAAGTGTTCTTCGTGATCTTTCCGACTCTTTGAGTATATCAAAATATCATCTATGAATACGATGACGAATCGGTAAAGATACGGTCCGAAATACCCGGTTCATGAGATCCATAAATATGGCCGGTGCATTTGTAAGTCCAAATGGCATCACAAAGAATTCGTAGTGCCTGAAGCTGGTCCTGAAAGCTGTTTTCTGCACGTCTTCATTCCTACGCGCAACTAATGATACTCAGACTATAAGTCTATCTTAGAAAAATGTTGAGCCCCCTTCAATTGGTCGAACAGGTCATTTATCCTGGGTAGAGGATACTTGTTCTTTATCGTGAAGTGATTTAGCCTGCGATAATCTATACACAACCGCAGTGATCCATCATTCTTTTTCATAAACAACACAGATGCTCCCCAAGAAGTTGTGCTCGGCCGTCTAAAACCTAAGTCTAATAAATCATCAATTTATTTCCTCAATTCCTCTATTTCACACAGAGGCATGCGGTACATCGGTAAGGAGATAGGTGTCGCATCTAGCACAAGGTCGATGGTAAAGTCGATCTCGCGTTGAGAAGGTAGTCTAGGGATCATTCTAAACACGTCTGTGAAATCTTGGACCACTGGCATGTCCCCAAGTGACGGACCATCATAATTCTCCAATAGGGAAGCATAACGACGAATGTGGTAGGGATAACTGACCTGAACTGGGAAGGTGAAGGTCGTGCCTTCGGGCCCATGGGCTGTCACCAATTTAGTTTCACAGTCAATCTCTGCCTTCATTTCGGTGACTCAATCCATACCGAGGATGACGTCGTAATGATATATCTTGGTTACAATCAGGTCAATGCACACAACTCTGCTCCCTAAGTCATCGGGCAACTCTTAAAAAGCTTAGTGGTGTCTGAGAAGGTCCCTACTGCGGCGATGACTCTCACCCCAACCATAGGGATAGTGTCCAACCCTAATCGCTTGACTGTAAAGCATGCTATCATAGAAACAGTGGACCCGGTGTCCACTAACAGGATTATAAGTGTACCTTAGACATGGGTAGTGACTTCAAATGCTAGCAGTACTGCAACCGCTGATTCAGATGCTTCGGCGGTGAGTGCATGTACGCGAGCTTGTTGCAGGCAGTTAGGCAGCGCTGTCATAGGTCGCTGAGGTGGCCTATTTCAGGATACAGGAGGTTGATTGTTTGGTTGCGCTGGTGCTACAGATCATAGAGGTGGGACTGAAATAGCATGCGGTGGCTAGCGGTTGACCCTTTGAGGTGGCGCGTAGCCGTTATCCCTCATCTTGGTAAAGTAGAAGGGGTCAGTGTGGCTCACTCTGTTATAGTAGGTACATATAAGATCGGAACGCCTTTGCTAAGCTGGCGGAGCCATTGGTCTTGGAGGCGAGTTCATACGCGGTCTTTTGCCGAGAAATGACGGGGTTTGCAATTCGGGCCTAGGCCTCGGGCCCATTGGCAAGCCTGTTCGGGACACCCGCTCACCATCCTGCTCAGCTCGCAGGGACATGTTCACCAATTCAGCATAAGTGGGAATGTTAGCACAACACATCTTGGTGAGGATGTCAGCCAGCAACCCTTCCGAGAATCACCGCATTCTCATCGGCTCATAGCCAAAATCAGGGGAACATATCTAGCTAGTTCATGAAGCGGATCTTATACTCTGCTACTGTCATTTCCCCTTACTTGAGGCAGAGGAATTCGCCCTCTTTCTCGTTGCGATAGGTGAGGGAAAAGTATTTCTCATGGAAGCATACCTCGAACCCGTCCCATGTCCACACAAACCCCGCAGGAATGGTTCGAAGGACACTATCCCACCATAGGCTAGCCTCCTTCTCAAACATATATGTAACAAGTTCGACCTGTTCCACTTCAGAGCAGTGTAATGGCCTTAATGTCTTGGATATTCTATCCAACCAATACTCGGCCTCCTCGGGTCTATGGGTACCCGCAAACGTAGGAGGACAGAGACATTGAAAACGTTCAAATAGGCCACTTGCAACCATTGTCCCAGTAGCCAGTACAGGTTGCATCGGCGAGGCCACATTCATATTCTGTGCAATGGCTCCCCCTATAGTCGCTAGGACCTGTTGTTGTTGTTTCATCAAGAGCATTATCTGCTCCAATCTATCTGGGGGAGGGGCTGTCTGAGGTATATGTGGCACCAACAAAGAAGCATGGTTCTGACCTAGAACCGGTGGCGCACTTGACATTAGTCCATCTGTAGGGCCGGTGGCCGATTGAGAGTCCGGCATTGTTTCGCTACCTGGACCCAAACTAGGACCCTATTGGCTATCATTCGGAAAAGGGGTTCCGTCAACTAACCCGCCAGGTGGGAGACATGCCATGTTTCGAGTGGTTTTAGGAGGCATTCCCTATTTACAACATAGGGTACAGTAATTATAAAATTAGGGTAACATTATCAACTTTTCCCAAACATTCCACACATTACTAAACAAAAGGAGCTCCATGCATTTCATTAAACAAAATTTATCACAGTTATCTATGATATAGCATTACATGTACTATGATAGAGAATACATGACAGCTGACTAACAAAAGACTTTAACATTTACCAATCTAGCATCCAAACTAAGCCCATCCAAGGCTATTACAAAAAAATAAAAAATAAAAAATAAAAAACAACTACAAACTATACTACTAATCCTCCAATTCTGGCGAAGGTGGAGGTGATCCCTTATCCTGCATGTAACACAGGAGGGCCTTCAGAGTACGGGATATCCTCTTGAATTTCTTCTTTAGGTATTCCTGATTTTCCTCGATCTTGGCCATGCGAGCTTCTTGGGCGGCCCGGTCCTGGCGGTCATCATGAGCAATGGGAGGCTCCCAGTTGGAGTCCTGAGCCTCCACTTCTTCCTCCTGTTCCTCTTCTTCACTTTCTTCCTCTTCTTCTCTCTCCTCCTCAATCTCGTCCCCGAATTCTTCAAGTCTGGCTTGGCGTTATCTGGCACCTATTTTCATGTTGTTGAGGGTAGTCTCATTGATGAAATGGACAGGGGCGAGATTGTCCATGTGGAGCTTGAATCCAAAGTTGCGGGCAATCTTGCAAACTAGTCGGCCAAATGGGAGGGACGAGTCCCCCTGAGTGGATTATGCCGCCTTAACTATCTAGGTCAAGGCAAGAGCGAGCAGGCACACTTTTTCTCCCTGTCCTACTCGGTACAAGAAGTCCACCATGAACCTCGTGCACTCCAGTGGTTGCTCCATCTGGGATACACGTTGTACGTGCATATATGGTGGAGCAGGCAGTAATCATCCGTCATGTGTGTCATTTTGAGACTATTCTCTTGCCTCCAATTAACGAATTGGCCGCAAAGGAAGTGAGTGCGGCGATCTCTCTCCGGCCTATTAGTGGGATTAGTCTCACTGGCATGCACAACACCGCGCTCCACTCCCATGATGCAGGCCATAATGTCCACATCAACCCTGGTTTCTGTTTTCCCCAATGGAATGGTAAACTGGAGAGGATCAAGAGTTAGGTCCCTTATGTGCGCGTAGAAGGCTCACACGGTGCCCTCACTAGCATGTATATTTCCTTCAAATATGGGGCCCCACCCGTTCTCCAGGAGGTGGTCGATCATTGGATACATCTCAAACAATTTCTCATCCACGTGAGCTTCAAAAATAACTTGTCGATGGCGGAACTTACCAAGTTCAATGTCCGCCGGTAGAGACCACTCTACTAGGATTTGAGGGTCGAGGTCCCTCTTTGACCTCCGTTCGGCGCTCGAGCTTGCTCCGGCACTAGCCTTCTTCTTGGAACGGGTCAGACGGCTTGGCCCAACCTCATCCCGAGCCGCTCGCTTCTTCCCCATAAGGGAAAGGAGCGTCGAAATGGAGAAGATGGCGGCTACGATCTTGAAAAGGGCCATGAAGATGGAAGGGATATAAAAAGAAGGCATTTTTGAAGAGATGAGTGTTTTAGGAGCCCTAGGTGATGGGTTTGGTACTCAAATGAGCAAAAGGGAAGAAATGCAAGGGAAATTAGGAGAGAGTTGAGGTGAGGGGGTGTAGAATGTAAGGGAAAAGTAGATTTAGAAGTATAGAAATAGAGATTTGAGAGAGAGAGGGAGGGTTTTTTGGAGGGTTTGGAGGGTTAGAGGGTTTTAAAATAGGTGGAAATGAGGGAAAAAAGAGGTGGTAGGATTATTTAAGGGGACCCCTACACATGAGAGGGGCCCGCATGATCTGGCCGGCGGCAGTGTGCCACCAATCCTGTGGTGCCGCCGAGCCCCGCTGGAACTAGCGGCGATGCGCTGCCGATCGGGCGGTGCCGCCATGCCTTACTGGCCATTCCGGTGGTGGCCACCCCCTCTGGTTGGTGTTTACGCTATGTGGGGCCCCCTGGGCCCCACCAAACTCATTGGTTTGAGTTTTAAGTGGGTCGGGTCCACTTATCATGGTCCAACGGGCGTTTATTCGCGCCACCTAGATCCGTCTCAGGTTCGAAACTCGTCAAGTGACGACTCAAATCCATCGACTGACGGCCCAGAGGTGACTTAGGTCACTACACATGATCTAAGCCTCTTAGTTATAGGTCGTGGACTAAACTACAGTACTTGGTCTCGTCTTTCGGTGAAACCTTGGGATTCTAGTGTCGTCTCTAAATTTCATCGCCCCCTTCCTAAGTCAGAGTGCGTTAGTGTGCGTCATGATAACCTATTACCCCAGGTCCAGTTTAATCCAATTCATACTTTGATACCAACTTATAACACCCTGAATTTCGAGGGTTGATCAAAGCTCTACTCCCGAGATTCCGAACATCACTTATGTCTTATGGATGATGATATTCAGATTTCTTTCATTTTCATGAATTAAGTATGCATGAGATTATACTAAACAACACATCATACTTTGGATTTAAAGAAATTAAACCAGTGCAAAATTTTAAAACATGTCTATGTAAGTATGCAGATGTTTCACCAACTTTCTTTTAAAGTATGAGTACGTAACCGGGTTCAATATATACATGTATAGTTTCAAAATATACAAAAATTGGTAGTGTAAATGAATTCAACTAAGCGCTGATGCCCAATGTCTCCTGTACAATGGTCCGTGGTTTATATCGACCTGCCCAAGAGTTGGAAGTAGGAGAATTCCTCCTCATCCATGAAGTCCTGCTCCAGAGCATAGACGTCGCCTGTACCTGCATCTAAATCAGTGTCTGGTTGGTGTTTTAAAACACCTTCCCAGAGTGGGAGTGAGTGATCAACTCAGTGGTTTTATAAGGTAAAAGTTAAACATGTTATCAAGTCAATCAAAGCAGTAATGATAAAGTAATCATAAATAATCACTTCCTAACTACTCTTTTTAATGTGAAAATGGAGTGCAAATAATGATGCATGCCCTCACCCATCAATGCTCCCTCACATGCGACTCCGATAGCTTATTTCGCATATGACAACAATTCCTCAAACCGTGCAACTCCAACGCCTTTTTGGCACATCTTAACTAATGCAGTGTGATGCATAGTCATGTTAGCCAAGTAATTAATTAGGCTCATTCATACAGTAAGTTTGGGAAGCTAGGATACCTTCCCTTTTTACATTGACCCGAATCAAATATTAGGCATTGGACTACCGTAGTGGTCCTACTCCTATGTTCTAGATCCATCTAGGTTCGTCACTCCTAGTTAAACACATACGAAAGGCAAGTTGCATGAAGTTGTGCTGGTGGTCACTATGGGGAGGCTCGTCACCCTAGTGTAGGCCGATAGCACGAACATGGTATCCCATACCACCTTGCCCGGCTCACGAGTCTTAGTTGCTCATTGGTCACTATGGGGAGGCTCGTCACCCCAGCGTATGTCGACAGCTTGGACAAGGTGTCCCATACCACCATATCCAGCTCATGAGTCTTAGTGGATCGTGGTACCATGGTTAAAGTGGATCTTTACATTGGTGAGGGGTACCTTAAATTCAAGCAGTCGCATCCATACATGGTAAACACACAATAGGTCAATCGGTTCATTTGGCAAGCTCGATTGGTATGGGCGCATGCTGACTTAATCAACATTGAATGCATAAGTGCCCCTTGTGGCCTAGTCACTGTCGACAATTGTCATGCGACTCGTATTCATCGAGCTTACCCAAGGTGGCGAGACTAAATCGGCCACCCAAATAAGTACTTTTACCAATTGCCTGGGCTACATTTGTAACCTCAATCCTACTCAAATGCGGCTAACAATCGCGTGTAATATTTATTCCGGCATTCAACAAACAATCCATGTGGATTTCTCATGTGGACATTTCATCAAACACATAGACCATGCTAATTCAACATGCAATTCTCAATTGATTTAATAGAGGAAAATATATATACGCATAAAACAATGAAGAATCCTACCCTAATACTCATTTAGACAATTTATCAAACACATAGACTACGTTAGTTACAACATGTGTTTTATCAATTCTTTATACAGAGAGATCTACATGCATATGACAATGATGAATCCTAGATTAGTAATCATGGCAAGCATTAATCATTTTCTATTGCTCATTTAAACATTTCAATAAACAAGGGTGCATCATTTATTTATCACAGTTCATAGGTGTATCTCATACTGAAATCAACGTATTTAAGATAATACAGCAACAAACAAGACAGACATAAATCATTAGCTGTCATTAAAGCATTGATAAACCGCAACCTAAGCATTTATAGTCCGCACCTTTCATTAGTATGCTTGACTCGAACTTGGTCCAAATTCTACGTTTCCAAAAATGAATTGTCGGGCACCTAAATGATGAAACTGGTTAGCTAGGTTGACGAAAAACTATCCGGGAGTTCTGCATCAATATTAGGGTTGGTATTTCTTATCCGAAATCGTAGCTGAAAGAGGTTTGGTAGCACAACGGGGCAGTGATTAGGTGCATGGATTTGTGGGAGAAGATTTCTGCAGCGATCTCTCAAAGTTCTCCTTCTCTCTTTCCTCTTTTCTCCTCTCTCTCCCTCTAGGGTTTATGAAATTTGGGTATGGGAGAGAGAGGGTGAAATGAGGGCTATTTATAGCCCGAGATGTGATGTAAATGGCCTCAGGGCCACTTTATACATTTTTTATACCTCGTGGGCGGCTGTTCTGACGAACAGGGCTCATAGGGAGGCCCACGACCCATCTATGTCATAGGGTACACTCGCTGATAATGGATCCATGCTAGGACACAATTTTGTTGCGATCAGATTGGCCGATCGACCGTGGAGAGCCTGTGTCAGATCAACGGTCGTGCGTGTCCAATCAGGGCCACGGTTATACGGATAGGTGCAGGAAAATTTCCCTTCCCCATGTGTGAAGTTTGGTCACAAAGCAACATTCAGAAATCCTCAACTTTGCGTAAGAGCGAACAGCCCAATTCACTTAAGTTTCAGCTCATTTTCTAAGGATATTCGCTTTTCCCATGCACTTCACTCATGGCTCAAGTTGGGCATTTTTGGACACAATCTGGGCTTGATTCCCGCGTTGGTTGTCAAGCCCAACAGGACGGACATCTTCCTATAATTTAGCAGTCATCGCACTTTCGACATGAGGTCTTGGTCCGTTACCGAGTTTCAATGTACTCCCGAGAGCGACAGGCCCTTGGGATTTCTCCTAGGTCTTAAGATGACATTTAGTTAGTGGTACTCATCGTTTTAGGCCTTCCCATTTGTAAAAATGGTGACCCCAACTTAATCCACCAATTATTTAGTACTTAACTAAATCATGTCTAAATTATACGACAGGATGCAATCCTTGGGTTGTTCTGCCTGAGGTTGTACTCGGGTCTTTTTACGGATTTTTTCGAGATGTTACAAGCTTGGATATAAACTTACATATGGGTGTGAGTTGCGCGATGAAGCGATTGATGTATTAGATTCTGCCCAAGAAGCCTTCCGATTTCTGTTTTAGTCTTCGGGGTCGGCATTTCGATGATTACCTTGGCTTTCAATTCATCGACTCCAATGCCATTTTCACTGACAATGAGGCCGAGCAACTTGCCCCTAGTTACCCTCAACACACACATCTGTGGGTTAAGGTAGAGCTTGAATTTTTATCAAACGGTTGAAGAGCTTTTCAAGATCTTTGAAATGCCTCTCGATGCTTCAGGACTTAATGATCATGTCATCCACGTAGATTTTGAGCTCTTTGTTCATCATATCATGGAATAATGTTGTCATAACACGTTAATACGTTGCTTTGGCATTTTTCAACCCAAATGACGTAACTCAGTAGTAGAAGATACCCCCACGATATAATAAATGATGTCTTTTCACAGTCCTTCATGGCCATCTTGATTTAGTTGTAATCGGAGAATCCATCCATGAAAGAGAAAATTTTATGTCCTATCGTGTTATCGACCAGAGTATCTATGTGGGGGAGAGGGAAGTCATCCTTCAGACTATCCTTTTTTAGGTCCCGAAAGTCGATGCACATCCAAACCTTACCATGTTTCTTGGGGACAGGGACAATGTTGGTAAGCCATTATGAATAGTTGGACACTACCAGGAAGCCTGCGTTGTACTATTTGATTACTTCTTCTTATATTTTGAAGATCCATTCTGGCCACATTCTTCTCAATTTCTGCTTGACCGGCTTGACTTCAAGCTTCATGGGTAAATGATGTATAACCAGGTCTTCGTCGAGCCCCGACATATTTTTGTAGGAGAAGGAAAATTTTGGCAATTAGGGTTTTAAGAATTTGATCATCGTTTACCTATTATTAGGTGACAGGTTCTTTCTAATACGTACTTCCCAAGGATTCTCGAAGGTTTCGAGATTGACCGTCTCAAAGTCGGTGGGTGCGATGTTGGCTTTGGAATCAAACTTTTTGAGGAGATCATCCAGTTCGGAAGTCAGATCGCCATTTCCCTCATCATTGACTTCTTCTAAACCCATGAGTTCAAAGTATAGTCTCGTGTTGAAATTATAGATCTCAACTTTGAATCCATGCAGCTCATTAAATAAGTCTGGCACCTTATTGCATGGATTTTGAATGTTTTTTATTTTTTGGATTTTTGAAAATGTTCAAATGTTTTTTCCTTTTCTATATTTTTTGTTGTTTTTGGATTTTGTGAGTTTTTTGAATTTTTGAATTTGTTAGTCCCTGAGCAAGATGGTACATCAAACTAAGGGCTGTCCCGATTAAGCTCGGGGTATCGATGATTGTTTACATGGATTTTTTTTCCAGGCTGGCACTATTAGGTATTTGCCCGACCGATTCAACCATCATGGGGATTGTGAACCAATTGGTGTCATGCGCTCCCTCCCCTCGAGAGGCATGGCTTGAGAAGGCAGTGGAAGGATCTGATCCGTCATGCCCAACCATCATGATGAAGCGGGGACTAGGTTCTCACTCAGTGTCAGATGGGGTGGCATCTTCATGACCTCCAAGGTCATGATGCTCCTCGGGTTGTCGAAACTCTGGTGGGACCATGACGGAGGTTCAATTAAGGTGGGGCCACTCTTGCCCCTTGCCCACATGTTCTTTGAACAAGTATGTGAGGGTGAGACTACGATTGCAGTTTGAAGGGATGAGATCCAGATCTCCATTCGGGTGGATGAATCCAGTGCTGGTGAGAGGGGGAGAGGGCGGTCCATCTCTTGGCCTTGCAATTTTTTTTTTGGAATTGGCTCCTCTAGCTAGTCTTTCGAGAGAGACTCATATCCAAGTCTTGTCCTGCCTATCTTTTCTTGCACCTCAATTACCTTAACAATATCTTGGTGTTTGAGCTAATAGTTTAGGATTTTTCGCTCGGCAGGAGTAAATACATAATTTGATTTGAGAGGATAGGCAGCTAGCTCATGGTTCACTATCTCAAATTGAAAACTCTAGTATGAGCTATCCATGTTTGGGCCCCAAGTATCAATGACTGGGATGTTGGGCTCTCCTGCGAAAGTTGCTTCTGCGGGAAAGAGTCATTTAGGATTAGCTAAAATGGAGAGCACTTTATTCCTAAAGACATACTTGACTCTTTGGTGAAGGGTTAAAAGTAGGGCCCCAAACTTGTGTAGCCAAGGGCGACTGAGGAGGAGATTAAACGATGAAGGGATGTCCAAAACTTAAAATGTGATTGTAGATGTGTCTGGACTGATTTGCAGTTCAATGTCGATCTCCTCTTGGGACTGCCTTCAGGAATTGTCAAATGCTTTAACATTCATATTGCTCAGCCTAAACATGGACGATTCTAAATATGTGGCAGTTCGAAGTGGGCATACATTCAAGCTTGAACCATTGTCGATAAGTATGAGTGGGATACTACAATCCTTGTGACAAATAATGAAATTTAATTGATGCACATGGTCGCAATCTTCTGTGGCAGCTCGTCGTCAGAAAAGGTGATAATAGCTCACGAGGCGAGGAGTTGTCTTATCATAGTGCGGCTATTTTGGGTGGTGCTTCTCAAGAGATATGTGCATCATTTAGAGCCTTAACAAACATTTCTTGATGGTTTGTGATGTGCAGAGAAGCTCCCAAACTGAGATTTGGACATGAATAGTTTTAAGTTGGACCACTACATCATATGCAGCTTCAACCTTGGAAGTTGATCCTGCCAAAGGTCCTTTGAGATCTCCTCTGGGCATGTCTCTCCAGAAGCATCACCCATTTGGATTCATGTTGCCCACTTTAGGGCACTCTGAATAGTGCCACGGGATTGCCTTGTTATAAAAAACTAGTACCGCTCTTCCTTGAATAACTAGAAGAGGTTGCGATGGTGGAGGTGGTGGTTAGTAAGAGATGAGGGCAAGGTGGCTTGGCCGAGGTGCCAGATTTTCCCCAGGAGAATGAGAGGCTATGGAGGCAAAATTTCCTAAATAAGGACCATCTGGAACTATTTGGCCCATTCATGTGGCATGCAGACTGGGGAGGGGTATCCTCCTTGCAAGGTGATTGGCGGATAGCTGGTAATGGGTGGTGGTTCTGGGACTCTCCTTAAGAAAACTACTAGTTGTTGAGTCCAAGACTGGCTGTGACTGGTGACTTGATTGGTTGTCGGGGCACACCCTTGTAGAATCAATGGTCAGTCCCACGATTGATGTGCATTATAGACTAGATGACGGGATGATTCGGGGGCTTTTCCTTGGAGGATCAGCGAAGGAGGGAGTGGTTCCCCTTGCAGGATAAGATGAGAAAACTCTTGGCCATAACTCAGGTTGAGTTTGCTGGAAAGACATGGGGTAGATAATCTCTCTGGATGGCATTGATGGTAGGGGTTCCCGATATGTTGGGACCTGCCTGATGCTAAGGCAAGGAATTTTAGATTATGATATTATTGCTTGTAGCGACTAGGTCAGGGGTCATGATTGTGTTTTTCTTTTGATCAATCAAATTCTGGACCGCAAACTTTAAAAAAACATTATTCCGTCGTGTGACCCTTTCCTTGGTGGAATGCGCAATATTCACTTTCATTATAGTTTAGAAGCAGTAGGTTTGGCGGAGACCTAGGTTAGAGAGGAGCTAGAAGTCACCTTTGAATTAAAGTGGTCAAGATGTCAATGTATGATTAAGCCAGTGGAGTGAACTACCTAGGTACCTGAGCTACACCTGTTTGCCTATTTTGATTCAAATATCACGGATTCCACCTGGGTTGTCGTTGTTGCAGTTGTTGTCCTTATTGTGGGGCGATCAGTGCCCCTACACCGAAGCGGTGAGATTGTTGGTTTCCATTGGACAGGGAGCGGCTGTATCTTTGTTTCTGGTTTCGTAGTACTTGCCTACTTTTTCTTCAACCTTTTTTTTTATATATACAGGAGAAGATTGGTAAGGTCATGGCACAATTATGCCAGCTCTTATTTCGGCTTCCACCTATTCCCTTGCATGGATTAGCTAGGCACGTTGGTGTATGGGTAAGAAATCAAATATCCTGATGTGTTTAGATTGACCAAGTGGACGATCATGAAGATTTGCTCCTCATCGTCGATGGACATTTTAATTCTCACAGCCATAGCTCTCCATCATCCAACGTATGTGGATAATGACTCGTCATTTCTTTGCATAAGGGTAGTCAAATCTTTCCTTCGATGTGATGCATTAAGATTGTACGCAAAGCGATTTATAAATGCTTGGGAGAGGTCTTCCCAAGTCATAATCTTATGGTAATCGATTGATGTGTACCATTCGAGTATGTCACCTCTCAAGAACTTTTGAAATAAGTGGATTAAGGCTCCATCATCCCTCGTCATGGCATTAAGGTCAGCATCGAGCTCGCCGTAAAAAGCTTTTAAGTAAGCGATGGGACATCCCGTGACATCATATCTTTGAAAGTTGGGTACTTCAAAATTCGTTGGTACCCTGGCATATAAGAAGGGGCAAATATGTCTAGATTTGGTGGAAGGGAGTTCCATCCCATGTTGCTTTTAGAGTTCGTTTCTCATGGCCCTAAGTTGGTCCTCAAAATACTCTCGGAGTCGATCAATTTCAAGCGGTTGCTAAGCAAGTTGTCGTGCCCTTTGTGGAAATCGGTTGGCTTCTTCCTCATAGCGATCAATCTCTTCGGCATGCTTGTCGTCCTTAACATGGGGATTTGGTTGAAAGGGGAAAGCTAAATGAGGGGGTTGGAGTGAAATTCCTATTATGGGATGAGATTGACTATCGGGATTTATATGATTAGAAAGTAGAGGTTGAACTTGACTGGAATACAAATGTTGTGATTGACCAAAAGGTAAATATTGTAGTTGTTCTGACTGGAATTGAAAAGTGCTCCTATTAGGGGGAAGCTATTAGAATTGGTTAGACTGAGATCGGGTGGAGTGTGCATTTTAAGGCACTAGCTGGCTCCCGTTAGGAGGAAAATGGATAGTTAACCTATTCCCTCCCGAGACCTGTTATTGGCTCCCGTTAGGGGGAGGATGTGACAAAATTTGAGATGCTGTGACTAGATGTTGTTGAAAGTGAATCTGATTCCCATAAGGGGGAATAGGTTGAGATTGGCTAATGGTTAGGTTGGAAAGACCCATGTGAGTGCTTGGCCGTTACACATTATGAATGGATTGGGTAGCTCATTCTTGAAGCAAGTAAATCCTTTAGCCTATGCATGCTGTGGGCGAGGTTGGCTACTGAAAGGTTGGGTGCAGGCTGCGGATCTTGTTGTCTGGGCGAATCAGGGATGGGCTATGGAATGTCCCATTGAACTGACATGGTTATTTGTGCACGAGTTCAGATGATGCTTTGGTATGTGCTCATTGACTTGACAAGGCGGCAAACCCGCAACTGATTTTTGGGCGCAATGGTTGCAGGTTAGCCCATTGTCCACTGATTTGGTTCATTGCAGACTTTTTTAATTTTAATTTTCTATTTTTTTAAATTTTCTGTTTTTCTGATTTTTTTTCTTTTTTTACTTATAGAAGCAGTTATATAGAACATAAATGGAAAAAATGTACAAAAGGACCAGTATACATTGGAATGCAGGATGCCTGCGGGAAAGTAAGAGTATCGGTTTGTATTAGAATGCAGGATGTAGGCAGGAAAGTAAAATTGACCAATTTGCAATGTAGGATGCTCGTAGGACACTAAAAGAACCAGTTTGCACTGGAATGTAGGATGCTCGTAGGAACATAAAAGGATTAGTTTACACTGGAATGCATGATGCTCATAAAAAAGTAAAGGGGACTAGTTTGTACTGGAATGCAGGATTCATGCAAGAAGTAAAATGGACCAGTGTAAACTGGAAAGTTAGTTGATTAATCCATTAGTAAGTTAGCATTGGACTAGTAAAGACTGGAATGGTCGAAGTTAAGGAATCCCCTAAAAAATAGTAAAGTCTCATGTTTTAAGTCGGGCCTTGGCTAGTGGTTAACAATCCTCAGTGGAGTCGTCATTCTATGAACGCCCTCCCACTCGAGAAGTCACACGGCGGAATGATACCCACACTTGTTCATTTTTTTTCTTTAATTTGATTGAAATGTGAGGTTGACTTAGAATAAAAATGCATTTGATTTGGAGTCGCCACTAGCCAAATAAAGTTTCAGAATTTACAGTCAGCTAGAAATCGTAGAATCGCTTACACGTATGGGAACCATAAGATTCCCCAACTCGAGTGACTCTTGCAGTTGGTTTACGGCTGTTGATTCTGAATAAGGGTCTCAATTACAAAAAAAAGAATGAGTTAGGCACTCTTTTCCACTCGTGCAACGCATAGTCTCCACTCTACGAGGATGTATGGTTTTTTGGGGGATTCAGAAAAACTTCCAAATATAATAAAGTTAAGTCATACCACTCTAGGTCATAGGGCCAGGGTAGAAAAAAAAAAAAAAAAAAAAAAAAAAAAAAGAAGAAGAATAAAGTGGTAGCAAAATAAAGAAATCACATAAAGTTAAGTCATACTTCACAGACTTTTTAAGGTTCGGGTAGGCAAAATATTAAAGAAATAAAAGCGTGAGTGGGTGTAGACGTTGTAAGTATGTAAGGAATGTGCGGAGTGAAATATGGCTTGATTCGAGATGTGAGAGGGAAATGGGAAATCAAATACCATTTTCTAATAAAAGGGATGACCAGATGTCCTGAATTCTAACCCTACTTTTCGACTTCAATATCTTCTTTGGCTTTAACTTTAACTGTTGAGGTCAAAATCTGGATCGCCCTCCACTTTGTGCGATGTCCCTCAGGAGGACCCTGGTCCTGCACAAAGGGTAAACAAAGGAGACCCTGGCTAAGCCGGGGGACCCTCCAATGCCTAAGTCAGGTCAAGGGAATCGGGATCTTAATTGTAGGGTGGAGGGAGAATGCGAGCTATTGCATACCTGTAGCGATGGTGTCCTCATGTATTTATACCTGACTGTAGGATGGTTTGGATCCGTCAATCACAGCACGATCTGCTCAATTAGGGAGATTTTCGGATCATGGAGATACTGCGCACAATCTAAGGATCCATGCTCTACATTCTTCGCATCATGCGTATCCGCGAGCGAAGTAACCGGCTATGTTCACTTATGACAGTTTCTAAATTTGGCCTGAGGAGTACCCGCCTCAAAGTGTGCAATCGGCTCGGACCTTCAGGTAGGTACTGCTCGGAACAGTAGATCTTTCTTGGATACCGTCTGCTCTCAGAATGCCTTGTAATCCGAGCCAATCTGTTAGCCCAGAGGATGTATCCTTTGGGTCAGATCAACATAGCCTCAGACCTCAGAATCGCAAGGGACTCGGATCTTCCCATAACATTAACGAATAAAAAAAATCTGGCGAGAAGAATACTTCAAAGAGGATAGAGTTAGGCATGTGCTACTTCCAAACTAATAAAGGTCAGTGGCTGACTAAGCATATTTCAACAAGGCTCACTTTCCTTGATGGAGCCATCTTGCGGGGTCTCTCTACTCTCCTCTATCTTTCTCTTCTCCCGTCTCCTAAACTCCGTCCATGATAACATGAAGTGTGTGTACTGACATGGGTGTGTACTAACAAGCTAACCAAGAAAAAAAAAAAAAAAGCACTCCGTCCATGACCGTCTTTTTAAACCTTGACATTGAGTTGCCTTAAATAGTCAATGACCATATGCCACACAAGCGTTACAACTCGGACTCGATCTTACCGAACCAAGTTGCTTAGGGCAGCCTAAGGGTCAGATCGGCATACAGAGGCTCGGGCAGCTCCTGATTGGTCTGTGGGTCAACTATCCTCAGATATAGTGTTGCAAGGACAGCATTTGCAGAAATTAAGTCTCGATAAATCCGATCATGGATTTCTTACACCCCTACAATCTAAATAGACCCGGCCAGCTTTTGTATAATTCAAGCATGATTTGCTTAATGATTTTAGATTCCTACTCTCTTGCCGTCCTGCCACCTGTGTGTCTTGGCAATGGCTGATCTGCCCCGATGGTTATCTTTATGGTGCAATTTTAGTTATACACTTGTCTTACTCGGAGTCCAACTGAAGTTAACGTACGGAATCTAATCTAGGCTATTTGAATCCAGACATGGCTGGACGGATCCCATGGGATTAGGAGGGATGGGATGGATTTTAAGGTAATGATGATGGTGTTAGTGGATTGGTTTAAGATCCATGGGATTGCTATATTCTGAGACAAGTTCATTCAGTCTGTTTGGCACACCTCGCATATCCTAGGATTTTACCTCCCAATCCATCCAACCAAACACACCCCAGGGACGATTGAACAGGATTAGGAGGAATGAGATCAATTTTAAGGTAATGACGGTGATGTCAGTGGATTGGTTTAAGATCCATGGGTTTGCTATGTCGGGGGACAAGTTCATCGGGTCTGTTTGGCTCGTTTGCCATATCCCGCGATTTTACCATCCCATTCCTCCTAATCCCTCTTAATCCGCCTGGCCATCGGATCTATTTGGTTCATCAATCTCATCACCTTAGCATTTTTTTTCTTTCAAAAACTGGTGTCAGTTTTTAAACGGTAGTTTGAAGGTGGGCCTACATTCTCCATTGAAAATTGACGGTTAAAATGAAAAATTGGACAATGGGTTGCAACAGTCCATGAGAATTGATCAAAAGAGATTTTTTAAAAAATAAGAATAATAATAAAATCCCATCAATCAGTTTTCGGTATCATGTGATTATGAGGCCATTGTCAATCCATAGTTTGGCCCACCAGATGAACGGTCACAAACACATGGTACACGATATCAAAGGGGGAGGAGTGGACATGGAGAACATGTGACTATGGATGGACAACGGTCCATTCATAGAAAAGTAGATATATACACGTGTGGTTATCTAAATTCCTGTCTAACCGCATAGAGAAATTTACGACTGTACGACCCATTTATGGCCCATTTACGAGACCAAGCCCACCTCATTTTACCTCGCAAGAATAAGCCCCAGCTGTACGGACGCTTCCCAAAGGTCGAAAATGCCCCTGCTTTTTCCTTCAACCGGATCGGCCGCTTCTCTAAAGACGAGCGCTGACGCTCCTCGAACTCCGAGTTATACGAACGGTTCAAAAGAGATCAACTTTACATGGGCCCCACAGTTATGTATTTATTATATCCACAACGTTCATCCATATTTCGAGATCATTTCGGAGCATTATCCAAAAAAATCATAACCAAAGATCAACTGGACCACACCACAAAGAGCAGTAGAAAATTGATTTTCACCGTTGAAACTTTTGTAGGCCCACCATAACATTTATTTTCCATCCAATCTATTCATAATGTCACAAAGACCTGGATGAAGAGGAAAAACAAATTTCGTAATGATCCAAAACTTATGCGACCCCTAAAAGGGTTTCAATGGTAGACGTTTAATCCTCCACCGCCTTTTACAGTGTGGTCCACTTGATAGCTAAATCTGTCTTATTTTTCTTCTCAAGACTTAGTACGAGTTCTCCAAAGAGATGGACGGTTTGGATATAACACATACCTCACAAAAGGACGCACAAAGGCCGCGGGGATTACAATTGGAAAAAAAGCCTGGAGTCTATGGCTACGGATTATAACCGTAGCCATAACCACAGCCCATGCTTTTTCAAAACGTCCTTTACCATGTATCGAAGGTCTTTCAATATGTACTTCGATATATTGAAGATCTTTCGATTACTCAAAAAAGGTCTAAAACTGTCCAACAACTTTACATAAAAAATCCTACATATTTTGATACATATCGAACTTTATTCGATATCATCGAAGCTATAGCTACGGATTATAGCTGTAGCCACAACTGTAGTCCGTAAAAGTCTATGCAATTTTTATTTTTTTATTATTATTATATATATATATTTAATTTTTTACATGGAGAAATTTATTCTACCTACAATTTTCTCTAATACATATTTATATAAATATGTATATATAAGCATACAAAAAGTTTTTTCTCTCTTTTTTTCATTTCTTTCTTTATTCATTTAACAAGAATATCTTCTAAACCAAAATTAGTTACTTGATGTACCCTATATGATTTTGGGGTAGGAGAAGCTACTTTAGCCAACTAACCTAGTTTTTCTAAGATTCCATCAGGTCGATGGTCGAAAATCCATTTCATTTACTTTACAGTCAATTTCAATCCATTCGCGGTCAATTTCATTCATTTAATTTACTTCATGGTCATTTTCATGCATTTCACGGTCAATCCCGGCAATTCTGTTTTGATTCACGGTCATTTCTATGCATTTCACGGTCAATTCCCTTCACTTCACGGTCATTTCCATGCATTTCACGGTCAATTTCCTTCACTTCACGGTCATTTCCATGCATTTCACGGTCAATTCGCTTCACTTCACAGTCATTTCCATGCATTTCATGGTCATTCCTGCTTATTCCGTATTAATTCAAGGTTATTTCGACGCATTTCACGATGAAGTGTAGCGATTGGAGTATGAAATGCGCGGAAATGACCGTGAAGTGAAGGGGCATGACTGTGAAATGAACCGAAATGACCGTGAATCAACACGGAATAGGCGGGAATGACCGTGATTGTAACATCCCAGATTTTTACTGTTTTAGATTTCTAAAAATTCTTAAATTATTTTTTATGTAATTAACTTATATTATCACTTACTGACCATTGACACCAATGCTAGCTTATACATGGGTGATTGTAATATCCCGTCCAACTAGCACAGTGTCCTGGGGCGTCCACATCGGATTTACCGCAGGATCGTTCGTTTAAACTACCAAGGGTGAGGTATCACAAGTAAATTAAATCCAAGATTAGCCCATTAGACTATACCAATCTGGTTATGATTGAACCAAGTGTGGGCCGTCAAGCCAGATGGCTTGTTTACACTTAACAGTAGCCTGTGTGGGCCATCCAGCGACCGAGGAGGGTCAGAAAAATCTAAAAGTTTAGAAAATCATATATCTCACTGGGCTTGTGGTCCATCGCGGACTGCAGACCCATTGGACACTCAGAATTAGGATTTGGCACTAGCCGAATGCACCCCACCAATGCTAGAATTGGAATCTGGCACTTACAAATAAAACTAGGATACCAGGCGTTCCAGCTGTCGAATTTCTTTCAATTTTGCAGTGAATGTTTGATATATTTTTCAACGCCAGTTCACCAGATCTGGGACCCGATCATGGCACGGTGACCATTGATCGTAAATTGGACCCGTACAACCAAACCCTACATCCGATCGTTCCCAAATTTTACGCGGCCCTTCATCGAGCCATGGAGCACATATCCTACAAGTTTCATGACTAGAGGGCCACCAGAACTGCTCCAATCACCAGAATGGCCTCCCCGGGGCCATTTAAGGGTTGGAAACGCTTACTCAGATCATATATCCGTTCATCCGTTCATCCTCAATTTTTGCATGGACCCTAGTCGGGCCATAAGGCTCCTACACGCCGAATTTGGTGGCAAGAGGGGTGTTAGGGCCACCCCAACACCAATAGGAGTCCCATAAGTCTATTTTAGAAAATTGTGGAAGCTTGGGGCCATTTGCACTAAATCTGGCATTATAAAAAGGGTTTCTTTTGGGCACCCCTCTCCCCATACGAATTTGCCCTAAGGAAGGAAAGAGAGAAGAGAGAAAAGGGAGAGCAAGAGAGAATGGAGAGAAGAAAGAGAGAGTGAAGAAAGAGCTTGGGTGGACCCTAGATCAAGGTGTGGCTCAACCCTTGCAACTCCATACCTCTCCTCAAGGAGAAACCCTCCACCACTACCACAACAATCGTCCGTTGGTCGTCTAGCTAAGATCCCTCACTTCGTCTTCTTGGAATCCATATATTGAGAAGAGATTGGCTTGGATTTCTCACATGCAAGAGTTTATTTTTAGGGATTCCGGCCGATCGAGCCAAAGCCCTCTTTCCTATGACGTTTTCTCAATCTCCTACGATCCATAGGTGTGGACTATTAATCTTAGGTGGCCTAGCACCAATTATATTATGAGTTTAATGATTTTGTTTGCTTGGGTGAAGCATATGTAGAATCTAGAGAGACCTTAGGATTTGGGTGCTTGTTGAGATGTATGGAATTGTATGTTGCTTACCCTTTCTTATGATGTTGTTGGTACCTCACTTGTTTGAGATATTGTGGATGACTATATGCTCACGCGTTGCGTGATTTTCTCATATGTTGTTGCCTATGATGTGTTTGATGTTTATCCATGTGCATTGATTCCTTGAAATGTTGGAAGCGTTCAACTTCCTCACCAACCCACACACTCACATGCACCTTGCTCCTGATAACGTAGTATGCTTGCTATGAATATTTGACTTGTAGGCTGTGATGTATGTGAACATGACATTTTTATACTAGTTGAAAATCTTGATGGTTGGCATGCTATGAATCAACTTTGAACCCTCAGGTTGGTCGGAAACATGAGGAGAGACGACAGTTCCATCGATAGGACTATGCTCGGGCTAAACCCGTGAGTTTTGACCGGTGTGTACGGGTGGCAGTAGTTCGACTACATGGGTCCTTTGTACCCGACGCCGCTTGTCGCATGCTCGCCCGACTCGTGCGGTCTAGCCTACTATCTGACCAACCTTATTTGTTAACCATGTTTGCTCACCTATTTATGGAACCTGGAACACTTTACAACCATTGTAGCCCATTGATAACTAGATTGCAACTGGTCCACAGTCTCGTGAGCTGGGCATGGTGGAATGGGACACTGTGTCCGAGCTGTCGGCCTACGCTGGGGTACCGCGCCTCCCCGTAGTGACCGCGAGCGATCCCTTTCTCTCGGCACTCCTCATGTGCTTGAAGTCGGGAATGAGGAACCCAATGGGATCACGGACTGCGGGGTCTCGGCCTCATGCATTGATGGGGCCTTCGCCTTGCAACCAGTTTAGGGCATTGATACGTGGGGTGTACCAGATTCACAAACCTGCTAGATGAATGGACTTAACTAAGAACCTGGTTAACATTATCATTGCATTGCACTAGCTAGGTTGGCGACTCGGCAGTCGAGGTTGCTCTGAGGGAGTATTGACATACGCGATCGTTAGACGGAGACGCTCGAGGGAGTGTTGTGGCGAGGGCATGCATCATTTCATATATCATGCATGCGCATTAATAAGATTAGTTTAGTGACTGTGATTGATTACTTTTCATTAAATCCGTAATATAACTGATGCTCGTGATAACTTGAGACTAATAGTTCACACTGAGTTGATCACTCACTCCCACTCTGGGACGGTGTTTTAAAACACCAACCAGACTCTCTCATAAATGCAGGGGATGCGGAGCAGGTGGAGCATGGCGATGGTACTCTCGACGAGGAGGAAGAGCTGTCATACCATCAGCTGATGGGCGGCCCTCCATCAGCTTGATCGAGCTGGATTTGGATTTGCTGATCCACGGGATTAGCTTTATTCCTTAGGACATAGTATTCTTTTGTTGTTTGGTTGGGTAACACCTTGGGCGACCCTTATTTATTTTGGACCTGTACATATATAGGATATCCTTCAGTTCAATAGACTAGTTGTGGATGTGCCTCATGTTTCAATTAATTATATGTTGCGCATTTAAACTTGATAAATCATAAAACCATTAAATTAATGATAAGTGACACTCGGGGACTCGGGAGTCGAGCATATGCACGACCCTCGATTTTCCGGGGCGTTACAGTGATATGCATGGAAATGACCGTGAAGTGAAGCGAATTGACCGTGAAATGCGTGGAAATGATCGTGAAGTGAAGGGGCATGATCGTGAAATGCGTCGAAATGACCGTGAATCAACACGGAATAGGCGGGAATGACCGTGATTTCCATGCATATCATGGTCATTCCCGCCTATGCCGTGTTGATTCACGGTCATGCCCCTTCACTTCACGGATATTTCTTCGCATTTCACGGTCAATTCGCTTCACTTCACGGTCATTTCCATGTATTTCACGGTCATTCCCGCCTATTCCGTATTGATTCACGGTCATTTCGACGCATTCGGTCATGCCCCTTCACTTCACGGTCATTTCCGCGCATTTCACAGTCCAATCGCTACACTTCACCGTGAAATGTGTCGAAATGACCGTGAATCAACACGGAATAGGGGGGAATGACCGTGATATGCATGGAAATGACCATGAAGTGAGGCGATTGGACCGTGAAATGCGCGGAAATGACAGTAAAGTGAAGGGGCAAGACCGTGAAATGAGCCAAAATGACCGTGAATCAACACGAAATAGGCGGGAATGACCGTGATTTCCATGCATATCATGGTCATTCCCGCCTATTCCGTGTTGATTCACAGTCATTTCGGCGTATTTCACGGTCATGCCCCTTCATTTCACGATCATTTCCACGCATTTCACAGTCAATTCGCTTCACTTCATGGTCATTTCCATGCATATCACGGTCATTCCCGCCTATTCCGTGTTGATTCACGGTCATTTTGGCGCATTTCACAGTCTTGCCCCTTCACTTACGGTCATTTCCGCGCATTTCACGGTCCAATCGCCTCACTTCACAGTCATTTCCATGCATATCACAGTCATTCCTGCCTATTCCATGTTGATTCACGGTCATTTCGACACATTTCACGGTGAAGTGTAGCGATTGGACCGTGAAATGCGCGGAAATGACCGTGAAGTGAAGGGGCATGACTGTGAAATGCGCCGAAATGACCGTGAATCAACACGGAATATGCGGGAATGACCGTGAAATTCATGGAAATGATCGTGAAGTGAAGCGAATTGACCGTGAAATGCGTGGAAATAACCGTGAAGTGAAGGGGTATGACCGTGAAATGCGTCAAAATGACCGTGAATCAACACAGAATAGGCAGGAATGACCGTGATATGCATGAAAATGACCGTGAAGTGAGGCGATTGGACCATAAAATACGCAGAAATTACCGTGAAGTGAAGGGGCATGACCGTGAAATGCGTCGAAATGACCGTGAATCAACACGGAATGGGCAGGAATGACCATGATATGCATGGAAATCACGGTCATTCCCACCTATTCCGTGTTGATTCACAGTCATTTCGGTGCATTTCACGGTCATGTCCCTTCACTTCACGGTCATTTCCGCGCATTTCACGGTCCAATCAGCTCACTTCACGGTCATTTCCATGCATATCATGGTCATTCCCGCCTATTCCGTGTTGATTCACGGTTATTTTGGCGCATTTCACGGTCATGCCCCTTCACTTCACGGTCATTTCCACGCATTTCATGGTCCAATCGGTACACTTCACCATGAAATGCGTCGAAATGACCGTGAAATACATGGAAATGACCGTGAAATAAAGTGAATTGACCGTGAAATGCATGGAATTGATCGCGAAGTAAATGAAATGAACGAAATTGATAGCGAACTGATTGAAATTGACCGTGAAGTGAATGAAATAGATTTTCAACCATCGACCTGATGGAATCTTAAAAAATAAACAGGTTGGTTGGCTAAAGTAGCTTCTCCCACCCCAAAATCATATAGGGTACGTCAAGTAACTAATTTTGGTTTAGAAGATATTCTTGTTAAATGAAAAAAAAAAGAACGAAATGAAAAAAAAAGACAAAAAAAAATTTATATGCTTATATATAGATATTTATATAAATATGTATTAGAGAAAATTGTAGGTAGAATGAAGTTCTCCATGTAAAAAAAATAAAAAATAAAATAAAATAAAATAAAATAAAATAAAAAATTCATAAATTGGCACAGACTACAGTTATGGCTACAGTTATAATCCGTAGCTAAAGGTCAATACATTCGATACATATCAAATACACTTCGATATGTATCGAAAATTGAAGGATTTTTGAGGCAAACTCGCTGGACAGTTCTAGACCCTTTTCAATTAATCGAGATACCGTCGTTACATATCGAAAGGCTGAGGCTATGGCTACGGTTATTATCCGTAGCCATAGATATCCCCGTAGCCATAGCCTCCTGGTTATTTATTTATTATTATTTTATTTTTTGTTTTTTGTTTTTTGCTGTTGTAATCCCCACCGCTTTTTGTGGGTCCTATTGTGAGGTATGTGTTATATCCAAACCGTCCATCTTTTTGGAGAACTCGTACTAAGGCTTGAGACGAAAAATAAGACAGATCTAGATATCAAGTGGACCACACTGTTAAAGGCTGTGGAGGATTGAACGTCTACCATTGAAACCATTTGAGGGGTCACAGAAGTTTTGGATCATTATGAAACTTGTTTTTCCTCTTCATCCTGGTCTTTGTGACCTTATCAATAGGTTGGATGGAAAATAAATGTTATGATGGACAGTGAAAATCAATTTTCCCGCTGCTCTTTGTGGTGTGGTCCAGTTGATCTTTGGATATGATATATATATATATATATATATATATAATGCTCCGAAATGATCTCGAAATATGAATGAACGTTGTGGATATAATAAATACGTAACTATGGGCCCATGTAACTTTGATATCTTTTGAACCGTTCGTACAACTTGGAGTTCGAGGAGCGTCAGCGGTGGTCTTCGAGCACCACCGATCCGCTGAAGGAAAAAGCAGGGGCATTTTCGACCTTTGGCAAGTCGTCCGTACAGCTGTGGCTTATTCTTGTGAGGTAAAATGAGGTGGGCTTCGTCTCGTAAATGGGCCATATGTGGGTCATACAGTTGTTAATTTCTCAGCCGCATATATCTAAGAGAATAAAGGAGGGATGGTCTACGTGGTGTAGTTCCTTGGTGGACTCCCAGTCTCTGGCTTTTAATGCCAACCTCCTTTGAAGGGCAAGGTTGCTTTCTATTATTTTTTAAGGTGGGCCCACATGCTAGTGGGCCACTTTAGCTACAACATGCCATGCTTTATGGAGGAATTATCGGTTCTTGATGCCTCTTCATGTGTACAATGTCCTCATGCACTAGCTCATATGAGTGGGATCACCGTCCTGTGATCCAGACCACTGATCTTATTGGGCCCACTATGGATGGTGGATATCCTGAAAATATCGAACATTGGATGGTCCTAGCACTTAAATTAATGGATTACATATAAGTGGTTAAGAAAGAGAACCAAACGTCCAATGGATAGGATCTATTGATTTGGGGTTTTTGGGACGTGGTTGATCGACTTTAGAAGCAATCAAGTGAATGGTCTGGATCACCAGAATATGATCCCCAGTCACGTGTATCAGGGCCAGATGATTCCTCAGCTTTCCAGTTTTTGTCCGAAGTGAAAGACTTTGATACTCTGGCAGAGTTGGATAGATGATGCACTGGCACTTAGAAGTTACTTAGGATTTGCTTACGTGGCATATGAGTGGCTGAAATTAAACTTTCCGAAATATGGGTACTGGTTGCACAGAATGACTTATCTGATTTGCAGACTCTGGAGTTGGTGGACATTTATTGGACGGTTAAAATGAAAGTATCCAACGGTTGAAATTTTTTTAAGTGTCTACGAATCAGAGGTTAGGATTAACTGACCTAATCAGATATTTCGACTGTGACTGAAAGGCAGTGGGTCCCACGATTCACATGGTTTTTTAATTTGAATTAATGTGTGCCACACATACAATGTGAGTGCTTGCGTATCAATCGTCGTACTCTGCCAGAGTATCGAATAACTTCCCTTGTATTAATAATAATAATATTATTATTATTATTATTATTATAATGCTTGCTACCGTACATGGCGACGTATTTCTACGGGATAGGTTGGGATCATAGCCGTTAGATCTGGGTTTATTTTTCAATGATCCAAACCGTTTATATGATAGGCCCCACCGTAAATGAGATACCCAAGAAGACTATCTCTAATTGGAATATTTAAAACGTTTTAACGTTTAACTATTCTCCTTTGATTATGCGCTACCACAGCATTATCATGCAGGTCATTAATCAAAAGCTAAGGATCTTCAGATTGTAGTAGGACCATCATATAAATGGTTCGGATCATTGAAACATGAACCAGATCCAACAGCTATAGCACGATATATCCTTGAACAGCAAAGAGATACATGTACCAGAATCTTCTTCCCATGCACATGGTTGCCTTGGGACCCGTTGGCAGCCATATCAGCCACATGCACCATCCATTAGCTGCAGTCGACTTTTCATAAGCTCCTTGAAAAAATCTCACTAATCACATTATCCAAATCATTCAATCGGTGGCATAAGCAAAAATGAATGGACAAGATCATTTACAGGATATAGGTCCAGTTTACACCCGACCTGCTACAGTTCCAACGAATGGGACGTGGCTGTATAGAATATTCATTAAAATTACTTGTAGAGTCGCAGAAAGATCCTAAGGATCAAAAGTACATCTTCGCTGAGGATGTGTCATGCCACTGTAGAGCTGTACACGAGTTGAGTTAGCTCGGTCAGCTTGCCCAACTCAACTCAGAAAAGCTTGACTCACTTAGGGTTAAAATTGGATTTGGACTAAGTTGAGCTGGTTTCTAGAGCTCGAAAGAATTTTGAGCCAAGTCCGAGCTTACCCGCTCGACTTAACTCGGCTTGAATTCCATCTTGAATTGACTTGGATTAGATCGGCTCGGTGACTCGGTTATTTTGATCTTGATGCTGCTTGCCGAGTGTTTGATGAAATGACTCAATGAAGTGTTGTTTCTTTGACTACCCTCATATTAAGGTATTCTCGAAATTGACATTTAAATAAATATTAAAGAAATAAATCACTACAAAAAAAAAAAAAAAAAAACTATAGGACTGTCCTCCTATCTTGATTTTGATGCGACTCGCTGAGTGTTTGATGAAATGCTTGTAAAGTATAGTTACTGTTTTGTATTTTGTGAGATATTGAAGATACATTCTGTGTTTGAGAAAATGTCGCACAGGTTCGAACCAGCCCTAGTTGATGACCAAATTGAGCCGAGTTGGCCGATCAAGCTTGAGGATTGAGTAGAGCCAAGTTCGTCAAGTTATGCCAAGCACGACTCGTGTATAGCTCTACATGCCGAGGGTTCTTATAGCACCAAGAGACATGCACGACTAAATTTCTAAAGACGATAAGATACTGGCCTCGCATACACAAAGTTTCTTAAGAGCACAAGTAACCAAGTGTGAATTTAATAAACCACGTGCGTCTATAAATCCAAAAGCGGTGCGGTAAGAAGAAAAAGCTATCAGGAAATAAAAATATAAATAGATATAAAGCATATCAATTAGCTAGCTTAGCCCTGAATTAGAATCATAACAGGTTGATAGCACTAATTAATTGACTAACCAATCTTGTAAGCCAAAGAGACTATATGCAAAGCCAACGCCTCCAAGTTTATAAAAACAATAGCGAATGAGGAGCATTAAACCTTCGGTAATATAAACACACAATCTCTTATTCAGGTTAATGTTGCCTATCTTATCTTTTTGTCTCACATGAATGCTTATCTTAGCATAGCCTAGTTTAGCCTCTCAACTTTTGTACAACAAAATGTTATAGCAAGTTTGAATTGATTAGCATAACTTTGTTTTAATTCCATCCACTTCTATCTAACGCATCACTCAGTAAGTTGGAATTAGTTTAGTTTTTTGTCTACGACCTCGTTATCGAATCTCAAATATCTAAGTTTTTTGTCAACGACCTCACTAAGTTGTGCCAAGCTTGATTCGTGTACAGCTCTACATGCCAAGGGTTCTTATAGCACCTAGAGACATGCGCGACTAAAATTCTAAAGACGATAAGATACTGGCCTCGCATACACAAAGTTTCTTAAGAGCACAAGTAACCAAGTGTGATAATAAGATGTTGATGTGCATTGACACATGGCTAAATTTAATACACCACCTGTGTCTATAAATCCAAAACCAGTGCAGTAAGAAGAAAAAGCTATCAGGAAATAAAAATATAAATAGATATAAAGCATATTAATTAGCTAGCTTAGCACTGAATTAGAATCATAACAAGTCGATAGCACTAATTAATTAACTGACCAATCTTGTAAGCCAAACAGACTATATGCAAGGCCACCGCCTCCAAGTTTATAAAAGCAATAGAGAATGAGGAGCACTGAACCTTCGGTAATACAAACACACAATCTCTTATTCAGGTTAATGTTGCTTATCTTATCTTTTTGTGTCACGTGAATGCTTATTTTAGCATAGCCTAGTTTAGCCTCTCAACTTTTGTACAAGACAATGTTGTAGCAAGTTTGAATTGATTAGCATAACTTTGTTTTAATTTCATCCACTTCTATCTAATGTATCGCTCGGTAAGTTGGAATTAGTTTAGTTTTTTGTCCACGACCTCGTTATCGTATCTCAAATATCTAAGTTCTTTTAGGCCACAACCTTCTAGCCAAACCTTGATCATCTTATGAATGCCTAAGTGATGTAGAGCGGGTCGTGAACAGTTTCATGGCCAAGATGGAGCAAAAAAGGCCCGGTCGACGACAGAAGTGATTCGGACCGTCGAACCTTAGATCGGGCGTATCTCGCAATCCGGAATGAGTTACCTGACGTAAAATGTATGATTTTGGGGTAGAATGAGCTACTTTAGCCAACCAACCCCACTACGCCGGGTTGCGCAACCCAGAATTGCGAAAAACCCCTGGATTGACAGTCGTTTCCCTGTTTTAATTTTGTTTTTACTATAAATAGTAAGTTTTAGTTTGATTATAATTCTTCATCCGTCGGGCTTTAGGAGTTGCGCCCAACGTGAAAAGAGCTTAGAATAGTTAGGAGAACGGTTTAGTGAAGCCAAATAGGACACTTAATATTTTTGGCCGAAAACCTTGCGCATGAGTAGACATCACGATCGTCTATAAATAGTAAGTTTACTATTTATAGTAAGTTGCGATTTCTAGGAATTTTAGTTGTAGTTTGATTCTGATTTCTTTCCCATTGGTTAGTACCCCTATTTAAAGGGTTGTGAACTCGTTTTTAGTCATTAATTAATCAAGTTCGAATTTATTAGAATTTATTTCTATTTCCTGCTTTCTTTCCTCATGGATTCTAGAAGTCTCTGTGAGGAGTCCAAAGAAGCTTCGTGGATTCGGAGTAGTTATCCTCATCACGTTCATCCCTGCATCAATTGGTACTAGAGCGAGGATTCCCCTTGGGCCGATGGCAAATAATGAAGGTATGAATCAAAATCCTGTGGATGGTGATCAAGGGATCGTTATCTTTCGGAAAGAATGAAAGTTTTTCACCGGGAGAGTCAGTTGACCATGCAAGGGCTACAGCAACCCTCGACCGTCTTGTAGATACACCACTTCTGCCCCGAGCCTTAGGCGGTGCTCCATCACTTATGGTTGCTCCACCACCCATGGTTGTTGTACGATGCAACCCCGATTTTCGTAGAGCACTACCAATGGCAAACTGTAGGGCTACACCAGATGATTCAAGTTCTAGTGACGAGGACCTTAATGAGAGTTTTGCCCGACGACCAATCCATTGAGGCGATCACCTAGATCGTGCTGAAAGAGATTATTGAGGTAAGGCTGAACTTCCTAGTTTTAATAGTTTATTACGTATACAAGATTTCCTCGATTGGCTAGCCGAAATAGAGAGATATTTTGATTATATGGACGTACCAAATCATAAAAGGGTAAAATCGGTAGCGTTTAACTTAAAGTTTGGTGCTTCTGCATGGTGGGAACAGTTACAACTCTTACAAGCCCGCCAGAACAAGGCGCCCATCTCATCATGGTCACGGATGAGACGTCTTCTTCGATCACGATTTCTCTCCAGTAATTATGAGTAGATATTATTCCAGCAATACCAAAATTATTGACAAGAAAATCGAACCGTCACAGATTACACTGAAGAATTTCAGCGGTTGACTACACGAAACGATCTGCCAGAATCTGAGTCATAGAAGGTGGCACGATTTATAGGTGGTTTGCGACCGACAATTCAGGACCGAGTTCAGATCTACCCAGTCGGGACTGTAGATAAAGCAGTTCAATTGGCAGGTAGGGCAGAAACACAACTTACAAGAGTTCTTGCTCGTCCCTATCCTTCAACTCGACCCCTCATGACAGGTCTCACGCAGGATCCAGTGCTGGCACGAGGAAAAGATCCGGTAGGAGAACGTCTTCAACCTTCTACAACCGCAAACCGTGATACAGGGAGCGGATCATCCAGACCTCAATGTGCAGCACCCACAACAGTGAGCCCTAGTAGGATTTCAAATCCTTATGCTCGGCTAAGGTCGAACAATTGTTACCGTTGTGGCCAGCCAGACCACTTATCAAACACCTGTCCTCAACGTCCTGCCGCACACTTGACTATAAACGAAGGGGGCACTGAAGATGAGGCCGCAAAAGAAGACAATGGCTATAATGAACATGAACAAACCACTAAAGAAATAACAAGTGGCGATGAAGTGACGGGTGAAGATCGTGGTGAATTTTTAGTTGTGAAGAGATTACTGTATACCCCATGAAAGGAATTACATCCACAGTGACACAATATATTTCGTACTCAGTGCACTGTCAACAGAAAGGTCTGTGATATGATCATAGACAGTGGTAGTAGCGAGAACATCGTCTTAAGAGTGATGGTGGACAAGTTGTGGCTACCAATGACGAAACATCCTTTCCCTACTTAATTGGCTGGATAAAAAAGGTGAATAAGACCAAGGTAACTAAACAATTCACTATCTCATTTTCAATTGGTAAAAATTATAAGGATCGGATACTTTGTAACGTGGTCGACATGAAAGCTTGCCACATGCTACTCGGTCGACCCTGGCAGTCGGACCGTGATGTGACCCATCAGAGACGAGACAATGTCTACATATTCGTCAAGGATAGTCGAAAAATAATCCTTACCCCTATGGCACCAGAGAATCGCCCTCAAGCTTCTAAAGTGGATGGGAGTTCCCTCTTGACCATTCGGGATTTCATGGAGGAATCCAAGGAAATCGGTGAGGTATACGCCGTAGTGGTGAAGGGCGAGGAAGAAGAACCCTCAAACATCCCTCCAAGTTTAAGAGTGTTGCTAAACGAATTCAAAGAAGTTTGGCCTGAGGAATTACCTAATTACCCCCATGAGGAATATCCAATATCACATAGACCTCGTTCCTGGGGCTAGCCTGCCCAACCGTCCTCATTATCAGATGAGTCTGAAGGAGTGTGAGATACTTCAGGGGTAAGTGGAGGAATTGATCCATAAGGGTCTCTTGAGAAAGAGCATGAGCCCATGTGCCATACCAGCATTATTAACGCCAAAAAAATGAAGCCGGCGCATGTGTGTTGACAGTCGGGCAATCAACAAAATTATCATCAAATATCGGTTCCCAATACCACGGTTGGACGACATGCTCGATATGCTAGAAGGGGCCAAGGTGTTCTCTAAACTAGATCTAAGGAGTGGGTACCATCAGATTCGTATCTGACCCGGTGATGAGTGGAAAACGACATTCAAAACCAAGGAAGGGTTGTATGAGTGGCTGGTCATACCCTTCGGCCTATCGAACGCACCAAGTACTTTTATGCATTTGATGAATCAAGTTCTAAAACCATTCACTGGCCGATTTGTGGTAGTATATTTTGATGACATGTTGATATATAGGCAGGATAAGGCAGAGCACAGGAAACATCTTAGGCAAGTGTTGCAGGTCTTACAAATTAACAAGTTGTACCTCAACTTGAAAAAGTGTAGTTTTTAACTGACAGCCTGTTGTTTTTAGGATTTGTTGTAATGTCCACAGGCATTAATGTGGACGATGAAAAGGTGCGAGCTATTAGGGAATGGCCGATTCAGACAAACATTCATGAGGTGAGGAGTTTTCATGGGTTGGCGACTATTTATCGTCGATTTGTGCGAGATTTTAGCACCATAGTCACGCCTATAACAGATTGCATGAAAAAAGGACCGTTCCAGTGGACCAATAAAGCTGACAAGAACTTTCATGAGATCAAGCATCGTTTGTCTACAACACCGGTTTTGGTGCTTCCTAATTTCGACAAATTATTTGAGGTTGAGTGTGACGCTTCATACATCGGAATTGGGAGAGTATTATCACAGGAAGGCAGGCCAGTAACCTTCTGCTGGCGAAGCTCAATGGCTTAGAAAGAAGTGGTTGACTTATGAGCTTGAGTTGTACGCAGTTGTTCAGGCGCTGCGACATTAGCGGCATTATCTGATTCAAAGAGAGTTTGTTCTGTACACTGACCATCAAGTATTAAAGTTTATTAATAGTCAGACTAACGTGAATTGTGTGCATGCTAAATGGGTTGCATTTTTACAGGAATTCACGTTGGTTTTAAAACACAAGTCAGGACAGCAGAACAAGGTGGTTGATGCACTTAGTCGTCGAACATCACTACTTGTTACGATGAGCAATAAGGTGATTAGCTTCGATTGTCTCAAGAAGCTGTATGCCGAGGATGAGGATTTCAAAGATTCTTGGGTGAAGTGCCAAGAAGGTCACCCCAGTGACCTTCATATACAGGACAATTTTCTCTTCAAATGGAATCGATTGTGCATCCCCCAAAGTTCTCTGAGAGAGTAGATTATTCAGGAGCTACATGGAGGTGGCCTCAGTGGGCACCTTGGGCGAGACAAGACTCGAGCTCTTGTAGAAGAGCGGTATTACTGGCCGCAATCAGTACGTGATGTGGGAAAAGCCGTATAACGTTGTCATGTTTGTTAGACCTCCAAGGGGCAATCTCAGAATACGAGCCTCTACACCCCGTTACCTGTGCCCGACGGTCCTTGGGAGGATTTATCAATGGACTTCATGTTTGGTCTCCCATGAACACTACGCGGTATGGATTCGGTGTTCGTGATGGTAGATCGTTTCTCCAAGATTGCACACTTTATCCCATACAAGAAGACTCTCGATGCAACACACGTGGTGAATTTATTCTATAGGGAGGTCGTACGACTACACGAGGTCCCCAAGACCATTACTTTTGATCGTGACACGAAGTTCATTAGCCACTTTTGGCGAACTTTGTGAACTTGATTCGATACACGACTTTAATTCAGCAGTGCGTACCACCCACAGACTGATGGACAAACCGAAGTTGTGAATCGCACGTTGGGAAACCTCCTTCGCTGTATTTCAAGAGAAAAACCGAAGCGGTGGGATTTGGCCTTATCTCAAGCAGAGTTTGCATTCAACAACATGGTGAACCGCTCGACAGGGAAATCACCGTTCCAGATTATCTATGGACGAATGCCTTGCCATACGCTTGACTTGGTCCCTCTGCCCAAGCACCCAGGCACGAGCATTGCAGCAGAACATATGACAAACAAGATCATGGGCATCCATGCGAAAGTGCAGACCAAGCTACATGCCTCGAACGAGAAATACAAGGAATAAGCGGACAAGCACCGGCGACCAAAAGTATTCGAGGTGGGAGACCGCGTTATGGTCCATCTGCGCAAAGAGAGATTTTTGACCGGGACATACAACAAGTTGAAAAATAAGAAGATTGGACCCGTACCAATCATTCGAAAGATCAACGACAACGCTTATGTTGTTGATCTTTCAGATCACATGGCGATCTCACCGACTTTCAACATCGCGGACCTGACCGAGTATCATGAACCAGCGCAAGATGAGAACTCAAGGACGAGTTCTTTTGAAGTGGAGATGACTGATGTAGAGCGGGTTACGGATAGTTTCATGGGCAAGATGGAGCAGAAAAGGCCCGGTCGACAACAGAAGTGATCCGGACCGTCGGACCTTAGATCGGGCGTATCTCGCAATCCGAAATGAATTACTTGACGTAAAATATATGATTTTGGAGTAGAATGAGCTACTTTAGCCAACCAACCCTGCTATGCCAGGTTGTGCTTCCGGGAATTGTGAAAAACTCCTGGATCGACAGTCGTTTCCCTGTTTTAATTTCACTTTTACTATAAATAGTAAGTTTTAGTTTGATTATAACTCTTCATCCGTCGGGCTTTAGGAGTTGCGCCCAACGTGAAAAGAGCTTAGAATAATTAGGAGAACGGTTTGGTGAAGCTAAATAAGACACTTACTATTTTTGGCCAAAAATCTTGCGTACTAGTAGACATCACGACCGTCTATAAATAGTAAGTCTACTATTTATAGTAAGTCGCGATTTCTAGGAGTTTTAGTTGTAGTTTGATTCTGATTTCTTTCTCATTGCTTGGTACCCCTATTTAACGGGTTGTGAACTCATTTTTAGTCATTAATTAATCAAGTTCAAATTTATTAGAATTTATTTCTATTTCCTGCTTTCTTTCCTCGTGGATTCGAGAAGTCTCTGTGAGGAGTCTAGAGAAGCTCCATGGATTCGGAGTAGTTATCCTCATCACGTTCATCCTTGCGTCACTAAGTCCAAACGACCATCAACCATCTATGGCTGTTTTGTTTGCACGAAATGTCGTCGATATAATTTTTTTTACTTTCTTTACTTATTTGTCGATTATATTACATTTTTATTTAAGTTAATAAAATCAACACTTGCCCTATATTTCTTACTTTTTAAGAAGTTGTTTTATTATTAAATAATATATGCTATCACCGTTATGATAAAAGTCATCATTTTCAAGACAAAAGGAACTCTTTAAAAGGACTAACCCTTACATTCGCAAATTGCTCTATTCCTTGTGAATTAGGGGCTAAGCGGATGGCTGATCTCCTCAAATCCGGTCTTTTAGTCTATCTCAATACCTGGATTACAAGGTATTTGGTTTTATTCAAGTCGCATTCGACTCCTGCAAGCTCGGCACATACATGCACATGTGCATGATCGAGTCCCAACCAACTAATACACATGTGGCCGTGTGACCATCCAATTGTTGTGGTTTTTGCACATAAATGGAAGAAGAGTGGATTAGGCCAAATGGGCAGTCAGGATAGGTGATACTAATGTGCATGAGTCCATATGCAACTATGTGCATGGGAGGGTTCCAAGCACATAGCCCATTAGATCATTTCCCTATTTTCATTAGTTTTTCCTTCAGTGTCTTTTTGTTTTTCCACTAGGGTAGGAGTGGCAATGGCCCTAGTCGCCTAAGTCCTGGCTCCCATTAGATCATTTCTCTATTTTCATTAGTTTTTCCTTCAGTGTCTTTTTATTTTTGCACTAGGCTAGGAGGGGCAATGGCCCCAGTCGCCTAAGTCCTGGCCCTAGCCAGGCCTTGCCCTAATCTAGTTGAAAAGGCATAGGCCAGATTTAGCAGCTTGTGTTGAAGTTGGTTTAGCAGCTTGTGTTGAAAATCATAATTCAGTCTGATTTTGAAAAACTTGTTGGTCATGTGGCAAGAGGAAAAAGATTAATGTGTTATATTTTATTGCGGAATTGACGGATCGTCTATGTATCTACAATGGAGATTCAAAACCATAATCTAAAAGCGTACCTGATTGGGAAGACATTCCATCGATAGGAATCTTGATCTTCCGCACCTTACACCTTTTAGGAGAACCTTCAATGGGACTAGGGTTTCTCGCTTGTGTTGGTGAGGGGACCAAGACGTCTATATATAAGAAAGAGGGCTAGAAGCTTACCCATCACACTTCTCCCTCTAGGGTCTCCACACCGTAGGTTTCCATATCTGTCTTAATAACCGAGTATAGGGACATTGGTTCAAGCGTCCCGCCCCAAACCTATATACAATGATCACAACTGTAGTGGGGCCCACTGAATCGCTCAATCTAAATAATCTAATGGTCAGATCTGAACAATGATCATGTGTGGCCCACCTGATAGGAGTCTTACATAATGTTCTAAAATCTTCTAATCAATTGTCCTCTCCTACCGTGAATTTTATCATATAAATGTAAGAATTCTATAAGGTGGGCTTTATTGATCAACGGTCTAGATTATCCTAATGGTTGGATAATGTGATAGGGTGACCTAGCGGACCCCACTAAGCTGTGATACATCCAGAATTCATGAAAGGGGTGGTGTGCTACTACTGTGATACGCACACAATGTCTTACTAGAATTGGGATTACCAATTCGCCTTTCAGGGAAAAGAGTTTTCATGGGTTTCAAACTCCACAGCCATCTCGAATATAAATTAGATTCGGGTCCATTCGGGTCCCATTCCACCACCATCAACAAAAGCAACAGCCCCATCTCATCTTCTCTAATGGGTGGAAAGGAAAGGAAGATCCTTGCATCAACACCTACGGCTATGGCATTAGAGATTGGTAAGCCATCTCTTCCTTCAGATCTTCATATCCAATGCACGGTAGGTCCTGTGGCTATTCCGCATCAAGAACTATCAATAAACAATTTGGATGAGTGAAACATGACCATGATCTAACAAGTGTTACATGGAGGGTGAATGAGAAATGCTCAAAAATGTCTTTGTTCATCCGTGCCTTCTGATAACAGAAAAATAAGCTCTAAAAAATATTTGTTAAAAACTTCAAATGTTAAATTGTAATTTTGAAATAATTTTAAGGATATTATGGTCAAAAGTGATTTTTTTTTTTTTTTTTAATGCACCACCACTGTCGGTATTTAGCATTTGACCTTCAATGTCCAAGTAAAGGCAGGGAGGTGAAAAAAAGACCCATATTTCCAGCTAAAAGTAATTTAAGTACTTAATAATTTAAATTTGCAAAATGATCTTAATTAAAAAAGCACTAAAAATAAGTGATGAGTGTTGAAAATAAGGGCCTGTTTGTTAACGCTGAATTTTTACACTTAACACGGAATTGGGAATATGTTCGGTGTTTAGTGGTGTTTATTAATGCGTCGTTAACGCAGAAGAAGGAAAGCGCTAAGTGGTTTTTCACTGAATTCTTTCTGTGATAAGAGTTTGGCTTAACGGTGAACGCAGAATGCGCTCAATGAATTTTTCGTTAAACAAAAATTTTTGCTTCCGAAACTACTTCTTTTCAAGTTAGTACAACAATTTTTTCTCTTTAAATTGTTTGCGCAATACAAAATCAGTGTTTGGATGCACAAGTAAATTGAATTATGGAAATTTAAACTGATTAATGATATTTCCAAGTTTTCATAAAGAGGATGTGACGCCAAACGCACCCCCATTGCAATTTGGTGCCAATCATAGAGTAATTATTACAATGTGATTTAATAGCGCCTCCAAACGCGCCTGCTCTAAACAATATCTAATATCGATCTGACCCGGTTTCATACACAGTATGTACTGAAGGGAAGCGGATTGCGTCTGTGGGGCCCACCGTGATGTATGGGTTTTATCCACGCCGTTCGTCAATTTTTTCAGATCATTTTAAGGTATGAGCCCAAAAATGAGGAAGATCTAAGGTTCAAGTGGATCACACGGTGGGGATTGAATGCCCATCATTAAAAACTTCTTAGGGTCCACAGAAGTTTTGGATCAAACTGACATTTGTATTTTCCCTTCATCCAGGCCCATGTACATCACGGTGGGCCCTAGGAAGGTTTCAACGGTGGGCGTCATTATCACCCCTGCTTCGTGTTGTGTGGTCCACTTGAGCCTTTGATCTGCCTATTTTTGGGGTTCATATCCTAAAATGACCTGGAAAAAGGATGAACGGTGTGGATAAAATTCATACACGACGGTGGGCCCCACAAATCCCCTGCCAGGACCTATTTCCGTCCAGGCAGGGGCAGGACGCAATCCCCTTGCCTGTTGAATGTGGACCGTTGACCACTTTAACCGTCTATTCAATAGCCATTAAGTGGATAGATGGGATTGTTCTATCAGAATAATATCCATCCAAAAATGGTCCCTGTTCTTGTTCGATATCATATGTGCTGCCTGTGAAGGGGGAGCGGATTAGGTGAGACCCCGGACTAACCCAAAACGGTGCAGCCTTTACCGTGGGGCCCACCTTGATGTATGTACTCTGTATCCACGCCGTCCATCCGTTTTTCCAGATCATTTTAGGATATCATCTCAAGAATGAACCAGATCCAATTATAAGGTGGACCATAGCATAGGAAATAGTGATGATTGACCATTAATGGGCCACAAAAGTTCTGGATCAAGCTGATATTTGTTTTTTTCCCTTCATCCAGGCTCATGAGACCTGATCAACAGATTGGATGACAAATAAACAGTAGAAAAACATTAAAGTGCGCCCTAAGAAGTTTTTAATGGTAGGGCGTTCAATCATGACGGTTTCCTATGATATGGTCCACTTGATAATTGGATCTGTTTCATTTTTGGGATAATGCCGTAAAATGATCAGGAGAAATAAATGGACGGTGTGGATACAAAATACATACATCAAGGTGGGCCGCACCGTCTTGGATAAGGCCAGTGTCTCACCTAATTCGCTCCCGTGTGAAGGGTCACTCAACACCCCTTTTAATGGGCTTTTTCTCAGATACACCCATGTATCCATATATTCCCAAAACACTCTCATTTTCAATTTTTAATATTTTTACACATACATGTGCAAGATTTGGAGATTATATATATTTTTTTGGACCAAAATGTCCATGCACTCTATAAAACCATAGGGCCAAAAGTGAAATTAGGTGGTAAGGAATTTCATTTTATTCATGTAAATTATATCCGGCATTTTGGGAAGATTGAATTAATCCAAAAATCATGTTATTCAGTTTCAACAGGAGATATAGTGGGATTTCTGATGAATTTTGAAATCTACATTCGTGGGCATTTTAGCGCTCATTGTTAAAAGAGTAGCAAGATTCACCGTGATGTTTGTGAAAAATCCACCCCATCCGTAGCTTCTTGGGATCATTTTAGGGCCACACAACAGAAAAAAAGGTGTAGGTTGAACGGCTACCATTGAAACACTAAGGCCTTATTGTGATGTTTTTGTATAATTCACTTTGTTCATCTGATTTTTCAGCTTATATTAAGGTGTGGGACAAAAAACGAGGCAAATCCAAAACTCAAATAAGCTACACGGCAGGGTATCAAACCCTAACTGTCGAACTCTCTCTCATGCAGAGCAAGTGAAAAGGTGGTGGGCCCACCGTGATGTTTTTGAAAAATCCAACCCATCCACCATTTTAGCCACATAATTTTAGAGGGTGTGTACAAAACGCAAGCAAATCCAACACTCAAATGAACCACAGCATGACTAAGTCCTGATATTTTTGTGGCTGATTGTGATTTTTGCACGGGTGATCTTGTTTTTTCGCAGGTGGTTGTGATTATTTTTAACGGTTGATCATGAATTTTATACAGCTGATTGTGATTTTTCATGGCTGATCTTGATTTTATGCGGCTAATTGTGAATTTTTTGCTGGTGATCTTCTTTTTTTTTTTTAGCTAATCTTGATTTTCTTTTTTTTGACCCACCCCCAAAATTTATGTGGCTAAAATGGTGAATGGGTTGGATTTCTCAAAAACATGACACAGGGACTATGACATTTTTAAGTAGAGAGAGTTCAACATTGTTTCCTACCATGTGGCTGTCCACCTTAGTGTTGGATCTGCCTCATTTTTAGGGCCACCCTTAAAATTTTGTGATGGGTTGTAGTATTCAAAATCATCATGGTGGGCCCACTACTTTCTCAGACAAAGAGTTCCTGTTTCATGCAGTGTAGCCCATTTGAGTGCTGGATCTCCTGAGTTTTGTGCCCACCCCCTAAATTTAGGTGAATATAATGATGGGTGGTTTGGATTTCTCAGAAACATCATGGTGGGCCCACCACTTTTCAACTCCCCTTAATGGAGAGAGTGTGTTTTCAAAGTCGGGGTTCAATACCCCTGCAGTGTGGCATACTTGATCTTTGGATCTGTCTCATTTTTTGTCACACACCCTGACATCAGCTGGAAAAACGCATGGACGGTGTGGATTTTTCAAAAACATCACAGTAGGCCATGAGTTTTTCAACGGTGGTGGTTCAATCTACACCTTTTTCTACAGTGTGACCCACTTGAATTTCAGATCTGCCTCATTTTTGAAACAACCCTCTAAAATGATCCAAAGAAGCTGTTGGATGGAGTTAAAATTTTCAAAAACATTATAGTGGGCCCATACTATTTCAACGGTGAGCGTTTAATGCCTATTGATTGTGTCGTCAGCTTACTCCAGTCCTAAAAAAATCTTAAGAGCCTTATAGTGTAAATCAACTTTTCAGTCCTCGAAAAAATATAATCTGCCAATTCCGCACATGGAGTTTTAAAAAGATAAATTTTTGAAAAGGAAGCATATTTTGAGGGTCCCATGATACAAAAGTATATTGGAGGAAAACCCTAAAACATGTCTATATTCTAGCCTAGGGTTGTCAATGGGCCGGGCTGGCCCCATCCAACAAAGGCTTGAAATCTTGTCTGGCCAGCCTAGTGGGCTAGAATTTCATGTCCTGTCCAGTGATGACTGGACCAGCCTAGACTAGACCATTGGCCTTAAAGTAAGTTATCCATATTTTATGAGAAATATCCTAGCCGTCCAAAATGTTTGTGGTCCTTAATGAGTGGATTAGTTTCCTTTGCTTTTTAAGCCACTTTGGCAAGGACCCGTGGGCTAGGGCTTGGGAAATTAAGGAGTGGTTATGGCCAACCCCTAACCATGCCCTAATCTACCCTCTAGGGCTAGGGCTTTGGAGATTAAGGAGTGGTTATGGCCAACCCCTAACCATGCCCTAATCCACCCTATTGCCACCCCTAGCCTAATCTAATAAAGGGGTGGTAATGGGCCAAGCCCAAGCCCTACATCTAAACTTGGCCCAAGGATCCAACCTATGTTGGAAATCTGGGTCTAGTTTTCAGGCGGGCCGATAATGATGGCTCAAGTCGGCCCTCTAACCTAGCTCAATCATCAATTGGGCCACTAAACCAAAGGTAGTTATAGCAATCAATATTCTTTCTGCAACCATTATTGCATTAGATCCAAAGGTTCCTTCTTGACCTAGTTACAGGATGGAACTAAACTCTATGTTATGGAAAGATAGAATGGACGTGGAACTTATAAAGGTGAATTAGATAATAGATGGTTAGCATTTCAGCCTTCATCCGGCCGATGCGAAGTAGAATGTAGTGTTGTGTGTGTGTGTGTGTGTATATATATCTATTGAAGTGTCATTTAACAAACTTTATAATGTTTTCTTACATTATACACTGCCACCTATTAATGTTTTCTTACATTGCTATTCAGGTTGATTTGGACATGTGGGGCCCATTCAAACTCTTAATACGATGGGATTCATCATGGACGGCCCATGCATCAAAAGCACTTCAGTTGAGAATTCCTAACCACTCAACATGTAATAAAGAAAATACAGCAGTGGTCCACACTCAATCAAGAAAAGGCTGAACGTTCGACAGCCAGGTTTGCTGACAAATCAATTAAACTACCCGCCACAAGTCTAAACAAAGGCTTGGATTAATTGTTTATGTGAGAGTAAGATGCGTAAGCATGCCAAAGTATTCTTAACTCAGAGGTTATGATTGAATTGCTGCTATTCCCCACACCTAGATGGATAGATTGGAGACTCTTCCATGGTTCAGTGGTAGACAAGCTCTGTTTCAACAGCGAGATCAGGATCGAGTGCCCATGTTGTGTGAGTGTGTGGGACAGTGTAAACAAACAAACAAAAAAAAAAAGAAAAAAGACTGGAGCGGAATTTAGGGATTTGTTAAAGGGTAGGGGTTAGCCCTTCCAAATGAATTCTATTTGCCTTGGGACTATAGACGTGAGTCTATAGTATAAATGACTTTTTTTTTTTTTTTTTTTTTTTTTTCAGCGTGATTCGCTACCAAGGCTCGAGGGATGATGATTTGTTCGTTGCCCAATGGATTGGGATGGACGTCTGTTCGTCGCTCAATTGGAACCGGGGAGCATAGCGAGGTGACCGATGGAGGATGGATCTTTTACAATGTGTTCATTGCTCGAGTAGAAGCGGGCTTCGTGGTGAGGTGACAGCCTGTTCATGGACTTAGACAAAACCAAGCACATGATGAGATAGTCAAGAATTGACTATTCATTCGTCGTCTAGTGTGGACCAAACTTTATGGCAAGATGACCAACGGAAAGTCCGTAGTAGGAAAGCCCTTAAGCATTCCGTTCAAAACTGAGTGATCTTCCTTATGATCTAATGAAATGTTATGGATGAAGGGTGAAGAAATGCTAAGAACTAAAAACTAATGACCCCATGCTTTGAGCAACAACGGGGCTAAAACTAAACTAAAATAAAATCAAAGATAAAAGTCCATGGTAGATGGTTAAAATAAGAGTTGTTTATTTATAATGGCGTGAAGCATAGAGCTCTTCGTCGATAGTTGCTTTTATAAGCTTATGGGAAACAGTGGCCTTGAGTAGTCTTTAGCATCGTAGGATATGGACGTTCGGCTATGTAAATCTTTTTTATTCTCCCACATAAGTGTAGCCTATCAAGTGTGACCATGTGTATATCAGAGAGACTCGCATGCATCGGCCGAACTCCTCACGTATCTATACTCCCACATTGGAAAGTTGTTAATCCTTATGTCACTTGGATTTGACATCCGTAGAGAGTGCAAAAAATAATTTTGATAGAAATCTAGCATTTAATGTTCTCTCTTATGTGCATGTTTCTAACTCCTCATGTTTCTAACACAGGCACGGTTGCTACATGACGTCTCTTGGGCCCATTTGATCTAGTCACGCTAGATTGTGTGTAAACAATGATGGAGAGCGTGAGTAAAATTTATCCTATCATTTAGCACGTAGTGTTGACACGAAGTGGCGTCTCATTGGTCAACGCAGGTGTGCCGAAATGGGTATAAACAGATTCCATCTGGATATATTTTTTTGCATAGACCATCAACAATCACACCTATCATTCCAACTATTTGGATGATTGAACTAGGGTCCCCACTTGTACAAATGTAAGTCCCAGCGCACTTTCCAAAACCTTTGGGCCGGGCAGTGCATAATACCTTCATGCAAAGGGAATTTTACAAAGAGCTATCAAATTAATATGGAATTTGCATTCCCGTACTTTTTCAATAAGGTTTTCAAACGGATATTCCATTGATCGATATTATTATCATTTCATACCCTTCTGTTGCACCTTTTATAAGAGTCGTTTGGGTGGGCTTGTGAGTGAATGGGTTGGCTGCTTCGGGGCCCACAATGTTATGTTTATGTAAAATTTATCCCGACCACTAGGCCACCTCATGTTAAGCCAGGGCCCCAAAAATCATCCCATCTGTAATTTAGGCGGACCACATGATTAGAAATAGTGTACAGGAAACAATCTCCATCCAACATTTTTCTTTTGGTATGGCCCACCTGAATCATGGATGAGCCTGAATTTTAGGCCCCAAGCATAAATTTTTCTGGCATCTAATGGTTGGAGTGGATTTAATATACTCATCATGCTAGGCTTGCAAAAATCAAGGGTGGACACCTTCTCCCAACTATTTTCTTTGGTGTGGCTCACCTAAATCACAAGTCAACCTGATTTTTTGGCCTAGAGCCTAAATTGGGATTACACATCTAATGATTAGAGTATATCTTACATAAACATCAGGGTGGCCCTCCCAAAAATATAGTATCGTCCCTCTCTCCAACGTAGGGAGAGAAAAGGGAATTATATGGGATGCCACTCTTGATTTTGTCGGGCCCACTATGATGTTAAGATCCACTCTGACCATTAGGTACTTAGTACAATATTAGGCCCAACAACGGACAAAAATTAGGTTGAGCAGTGGTGGGCCACACCAAAGGGAACAATTGAGAGAGACGTCTTCCCTCAATTTTACAGGGCCCAGTGTGATAAATATGTGAAATCCATTCCAATCATTAGGTTCGACACAAATATATAGGCATGTATACCAAAAATCATATACATCTGCGATTCGTGTGGGTAGCAATAATAAAAATAGTTTGAAGGGTGAGTGTTGCCTTGAATACTATTTCCAATAATGTGGTCCACTTAAAATCACAGATGGAGCTGATTTTTGGGCTCGTCACCTAACATGGGGTGACAAACTTACTGATCGGTATAGATTTTATATAAACATCATGGAGGGCTCACTGGATCCACCCGCCCATTTGCCTTTACCACTACCGTGCTAGAAGGTAGTGGAATAATAATTATATGGATTAATAATGTAGCTTTTTGGTTACCTTTTTGAAAAATATTCCGGAATGTAAATGTTGGGGTGTTAACCTGCGGAATCACACAGATCTAGATCTAGGATAACAATCCAATGACACCAAGCATACAAGAGAACACGCAGATTTAACATGGAAAACCCTTGCGGAAAAAATCACGGCACAAAGCAACAGATCTCCACTATGAAAATAGAAATTACAAGAGAGGGGACTTACCCGATTCAAACAACCTTGAATCTCACCCTTCCTACACCCTTTAATTTTCCTAGAATCCCTTTAGAAAGCTTAAGAAATATTTCCCATACCCTAGAAAAGACCTAGGAACACCTATTTATAGTTTAGGCAACTTCTCTTTCGCATCTCAATTGCGAAAGGTCTCAAATTTTCGCAATCAACAAAATCGCGGAACAAATCTGCGTAAACTACGACTAGTCGAAGGGAAGCTACAACTGGTCGAACAATCCCTATAACTGGTCGAAGGGCCCGGACATGAAAAACTGAGCTCGCTGGACTTCGAGTCATGCAAGCCATGACCAGTCGAGCAGCTTCTACGACCGGTCGAGCAATCCCATGACCGGCCGAAGGCGGTGAAGACTTTTCTCACAACAATCTCCACCAAGTCTTCAACCTTCAACCGTGTAGCTCTTTGACCTCTTCTCTTATTTCTGTATTCCATCATAGCTTTTCTTGCACACTCCGTCTTCCTTTTTGGCCATCGTCAAGCCCAGAGAAATTTTACAGACCTTGAACTTCCCTACAGGAACGATTTAGGAGAGCATGTTCATTGGATCAAAATCCACATGCTCAACCACCTTTGCTCATTTCTTCTCAAAAAGAAAGATGTAGTTTCTTACCATCTCACCGCTATCCAATATTGCTTATTGGGGTACTTGCTCACAACACTGATAGCTTGCGAAATAACCGGTTTAATCCAGACCATGGCATACACTGTCAACCGCATTCGAATAAGGCTTATGAGATATCCCACTTTTCCTCATCTGTTTTGGGACATGTTCTGAGAAAAACTTGAGGAGAGATGCATAGGGAACGCTCTCTGGCTTTACCTGATCCATCATCTCCTTCATCAATACCTATCCAAGGTATTCTGCCTATGATTACCAAAACCTACTCCTCATTTAGTCTCAATGCCGAGAACCATCTTTGCAGCCCCCCGATCCTTCATCCATGAAGGAATCAAACCACTACATAGGCGAGAGATCGAACCATGACCTCCTGCCAAGTCTTTTCTCAACTCCTTTAACTTCAAACCGCTCTGGTTGGTTCATGTAAATTTGCTCTTCACTTTCCCTTACAGAAGTGCAGACTCCACATCCATTCTTCCAGCTCAAGATCACGTTGGTCAACCAGTGCTAATCGCGGATCTAATAGACACCTGTTACACCGTCAGCGCGAATATCTCTGAGAAGCTGATCCCTTCTCTTTGAGCATAACCCTTCGCTACCAAACTCGCCCTGTATCTATGTTGTATCCTCCTAAAGATCCACCTGCATTCAACCACTTTCCGGCTCACTGGAAGCTCCACCCGCTCCCATATGTTGATCTGGTACAATGAATCCATCATATCGCCCATAGTCACCTTCCACTTCTCAGCATCAGGCTCACCTAGAGCCATCTGAATAGAAGATGAATCCTCCTGCGATATTGGAGTCGTCCTTGTACCTCGCCTTTATCCTGCGATCATGCCGTGTAATTTTTCTCACAGGTGGTTGCTCTACCTGCTCTGTATCCCTGTCCACACATCTCAACCTTCATGCCCTGCCCGCTCATGTGGCAATACCCAACATGTCACACACGTGCAAAGGTGGAATCCGTTACATCCACTGCAACTCCACCTTTTGAAGTGCTCCCGGTCAACCTGTACAAATTACTGAGTCGTTACACTTTCATGATTACCCGTGCCCCCTTAGATACCTTAAGAGCACTATCAATGCCTGTGTACTTGCATCCTTTTACCTCAAGCACACTAAGAGAAATCAGATTATTCTTCAAATCAGGAACATGCCTGACATCAGTCAGGGTGCGCTCTACCCCATCAAACATCTTGATGCACACCGAACCAACAGCCATAACATTACAGGCAATATCATTGCCCATAAATACTTGTCCACCATCGCACTCCTTGTAGCTGGTGAACCAACTCTGATGAGGAGTCATGTGAAAAGATGCCCCTGTGTCTAGCATCCACTCGTCCTTACGATCATCGTATGACCGCCTGATAGTAGACAGACAAAATATCACCATCACATCCACTCGATCCATCTGACGTGGCAACATTGGCCTCCCTGTATGAAACCTCAGAATCTTTCCTTTTTGTTTTAGAATTTCCACAATCCTTCTTCACATGTCCTTCCTCCCACAATTTCAACACTTTACCTTTCTTTTGCCCTTGCCCTTCGATTTGGATCTAGAACCTGTACCTTGTTTAGAATTCCTACTAACTGTAAACAGTGCATCAGAAGATGTCCCCATGTTGTTGTTTAGTTGTCTCATAGCCTTCCCTTGAAGGGCTGAGATAACGGTGTCGACACTCAGGGTTTTATTCATGCTGCACAGTGTCCTTAAATGACTCATACGACGCCGGAAGAGAATTCAGTAACATACATGCTTGTTCTTCATCTTTCATCACTTCATATCCAGCAATTTGCAAACTAATTTATTAAAGTTGTTGATGTGAGCCTCCAGATCTCCACCATCTGCCATCTTGAAGTTATATCACTGCCGCTTCAAGTCTAGGCGATTTCAGAGGATTTTTTTGCATAGACATCTTCTAACTTTGCCCATAACTTAGACGCAGTTTTCTCCCTTATGACATTATAGAGAACCTCATCCGTGAGACATAAACAGATCGATGATAATGCCTTCTTATCAAGAGTATTCCAATCACCATCAGTCATAGTAGACTTTCGCTCCTCAAGAGCACCATCTTCGCCTTGCTTGATTAAGGAACTCATCATCTCGATCTTCCATAACTCAAAATTATTTTTCCCTGAGTACTTCTCAATCTCATACCTGGTGCTCGCCATTATTACTAATCCCCCAGATTTAGATCTGTGCCCAACGATTGCTTTGATACCACTTGTTGGGGTTTTAATCTGCGGAATCATACAGATCTAGATCTAGGATAGCAAACTAATGACACCAAGCATACAAGAAAACACGCAGATCGGAAAATCCTTGCGAGAAAAAACCATGGCACAAAGCGACAGATTTCCACTATGAAAATAGAAATTACAAGAGAGAGGACTTACCCGATTCAAATAACCTTGAATCTCACCCTTCCTACACCCTTTAATTTTCCTAGAACCCCTTTAGAAAGCTTAAGAAATATTCCCCATACCCTAAAAAAGCCCTAGGAACACCTATTTATAGTTTAGGCAACTTTTCTTTCACATCCCAGTTGCGAAAGGTCTCAGATTTCTGCAATCCGCAAAATCGCGGAACGAATCTGGGTAAACTACGACTAGTCGAAGGGGAGCTACGACTGGTCGAACGATCCCAATGACTGGTCGAAGGGCCTGGACATGAAAAACTGAGTTCGCTGGACTTCGAGTCGTGCAAGCCACGACCAGTCAAGTAGCTCCTATGACCGGTCCAGCAATCGCACGACCGGTCAAAGGCGATGAAGACTTTTCTCACAACGGTAAATTCCCATATTAATTAGGTAGTTTTCTCTAAAACTCCAAAAAAGGAGGAAGTAAAAAATCGTTCATTTTGGCTTGGGTTTGGGCCAGGTATAAGGATACCAATAACTGAACCCACTATCGAGTACCGCACTTGAATCCATACTCATGTTAGACCTTAGACAGGCACCCTTGAGGTACCCAAGGTACCTACTTGTGATTTGAAATTGGATTTTTTCTCCTAGAAATTCTAAAGGCGCCCCTAAATAACCACCCTTTTAAATCTTTTACTTTTCTATACTGCTCTTTCAATTTTTTTGAGATGAAAATGCCCGGCATGGAGCCTTGTGTCTATAAAGGCCATTGGACCTTCTTTCACCACTAGTCTCCGGCGAGCTCTTCTTTTATCATTGCAATCTAGCGATATTTCGTACTTTCCAGCTATTCTTTGTCAATCTTGTGTTTTTCGATTACTCTTTCTGGTAAAAACGCTCACCTACAAAAAAAAGGGTTTTAACCTTGTTTGGGAAGAATATGAAATGTATACTTGCATATTCGTCCATAGGTGGAATAATTGTTAGAGACTCAAATGATGGATATGCAAGCATGATAACTTATATGCTGTTCAACTGGGTTCTTTGTCTCTCTTTAAAAAATTATGCTTAGATGGGCCTTTTGCCGAGAGAAACGGATAGAATGAAAGAAACGTGATGACAAAAAATAAAAATAAAATCACTTTTAGAAGATAAGTATTTTTTGCAAAAAAAAAAAAAAAAAAAAGAAGAAGAAGAAGAAGAAGAAATATGTTTAGGGACCACTTTTGAAAAGTTAGACTTTGGACCTACTTTTGAAAAGTTAAACGGTATCCAAATGAGATGATTCCAGTCTCATTTGAAAGCTTGTAGAATTATCTTTCCAATGAACCCAAGATCGGGGTGATCCGACTTGTAACAAGGGGGTTATAACCATTTTCGTAGGATCACACAATGTTGGAAATGAGAGTAAAGTCGAATATTTGCGAACATCATCATGGATTTTGGGCCTACTTTTGAAAGGGCAAACGATGTCCAAATGAGATGATTTCAGTCTCATTTGAAAGCTCGTCGAATTATCTTTTCAACAAACCCAAGATTGCGCCGATCTAACCTGTAATGAGGGAGTTAATGACTGATTTCATAAAATAACGTGACGATAGAAACGAGACCAAATGCGAATAGTTCATGAATGCTATTGTGGACTTTGGGCCCACTTTTGAAAAGTCAAACTGTGTCCAAATGAGATGATTCCAATCCCATTTGAATGCTTGTCGTGTTATCTTTCCAACAAGCCTAAAGTTGCCTCGATCTTACCTATTTATGATCATTTTTGTGAGATCGCTCGATGTTGGAAACGCGAATGCGAATGCGAACTGTAGCATTCGCTTTCATTATATTGTCACGTCCGCTTCATTATACCGTTGCCTTCGCTCTTGTTCTAGCATCTCGCAATCCATGAAAATGGTTATGACTCCATTACAGGTCACATAGGGGTGATCTTGGGCTCGTTGGAAAGATAATTTGACGGGCTTTCAAATGGGACATGAATAATCTCATTTGGACACCGATTGACATTTCAAAAGGGGGCTTAAAGTTTATGATAGTGTTTGCAAATTATTCACATTCGCTCTCATTTATAATATCACATGATCCCACGAAAACGATCATAACTCCCTCGTTACAAGTTGGATTGGAGGTAAGTATAGATACCCATGCCTATACTTACCTCCATCACTATAACTAGTTTTACAGAACAATGATTAGTTCATTACATTGACAGAGTTTCAAAGTTTCTTCAATTCCACTTCTCAATGTCCCTTCTCATTCACTTTGTGTGGGAGTCTGGGTGCACGCCATCCATCCCACACATCAACTCCTCACCATGATGACGGGATGTCGTGATCAGGAAAATCCAATCATCAAGTGGGCCAAACCATTGAAATTAATGGGCAATCACAAAAAAACATCCAAATTCACTTGGTGGCTCACATGATGGTTGGATTTGCTTGAACTTTGGGGTCCACTTCATAGTGGAGGAACCTTATTTAATGAGCTGGATGAATATTGCACACGCTACGATGGTGCCCACATGCAAAATGTTGTACAATAAGCTAATCCTGCAATGTTACAGAGGAAGTCATACTTGTGTGTGTGTGTGTCTATATATATATATATATATATATATATATATATATATATATATATATATATATATATATATATATATATATATATATGGGAAAAGGTACTATGCGCTCGAGCGTAAAGCGGTTGTCCGTGAGGTCGAGCTATGTGGGCCCCACCGTGATGCCTTTCGAACATCAACACCGTCCACCAGATGCACCATTCCATAGTGGGCCTGGACGGCCCCAAATCACATCAATCCGGGACTCAGGTGGGCCACACCATCTAAAACCATAAGTATACATGCCAAAAACATATAAAAGCACTGGTGGGACCCACCTGAGTTTTCCATGCACCTGAAACTTAGTCTGAACCCTCATTCAAGTTGGACACACATAATGGATTGGCTGAATTTGCAAACCACATCTGCACTTCTGTATGGCTATGAATGTTTTAATGGTGCACGGCCCCTCTGCACTTCTGTATGTGGTGTGGCCCACTAAAGCCACAGATTGACTTTATTTTGGGCCGTCCAGGCCCACCATGGAATGGTGCATCTGGTGGACGGTGTTGATGTTCGAAAGGCATCATGGTGGGGCCCACACAGCTCAACCTCGCGGACGACCGCTTTACGCTCGAGCGCATAGTACCTTTTCCCTATATATATATATATATATATATATATATATATATATATATATATATATATATATATATCCGCTTTACGCTCGAGTGCATAGTACCTTTTCCCTATATATATATATATATATATATATATATATATATATATATATATATATATATATATATATATATATATATATATATATATATATTTGCTGATTAAAAAGTGCTAATTGTTCTTACTTATTAGCATTGATTATAAGCTAATTGGAGTATTGGGCATACTAGGCCCATTGCCACCCCCACCAAATCTCCCAAATCAGATAACCCTAAAATCCTCTATTTTGCCTCAATCCCTTCTTCCAAATCTTGGAGTTGAAATTTCACTGTCTATTCCTCTATAATGTGACCAGCAAGCCAGAATCCATGTTGCCTCCAATCCAATATTCTATGAACGGAGTAAGCACATTCAAGGATGATTGTCACTTCGTTATTGAAGAGATCATATCGGGCCTTCTTTCTATGCGTCGCATTCACTCCAAGGATCAACTTGCTATTGTCCTTATCAAAGCTCTTCATTCTTCTAAGTTTCATAATCAGTTGGGCAAGTTTAATATCTATACTCCAGCTTGAGGGAAATTGTTAAAGAGAATAAGCTATGTGTGTGATCATTTCGGTGCTCCCTCAAGACACTATGCCCTTTTAATAAAATACGTTAGGGAGTGATTTGCTGGCTAAAACAACATTTTCCTGCACATCACTTCTCCCTTCTACATTGCTCTAGTTAGATGCACCCACTTTGCAATTTCCACAAGGAGTCTAGGTGTTTTTTTTTTCCATGCATTTAGTCATGGCCCATCCCATAATGGACCCCACCAGGACCTAACTAGAGACAGACAGTCTTGTCAGGGGCTCTATGGGGCCCACCATGATGTATGTATTTTATCCACGCCATCCATCCATTTTGAAAAAACATTTTAGGTGTTAAGCCCAAAAATGAGGCAAATAGAATGCTCAAGTGGACCACACCACAAGAAATAGTGGGGATTGAATGCCTATTGCTGAAAGCCTCCCAGAGGCCACAAAAGTTTTGGATCAAGCTGATATTTATGTCTCCCCTTCATCCTGATCTATGTGACCTTATGAACAGGTTGGATGGCGAATAAACATCATGGTGGGCACCAAGAAGGTTTCAACGTTGGGGATCATTGTCACCACCACTTCCTGTGGCGTGGTCCACTCAAGCCTTTGATCTGCCTCCTTTTTGGGCTCACGCCCTAAAATGATCGTTCAAATGGATGGATGGCTTGGATAAAACACATCATAGTGGGCCCCATAGAGCCCCTGACAGGACCATCCATCTCTAGCTAGGTCCTGGTGGGGGTAGTACCCAATCTGTGCCACTTCAGTAAAAAGAAGGCCAACAAGGCAAAAACTTCAATTCTTTCAATCAACAACATATAACACCTATAAAGAAAAGGATATACACATCTAACTAAGCTCACTTGACAACAAGTGAGAATGCATTGCTATTGTTTGTACACAAAAACAAAAAATAAATTTACTTTTAAAAGCTCGAAGTTTTTTTTTTATTAGTGTTAGATAATATGTATTTCAAGTTTGCAAATCAGATAATTTACATAAGAAAGCTAGAAGCGAAATGAACCCAAAGTGCTCACGTCGAGCCAGTCATGTTAGGAGCATGACTAGAGATGTGAACTTAGGCTCATCATGCACTCAGATTTCTGACTTACGTTTTGATAGATGGTGCTTTGCTGTTCAAGTAAGGCATGAAGGTTCTTATAACTTCCTCGTAAGCGGGCCTCTTGTAATCAACGGCCTGCATCGAGTAACCATCCCTAGTAAGCATTCTACAAACCAAAATGACTTGGAATCTTTCCATGAGAAATGACATGGACTCTCGTGAATGCCCCATGTCTTTGAGATCCAAGCCACCCATCAAGTAGGGCTCGACGTGGGCACACCCTGGCCCTAGAAATAGGCTGGTCCACTCGCCAGGTGGGCTGACACATACACATTGAATATAGACCAATGATCACTTTCTTTTAATTGTTGAATTTTCTCAGATGTGTTTAAGCCCACCTGATGAGTTCACCAGCCTGAATTTTGGGCCAGGGCATTTGCACAAAGGGCCCCACCTGATGAACAGTGCGGATCTCACATGTGTGCCACAATGGCACACGAGACTCATATATGCATTTTTTCCATTGATGCTTTTGCAGCATACCTGCTCGATGACTTCTTCAGGGCTGGTCCATTTCCATTCTGAGAATTCAGAATCCACCTCGCCATTTGCTAAGTTTACCTCACTGTCATCTCTAGTAAATCTCATAAGGAACCTGCCAACCTTTGTATATAAGGCCAAAAATCTTACAGAGATTGAATTGTATCTCTCTTAAATTTTATAAGTACATAGAAAAAAAAAAACTACAAAAGAAAAAAGAAAAAACCACCACAATTTTGATATCTGAATTGTCACAAATAACAGTTCAACCAATAAAATCATACGTATTCTGCACTTCTTTTTTTTTTGAGATCGGAAAGCTGGCTTGAGACCTCAATTTTAAAACATGTTTTGTCTACCATTGAGCTATGGGTTCCAATGAACTATGGTACCCAGACATGGATCTGGATACAGAAACAGGAGCCCCCGTTCTAATAAAATAACATGTTGTTTTCTGTTCTTTCAGGCATAAGCTCCCAGCAATTTGCATGCAGGCAGATCCAATAAAATTGGATAGTATTATCACAATATACTTAGCTTTGAGCGGGAGAGGAAATGAAAAGGATTGGAAAACAGTTTGGGGGATGTTTTGGATCAAAACCAACACCATAGATACTTTCGTGGGATTAGGATCTTTGATGTCAAAGCAGCTTTGAGGAGGATGAAGACAGGAAAGGCCAAAGGACTAGATGGTACACCAATAGAGGTTTGGAAGCGCATGGGACACATTGGTTTATTTTGGTTAACAAAGTTATTCAACAAGAAAGTAAGATTGAAGAATAAGCCAGAAGAATGGAGGAAAGGACCATGATACAGAGCTGCACTAACTATTGTGGGGTTAAACCTACAAGTCAATACTACGAAACTTTGGGAGAGATTGATTCAGCAAAGGTTAAGGTGTGAAATGAATGTGCCTGAAAATCAGTTTGGATTATGCTAGAAAGTTTAACCATTGAGGCTATTTACCTACTTAGCTGATGGAGAAATATAGGGAGAGAAGGATCTCCGCATGGTCTTTACTGACTTAGAAAGCATAAGAGGGGAATCCTAGAGAGTTAATCTAGTGGTTGTTGAGGAAGAAGGAGACTCAAGGGGATGTATTGACATGATTAAGGATATCTATGAGGGAGCGGTAACAAAGTTGAGGACAATTAGTGGAGATGGGAGAGATAAGTGAGTTTCCAATTACTGGAGGCTTACACCAGGGGTTAGCATTGAGCCATATCTTTTTCTCCATTGGATGTGGATGAGTTAACAAGGCATTTATAAGGAGATGTCCCATCAGATATTTGTTTGCCAATGAGATAGTTTTAATTGACGAGATGACAGAGAGCATGAACACAAAGCTAGAACTATGGAGGGATACTTTAGAATCTAAAGGTTTTTTAATTAGTTGGACTAAAATACAGCATATGGAATGCAAGTTTAGAAACAATATGAGTATAAATGAGGAACTAGTAAAGATTGGTAACCAAGAAGTACCCCAAAATGACCACTTTGGATATCTTGGATCAATAACTGATGAGAATGGAAAGATTGAGAAGGATGTTGCTTATAGAATGCAAGCTGGGTGGAAGAAGTGGAGATGTCGTGTAAAAATCAAACTTAAGGGGAAATTTTATAGGATAGCTGATACCTATAAGAACAACCTTGCTTTAGGTGACATAATGTTGGACAGTTAAGGAACAACATGTCTATGCGATGAGCGTAGCTGAAATGAGGATGCTGAGATGGATAAGTGGTAAGACGAGGAATGATAGATTTAGAAATGAATGCATTTGGGGGAGCATAGGCATATCACCAATGGGAAATAAGATGAGTGAAAGTAGACTTGGATGTTTTTGTCATGTGCAATGGAGAACAAGAACTGTGCCGGTCAAGAGTAAGTTGGTTCAAGTTCAAGGCTCTAAAAGGGCAAGGGGAAAGCCCAAAGGACATGGGAGGAGGTAGTAAGAAAACCTTGATTTTATACATATATATATATATATATATATATATATATATATATATATATATAGAGAGAGAGAGGAGAGAGAGAGAGAGAGAGTCATGCTCCCCTGCGCACCTACGCACGTGCGCACCTTTGCACACATGTCATGGGTGTCTAATCTGAACGGTCCATGTGATGCGGAATCCCATGAAACCCCATGTGCCAAATTTTCACCCTGATCTAAAATTCTGGTGGGCCATAGCAAAGAGAAATGCAAATCAAGGGAGGAAACTGTTTTCATTTTTCATGGCCCATTAAAGTTTTAGATCAAAGTAAAACTTGGTCCCGGGGCGTTTCACGAGGTGCTGCTTCACATGAACGGTTCAAATTTTGGATCCACATCACGTATGATGGGTTATCAAAAAAGTTCGTATGTAGTACGTACGAACTGGTTCGCAGGTGAGCGTTTCCGTGTGTGTGTATATATATATATATATATATATATATATATATATATATATATATATATATATATATGGGAAAAGGTACAATGCGCTCGAGCTGATTTTAATGCCCCATGAGGTCGAGCTGTGTGGACCCCACCGTAATGCGTTTCGAACATCTACCCCATCATTCAGATGCACCATTCCATCGTGGGTCTAGGTCTCAAAAATCAAGTCAATCCGTGACTTGTGTGGGCCACACCACATACAGAAGTGGAGAGGGGCCGCACACCATTAAAACATTCATAACCATTTTTGAGGGCCCACCGAGATGTGGTTTGAAAATCCAGCCCATCCATTATGTGTGTTCCACTTGAATGAGGGTTCAAACCAAGTTTTAGGTGCATGCAAAACTCAAGTGGGCCCCACCAAGTGCTTTTATATGTTTTAACAGTGTCTTCACATAATTTTAGATGGTATGGCCCACTTGAGTTCTGTATACGGCTGATTTTTGGGATATCCCATAATTTAAAGGGTACCCATCAAATGCACGGTGTTGATGGTCGACACGCATCACGGTGGGGCCCACACAGCTCAACCTCACGGGAGCTTATCGTCAGCTCGAGCACATTGTACCTTTTCCCTATATATATATTGAAACATGATAATATTATTAAAAAACAAAACAGAAAACAAAGCTGCACAAGAAAGAGAATATACAGAAACCCAAACCCGATCCTCAACCGAAGTAGACCCATCACATAAAAGGAAAAAACCGAGCCCCTTACACTGGGATAAGAGAATGCCAATCAGAAATAGACAACAAAACCCAACAAAGGACTGATGAGGATATGATGCAAGGCAGAGTAGAATAGCAGAATAGGATTTGGGTACCCGATCCTGATTAGTTGTGAATCTGTGATAAGGTTTAGATGATGGCATATACTTCTTCCAAGATTCCTTGTGTGTGTGTGTGTGTGTGTGTGTTTGCAACAAATATAAGAAATTTTTTATGACTCCTTCCAGAAAGGTTCCCTAGGCATGCTATCTTCGAGTCAATGGCAGAGCATTTGATAAAAAAAGGATCAAGTAAACCAGAAGATTCTATATTCACTCCCGATTGCTTTGAGCCATATCCATGGACAGTACACAAATGAAAATCAGTTTTTCTAACAAGAGATTCGGGCACCTTTCCTACAGGTTGAATCATAGAATTTGCCAAGGACTATCAAAAGATTAAAGGAAAAAAAAAAAAAAAAAAAGGAAGAGAGGATAGAGCTAAGCTCTAAATACGTAGCAAATGTATAATATTATTCGTGCTTGTATTCCAAGAAACCTTTTCGAGGCCTTGCTTCAATGTTTTGTCCTACGAGCAATTTTTTCAAGTTGCTGTGTTGTGGCTAGAGAAAGAGTTCGAGGAAGGAAGTTTGGTCAGTAATTAAAGGTGCAGATAGAGACAAGGAATCGGGTCCGGATGGGTTCTCCATGACCTTTTTCCAAAAGGGCTTGGAAATCAGCAAAGAAGACTTCATGGGCTAGAAAATCATCAAGGAAGACTTCATGGGCTTGAAAATCATCAGGCACACGTGTGCGAGTGCTTAAGACTTTCATGCTAGAGCTATTTTGATGGGGACATCACGTGCACATGCGCACTCACACCGCCCCCCCTACGCACGTATGCCAGAAGGAGGGCCCCACCGTCGATCTGGATCAATGACGACGTCCAGGGAGGGCCTCCTATTTAGAAGACAGAGTTTGGTTCAAGAGAGTGGGCCCGATAGCCAAGAAAAGCCGATAACGGGATCTCATGATCATGGCCCACTAGTCGGATTGATTTCATATTTTAGGTTTTGCTTATTTATGTTATTTAGAACATCGTAAACGCTTTAGATTTCTTTGATTGGTTTTTATTTTAGTTTACTTCATCGCCAAGTAATAGGTTGTGCACATGGCGCGAGTTTTGGGGTATAGGGTTTTCTTATAAATAGGCATCCCTTGTAGCTTTTTTTCATTCATTGAAGATTAATAAAAATTATGCGTTTTCATACTCTCTGAGTTGTGAAGCCTAATTGGGTGCGAAGCCCTCCCTTCATCGAATGGTTAACTAACATGGTGCGAAGCCACATCTATCCCGATTCGCCCCCATCCATCGCCATCTCCACTACCCATTTTCTATCATCCATTCTTCTCATCTCACCCCATCATCTACACTTTGAATCAATCATCTATTGCAGCAATTCTCTTCCCCACATCAGAATTTCAGAATTTGGCCCTACAGGAGGGGTAAAACTTCGGCGGAGCACCACGCACAAATCGTATATCGGATCGAGCTGAGATTTGGGGGTTTTGGAGTCCATTCCTGGCCGACCAGGGCCAAGGTGGCGTTTTTCTGAATAGTGGGCCCCACACACATGCGGCTGGGATCACACGCACGTCCGTCTGGGCCATTGTTGTTATCCACGCACGGGATCATCTTTTGGCTCAGGTTTTTATCCTCTCATAGCCGTTTTTCATGAAACCTAGCCCTAGATTATGTTTTCCCTAAGTTATATGCCCTTTTTCTTACCCTAGGGTTCCTTAATTTGAAATTAGTGAATCCCTTCGATTAGGGACTGATTACTATGCATGTGTGGATGATTATTTCTTATCTTTGAGTATCGTTTGGTTCATAATTTTTATTGATCCAGCCCTATCATGTGTAGGCCTGGACCCGCATAGATTCCCCTTTAATTGAATGTTTGGATTTTCATGTGGGATGTAGAATTTGTGTAATTGTTTCTGAATTGGTATGATCTAAGCCTGAAATCTTGCATATCATATTTAAATTTCATGTCCTGCATCATATTTTGGATAAGGGCCTTAATGCCCCCTTCATCACACTTGTCCCCAAAGTTGAGTCACACTTGTCCCCAAGGTTGGTGAGCCTATTAGCATTAAGGACTTCATATCGATAAGTCTGGTTGGTGGAGTTTGTAAAGTCCTTGCAAAACGTCTCTTAGCGAGGTCGTGGGCCAGATTATTTCCTCATCTCAAGGAGCTTTTGTAAACAATAGACAGATTTTGGGTGGAATTCTTATAGCTAATGAATGCATTGACTGTAGGAGAAGACTTGTGAAGCTGGAATCATTTGCAAGTTTGGTACCGGGAAAAGCTTATGATGATAGTGAACTGGGACTTCTAATATATTCTACATGAATAAAATAGATAAAAAGCTATTTTCTTCAACCTTCTTCTCAATCCTTGTGAATGGTTCTCCTTCTGGCTTCTTTTTTACTTTTAGAGGCCTATATCAAGGGGATCCCCTTTACCCCTTGTGTTTTCTATTACGGTGGAAGGTTTAGGCATGTTGTTGAGGAAAGGTGCTGAGTTGAATCTTATTACTGGCTTTGTCGTTGGTAACCCTAAAATGCAATCACACAGCTTCAATTTGTAGATGATACATTCGTTATGTGCAGGGCTTCTTTGGACCAGGTGAAATCTAGAAGGCATCCTAAGGTAATTCGAGGTGGTGTCAGGTCTTAGGATGTAGTAAAATCTCACTTTTTTTGAAACATCTTTATACGTTTGGTGATAAAGCACCACCTACTTCTTTATGGGATCCTCTTATCATTGGGATTAAGAAAAGGCCAGCTACTTGGAAAATATCTTTTTTGCCCTAGGTGGAAGAATTACACTCATTAAGCAGGGGCCTTGTCTAATCTTCTTGTGTAATGATGGCTTGCAACCTCTAGTGCATGGTAGGCAAGTAAGCCCCCGTTTCCCTTTCCCACCCCTCTTTCAGTGTGTAAAGAGGAGAAGATGGCAGAGTTCTTTGATTATTCTAAGACTCTTTGGTCTGGTTGGTGCTTCTCGAGCGTAAGCTCTCTTCTTTTCTTTTCTTTTCTTTTTTCCTCGAGCGTAAGCTCAATAAAGAGGAAATCATATTGTTTAGCAAGCTCATGGGGAAGTTAAACAACACACAAATTTATTTGTCAGTTCATGTTAAGAAATTTCGGAACCGGGCGAAGAATCGCAAATCCACTTCTAAGTCCTTTGGTTCCTTTTCATCAAGAAAGGAGGCCCTCCCTACTTGCTTTGGTGTGGAAATCTTCTGTTCAATGTAGGATTCAAGCCTTGGTTTGGATTGGAATGGCTAATGAGATCCTCGCTGTCGATAACCTTATGAAAAGAAAGGTTGCTATTCCAAAGACGTACTTCATGTGCCAGGAGGCAGAAGAATCAATGGATAGCCTATTGATCTTTTTGGACTCTTTGGTTTACCTTAGGCAATCAGTCAGTCAATCCTTGACATGCTTTGGAGATGGATTAATGGCCCTTTTCATCTCACAGGATTATGATTTGAAGATGCTCCCTTCTGCTGTGATCTGGGGAAACCGGAAAGAAAGAAACTGCGGAATTTTTTTAAGGTAAGAGTAGGCAGGTTGGGTGCTTTGTAGAAGGATTCTTTTCATGTTACAGAGTGGGCAATGCTGTCTCTTGCTTTTAGGTGGGACTCGTTCCCTGATTCCATTTTAGCACGGGATTCCTATTTGCTGGACGATCTTTAATTTTTATCCAGTTGTATTTTCTTTTGGCTTACAGGCCTTGTTCTCTAGTTGTTTTTTGCTGAGGAATATTCATCGCCATCTTTCTATATTTCTTTTTTCTCTTTTAATATAATTTGAGTTGCCATTCAAAAAATAATAAAGATGATAGGACCGAACATGCATGTGCAATAAAGCTCATGTACACACCTCTGATATCCAACCCATCCATCAGAAATGCACCACTACATTGATCCCCAAGCCCAAGAATCAGGTTGATCTACTGGTCAGGTGTGCCACAGTTTGATAAGCAAATGTGCAGCTCTGAAAAACTAGGCTGAATTTTTCTAACCCATCTGCCTGTTTCCAATATTGGGGCCCACATGCTGATTGCACCAGATTTTATTTTTGGGAAAACACGTATAAGGATGGACCAACCAGATGGATGGATTAGATCTCACTACGAAGTGCCATGCTGGCACATCTGTGGCGTGTACATGTGGCGTGTACACGAGCTTCATTGCACACATGTATGCACTTAGCAAAACTCTGGATGGAGTATAGCAAAACTCTGGATGGAGTAGGCAGATAGTGAATGTGGTCAGGTGTAGACTGTTCAAAATCCTCATCTGTTCACATCTTGAACGTATTAAAGAATAGTTCAATGTCAGTTTTGACCCAAGAGGATGAAGCAGTTATTGCCATCCATGAAATAGACTGCACAAGCAATAGCTGACCATACTTTAGGTTATAAAGGCCCAAGTATTAGAGCTTCAAGTAAATAACAAGAACAATAACCAACTAGCCCTGAGATCACAAAAATCATCATCAAGTTCTAAGTCAATATGAAACGTTTCTCAATGGATAGTAGTCAGCCATTTACATTGTCAGCAGAGTTATAAGTAGCACTCTTTTGGCTGAGGAAATTATCAGATACTCATGCATTAGGACACAAACCGTCCCTTCTTTGGTCTTATTTTTTGAGCATTGCAGCAAATATTTTCTTGACTGCCTATTTTTAAGCCACTGTTTAAGGATTAGGATCTTCCAACCTGGAAGATTTTTTTTTTGGGAATGCTCCCAATCATGGTGGGGCGCACATTGGATCAATGGTCCAAATAAAAAACTATGGGTGCAACATGTGCAGAATGGGTGAACATCATGCAGCAGTTGTTATGGTATTCAAATAGAAATGTTAAATGAGTATTGGGAAACAAGAAAAGAGAAATGTTGGTATTTGAGAGCAGAAATGAGTTTCCAGGTAACTATGGTTAGGGCCCAAAAACTCTCTTTGCTAAAGATAAATAAATAAATAAAATGTAGTACTAACCTATACTAGATACTCGTGCATATGTTGATGTGCCACAATGCAATCTAACATGGCTGCTGATACCTAACGTAAATTCAAAGGAAAGAAAGCTCACCATTTTTGTGCCTGGCCATTCCATTGTCCTCCCCACAAGCGGTTAACTTTCGCTTTTACAGATGGAGGGAAGTCATTAGTCAACCAGTGGGGAACCTGCTAACACATAATAATCACTCTTACAAAAATCCACTAATTTGGGTGAATTGGCCAGATTTCAAAATCAAAACTAAAAAATGCCCTCTACAATATTCACAAATCATATGTAGCTGTATTTGAGTAGAATTTATCCTATCGGTTATAAAATGTGGGTCTTTTTTGCTGGAAAAAGGACCCTGAGTTGGTTTACAACACAAGTTCATCATTAATTTACATAGATGCCTTTTTTGCAATTGCTTAAAAACCCTTCTCATGTCCTTTCATATCAAATTCAAATGGTTTAATTGTTTTGAATGACTAATTGAGAGAAATCCTTTTCGACTAACAATTCTTGTTATATAGAGTAGAGATTATGGTATTAGACAACCCAAGGAATGAAAATTAGCCAAAACCAAATGAGTTATAGTGGTTTCAACCTCAGGGCAAGTAGCACTACAAAACAGCAAAATTGAATCATAAAACCTTTAGACAACATTGTTATGGGTTGTTAGTAATGCAGATTGCAATTAGAATCAACAAAGGAAAATGGCTTCAAATTGCATTATGGAATTGCTTTCCATGAGATAATATTTGCACCCACCAGGGATTAAAATCCAAGTTTGCAATCTGGGTTACCGGACTCATTCCCAGGATACAATGATGCCAGAACTCTCTTGTTGATCTTTAGCAAGCATTGCTTGTCAGTTGACCATGAACAAATCTAGCAACAAATGATACTAGAAAAACAACTGTTTTTTTTTTTTTTTTGAAAGGTGAATGAATACACACACACACTCTTACACCCACCCACACACCACATGGGTTCCCAAACCCATGCCCTCAGAGTTGAAACACAGTCTACCACTGAGCCATGAGCAGAGACCATTATCTAGCCAACTTTACTTTCACTAATATTCTGCACGCTTTTCAGATTCGTTGATCATAAAACCACAATATAGGACTACCTTATCAAAATTTTCACGTCAATGTTTAGGGGTTTATTTTAGTCCATATAAGAATTTTGCTAGTGTACACACTTCGTAGGCATGATGAAGCCCTCAAGTTGTTCCATACAGATTTCCTCTTCTAAATTTATATTTAAAAAAGCTGTTTTAACATTCATTTGGTATATTTGAGGGCGATGAATATATGCTAAGGCAATTAGGATTCTAATAGTGGAAATCCTAGCAATAGGTGCACATGTATAAAAGAAGTCTATCATTACTTTTTTCTTTAAAAAGTTGGCCACTAGACTTGCCTTAAATTTTTATCCCATACAATCAATTTTCAATTTTCTTTTGAATATCCATTTACAAATTACAACCTATTAGTTTAGATGCTAGGGGTATATCTATTAATTTCCATGTTTGATTACCATTCAGTCTATTTGATCATTTATAGCCTCTTTCCAAGAGAAGGCATCATGAGATTTCATAGTGTAGCAACTCGAAAATTTTCGCGCATAAGTAGATATACGAGTGCCCTTCCACGTGTAAATTTTAGCAATAGATTTTTTCATGTGAAGATGCTTAGATGAATGCGCATGTAGTCGTATACACTCATAATTAACTTCAGACCCTCATTATATCATAATATACTTGATTGTTCATCAAACCAACCATTTAAATAACTCATCATCACTAGGTGAAACTATATAACCGTCCACTTCGATTTTGGACCACCCGATTATGATAAACCAAACTTGAGATCATCATATCGATCCATACACACCTTGATTCAAGGTTCTGATCCATTCGTCTTGTTCATCACACATGTATACGCTTAACCTACCGTTGGAATCATAATCTAAGAACCCTGCTCACTCGTACATATACATGTATATACACCTACACATCCCAAGCTTATATATCTTAACACACTCGATCATATATCAAGCCAACCATCGAAAAGACTCTCTATGGACAGATTAAGCTATCTAACCGTTCAATTTCAATCTAGACCCTTACATCAACATGAAGTAGACAATGAATCATCTAAGCCATTTACCTTCGGTCATCCACGAAACTAAGCCTTTCATCTCAACCCTAGTACAATAAGGAGTGACTTGCACCGTTGAAATCCAATTCCAATAGTTACGAATACACCATCGTTTATCTAAAGTTTTCTAGGGTGTATATGTTTCTACTCGACACCATTCTTCAAAAAACCTACTTATATAAGTCCGATCATAATAGAAATTTAACCAATACTTCTCCAACTCTATTGAACCATAAATTGTCAACCTCGATATCTAATTCACAAGATCAACCGTCCATCAGGATTTTTATCATAACCGCTAAATGACTCACCTGAAAATCACACAATGACAATCCTTACGACCCATAGGTGATCCCCCAATGAATCTACTGGGTCACTTTTGGCATCGGGCCACGCCTGGATTTATTTTCAAAAGTCCCAAGTCATCTAGGAAGAATCTTACCGATTCTACACTTTCCAAAATCCAAAAAATATTTGGTAGTCACATGTACATTCTACACCGTGCACCTTCACCCAAACGATCACAATCTGGCCGTTAATTTAGAAAATTGGTCATACATCTACATTTTAATGATCCAAAGAATCCTGTGAACCCTTCAAGCTATGTTTTAAAGGGCGATCTAATCGTTAACTTCGAATACAATTTCTTATAGCTATATGTTCTAGTTAAATCGATTGGAAACAACTTTCAATGATCCAAGCCATATGTAGGAGGGCCACTGAACACCGGGGATCAACCCACAACCCAACTCCGACTGATTCACACATGTGAACCAAGCTGCCAGCACACGAGGAAGTGTGCATTGGAACTAAAAGTTGCAAGCTTCCCTCTGCAAAGACAACATTCGAAGAAGAGTTTCTCTCCGTTTTCTTCAGATTGGAGAACCGACGAACCTATGATCTGTGTGAATCCTCTCAAGTTAATGTAAACCATCCAAGATTCGTTCAAACTTAGCCCATTGAATCCGCGTTGCACTGGAAGATCAGTCAATGCACAAACAGTGTTTCTTCTGATTTTTCCTCGTTCAAAAGCCAACTTATCTACAATCCCAAAGGAGCTACATTCAACGCATCCAAACCATCCGTTTGAAAGATTACAGTCGTCTGATTCCACATTTATCGGCACTACCAGAAAAACTGAAGAATCGCTCTACTCAGCAAGTTTAGCAGTCGAGAGAGGTTACTGTATGGAGAAACCCTGGATCATTAAGAAATCCATACTGTTGACATTGTGGGGCCCATTGCTATCCTCTAACGTCCAAATCCAACTGAAAGAACGAGTCACAACGCGATTTTCTCACCAGCTTCCTTGGAATAAGCTAGAACAACCAAACATTTCGATCGTCTGAAACACAAGCCAAACACCACCAAAGTTTCGATTTCTCTTATCCGCAAGCTTCATTAGGCTAATCTAGATCATCCGTAAACATCAAAATGAAGGAACACTCCCTGAATTCAAATCTGTCATTAACGTCCTTCCATCTTCCTCACCAAGAATCACCACCCGTTAGATCTTGAAGACTCTCGACTGAGGATCCAATAAGATCACTGTCGGGCCCATCTGATCAACAAAACAATAATCAAGCTTCCAACAAGATTGAATCTAGTGTTAATATCAGTAACGTGAATGAAATAAACGCCGAGACCTTCCTCCGCGTAAAACCATTCAATGGGGAATCGTTCGACACAGTCATCTGGTGAAGAAGATTTTGGAACCTTCTGAAGCTTATAAAAAGCCTCTCGATCAGAGAGAGACCCCCCACAACAGAGAGAGAGAGAGAGAGAGAGAGAGAGAGAGAGAGAGAGAGGGAGAGAGGGAGGGAGGGAGGGAGGGAGCTATTGGGTTCGACTCGCTAACCTGTCGAGTCAAGTCCAAATGTGCCCTACTAAACATGAATTGAGGAGGGGGAAAAAAAAAGGACAGAAAGAAGAAAACAAGAGAGGGAGAGAGAGGAAGGCCGAGTTAGGGCTGATTCAGGTCTGGTTCGAGTTGATAATGTCGATAGGTGAGTGATCCTCCATCTATGTTTGAATCATCTCCCCTCTATTCAAGTTTCTTACATTCCCCTCCATTGTTGAAATTCCTTTCTTTACTATGCGATTTGCAATCCTAAGTAAGGGATCTCCCCTACTCTTGAATTATGTATTTATGTGTTACTTGTAATAAGCTTTTTATTGTTTCAGGCCTATCCCTTTTGCCTCGGGTCTAGTCCTCTTCACTTTAAAGTTTAGTCTTTTTGCACCGAGAATAGCTTGTTTCCTTCCTTTTGACTCAGGGGCTTTCCCCTTGAACTCGCTTGCTTAATTTCTTTAAGTTGATGTGTTTCTTACATTAAGTTCCAACGATGATAACCCTTTTGTTATATCTTTTGAATCTTGATACGCAATGTTACATTTTCTTGAATTCAGCTTGCGCATGTGTTCCTTATGTAGTTTTTGAATCATGAATGTATTCTATAAATTGCATCCTTCAATGCATTGTTAATCTGCATGCATCATGATTATGAGTATTTGAAACTTGATTGCTTGACTTGCATTAAAATCATAGAGTGTTTGATGATTGCATTGCCTGCCTTATCATGGAATTCATTGAATTTATTTTACCTGCATAAATGGAATTATCAAGCGATGGTTCCTTTGTTTACATGGCAATAATATTTGTTTCGGTGGGACTAACAAGCGGGGGTTCCCTTACCAATACGGTTACAGGCCGTATCGACCGTTATGGCCTCGTAACGGCCAATACACCACCTGTAACGGTCAGAATTTTTTTTGTTCTAAAAAAATATCCGTTAAATTCAAAAAATTATAAATATTCCAAATATGCATTCATTTATAATTTTGAACACGTTTATGGTGGTGTAACGAACCACTCTTTGGTGAGAAAGTTGTATCGGGTGGTTTGATGAATTCATGAACCTGATGGCCTGGAATTGACTGCAAAACTCATAAATTTAATTTTCTAACTATCTAATACTAATGATAGATATATTAGAATTAATTTAATATCAAAATATCTCACATGTGTAGGTGTTTGCTAATTTTAAAAAATTGACCGAAAACAGTCCGAAATTTTTTATTTAAAAATTTAAAAAAAAAAAAAAAAAAAATCAGTTGCATAATCTATAAAATGCATATTCATATGTTCTAATTTGAATAATGCACCATATTCAACCATAACAACAGAGATTAAAAAAATGTATAAATACCTATTTTTGAAGATTTTCCGGAAAATGGCCCACAGAGCTTCGATTCAACCAAAACCTTGAAATAACTTGTTTTGGTCCTCAATTTCAAGTTAAGAGTGGTCGGAATTTGCAGTAGAATAGTTTATGAAAGAAATTTGAAGAGAAAAGTGCCAAATTTTGAGAAAAAACACAACTTAAAAAGAAAAAAAAAAAAAAAATCACTTGTCATTTATGATCGTTACGGGGCAGTAACAGCTATTATAGCCCCTATAACGGCTGATCCGAGCCAAAAACTAGGGGGGAACATTTTGACCCTCATATCGCGTAAGAGACTCAGCCATTACCATTACATATCAATCGTTATGGCTGATACGTAACCGATTTGGTACACCTTGCCTTGACCTATATGGCAAGGATGATTTGCGGTGGGATTATAAAGTGGGGGTTCCCTTGTCCACAGGGCAAGGATGATTAGTTTTGATAGGATTATCGAGCGGGGTCTTCCTTGTCCGCAGGGCAATGATGATTTGTTTCAGTGGGATTACTGAGCAGGAGCTCCCTTGTTCACAGGGTAAGGATGATTTGTTTCAGATGGATTATTGAGTGGGGATTCCCTTGCCAATGGGATTATCGAGTAGGGGTTCCCTTGAGAGCACCTCAAGGATGATTGCATATTTCAGTGGGATTATCGAGCGGGAGTTCTCTAGAGGATTATCTCAATGATGACTTGCATTTCATGCATCAGTGAAGGTTCCCTTGAGATTCTCAAAGATGACTTGCATTTCATGCATCGAAGGGATTATCGAGCGGGGGCTCCTTTGAGGATCATCTCAAGGATGACTTACATTTCAAGCATCAGTGGGATTATCGAGCGGGGGTTCCCTTGACTATACGTCTTGGATGATTCATACATCATGACATCATACTTATTACATTGTGAATAAATTCATGCATACTAGCATTGCATCTTATTATGTATTGAATCATTGTTTCCTTCGAGTCCGTTTCAAACTTATGGTGGATATGATCTCACTAAGCTATTAGCTCACCCAATTTGATAACTCTTAAGGTTTATAGGATGAGATAAAAGCCATGGAAGAAGAATACTTGGATGGCTACTTTCACTAGATCATAGTCTTTACTTTATGTTCTTTTTGTTTAATTCATCTGGAAATTGTAACAAACTCAAAGTCGAGAATCATGTGAGGGATTCGGTAGTAGTAGTGGAAAAATTAGATTTCGAATTCATAAAGTTTATTTTAAAGTTTTAGTTTAGATATTATGGTTTGGATGATTTAAATAATGATTTGGTTTGGACGTATGATGAATTGAATGTGAATGTGACGAATGAATGCATGAAATATTAGTTCACATCCTAAAACTCGGGGTCAAGGTTACCATACTCGAGTTCTGAATTTCGAGGCGTGACACATTGCTTCTTTGTCAGTGTAGATAGATCATCTTCCACACTAAGGGCTATCATATTTTTTATTTTATTTTTTACCTTTTATCACTACTTCCTTCTACCAGAAAGATATAGTCTAACCCAAAGGTTATAGCTCATATCTTTTCAAGGTCTGTTTCTTCTTCTAGGTTCTCGATCTTCCTCTTGAGTAGCAGACTCAAAGAAATGAGTATATTATCCTGGTTTTGGTTTAACCTAGGAATGATTTTATACATATCCTTTGATCCTATAATTGCGTTCCTTTTCAGTTGTACCGTTTTGCTCAATTATTACTTATAAGTTGCTCAATACATATCCTAAAAACACATTGAATTCCTCTATCTACTAATTTAGGATTTTTAGGATCAAGTAAGCTAAGGTATAAGCCTATACACCCCCTAGGCATCCTGTTCTTCCAAAGGTCATAAGGTATAACTTTGGTTTTCTTATGAGGGCTCCAATTTAGAATGTCAAGTTCCATAATTAATGCCTCCCACACCATCCTTGACTTACGCCTAAGTTTGCAAGCATGGCATTTACCATTTCCACCAAGGTCATATTTTTCCTTTTGTGGTTCCATTTTATTGTGTAAGGGGTATAGTGTAGTGGATTATACCTACATTTTCATAGAAGTCACCATGCCTTGTTTGGACAAGAGGAACCTGAGGTGAAGGCATGAAAACTATAATCATCATTTTCCAACCACAACAGAAGCAGTGTTAATGGTAGGAATTAAGGATTCCTTATTGTTTCTTGTAATCCAAAATGTGAAAACAGTGATTTTCTGAAAAGGTAACCATAATTTATTGTAAGGCCCGACCCAATGACACAATATTATCCGCTTTGCCCACAAGGCTCACGGCTTTGTTCTCGGGGTTACCCCCAAAACGCGTTATATCCTTAAGTAATCAATCTCAACTTATAGCCACCACAACTTAGAACAGCGCTTCCGATGTGGGACAAAGTTTCACCTTCACTGTGTGCACAGTAAGCTGCCAGCACAGTAGTCTGTCAACCACACAGTAGCCTGCCAACCACCTTTAGGGGTCTGCCAACATGCGCGCCCACCCACGTGTGCCCGCCCACATGTGACCACAGTGACGGGGCGTCACAATATCCCCCACCGAGGGCAGAGCCGTCCTCGGCTCTGATACCACTTGTAAGGCCCGACCCAAGGACATAATATTGTCCGCTTTGCCCACAGGGCTCACGGCTTTGTTCTCGGGGTTGCCCCCAAAACGCGTTGTATCCTTAAGGAAGGAATCCCAACTTATAGCCACCACAACTTAGGACAGTGCTTCCGATGTGGGACCTATCAGCCTTCTTGGGAGCCCCTACAAAATTCTTGCTAAAGTCCTCGCCTCTTGCCTAGCAAAGGTCATGGATAAGCTCATCTCGCCTTCACAAAATGCTTTCATCAAGGGCAGACAGATCACGGATGCAGCGCTTATAGCTAACGAAGTGCTTCATACGAGCCATAAGACAAAAATAAAGGGTATATTCTGCAAGTTGGACGTGGCTAAGGCCTATGATCATGTCGACTGGGATTTCCTGCTTTACACGTTACGCAGAATGGGCTTTGGGGCGCGATGGATCTCTTGGATCTCTACCTGCATTCGATCGGCTCACTTCTCGGTTATTCTAAATGGATCGTCCAAGGGTTTCTTCAGCAGTACCAGAGGCCTGCGCCAGGGCAATCCCCTTTCCCCCTTCCTCTTCTTGATAGTGGCAGAGGCGTTGTCTGCAATGCTAGTTAGAGGTCAGCAGCAGGGCCTTCTCTCTGGTATTCACATGCCCGGGCTCCCCAATCCCATCACTCACATTCAGTTTGCGGATGATACTATGATTGTTATGGAACACCCTGAGAAATACATTGAAAATCTTCTCATCTGCCTCCGTTGCTTTGAAGCAGTTTCCGGCCTCAGGATTAACTTGTCTAAATCCAAGATATTGGGCATTAATATCTACACTTCCTCCCTCAATTTATACACAGATACTCTCGACTGCCAGGTTGCCACCTTCCCTACGCATTTTGTCGGTTTGCCCTTGGCCGTGGGGCGTCCGCCGACGTCCATGTGGGATAAAATCATCACGAAGTTTCAGAAGTTGCTCGCTACCTGGAAATGCCGCTACTTATCTATGGGGGGCCGCTTTACGCTAATTAAAGCAGCTTTGTCTAGCCTGCCCCTTTATTTCATGTCCCTATTCAGGTGTCCCGCTCCGATGCTAAAGGTCATTGAAAAAATTAGAAGAGACTTCCTGTGGTTTGGCAAAGATAATCAGATGAAATTTCATTTGCTGGACTGGAATAAGGTCTGCCAGGAGTTCAAGGAAGGTGGGGCTAATGTAAAAAATCTCAAATCAATGAACTCAGCGATGCTTGGGAAAAGGGTTTGGAGATTCGCCACTGAGAAGAAGGCTCTGTGGGTGATGCTTCTCAAAGGTAAGTATGGCTCTTCTCCGGGGGGTTGGTGGCCTAAAGATGGCCCGCTTCACAGCATCTCCCATATCTGGAAAGGTGTCATCAAACAGAATTCCTCAGTGATCCAGAATACCTCCTTCGATCTGGGAGATGGCTCCTCCATTCGTCTCTGGGAAGATACTTGGCTGAGGGACCAGCCTCTCAAGTTGCAATTTCCTCAAATTTACCGTCTTTCCCCCGCAAAAGAGGCCCTAATCATCAACTACTACTCCATCTCCTCTGGCAATACCGTGTGGGACATCAGGACTTACCGTAATCTTAAGGACAACGAGGCCTCCGAGTTTGTGGCCCTCATGAACTGCCTAAGCTATTCGGCCCCCCAAAGTAACCAGAATGATGGAATTCTTTGGCAGCTGGACAAGTCAAGCCATTTCTCAGTCAAGTCTTTATATGCTACCTCCTCCCGGCCAAGACATCAACATCTGCACGCTTCCCCCTTCATCTGGAAGTATCCGGCCCCTCCCAAATTCACATGCTTTGCCTGGCTTGCGGGTCGCAATAGGATACTCACGGTAGATAATCTCCTCAAGAGAGGAATGCAGATTGTAAACATCTGTCTCTGTTGTATGCGCCAAGCTGAATCGGTTGATCACCTGCTTCTTCACTGCACCTTTATCTCCTCTATTATCGCTGATTTCTGCCAGAAATTTTTGGTTTCTTGGTGCAGTCCAAACTCGGTGGGAGGCTTGCTTTGTTCTTGGAATGAGCAGAAGATAGGGAAGGTTAAATCCATCTTATGGCGGTTGTCAATTATTGTTATTTGGTAGGCTGTTTGGGAAGAAAGAAACAATCGTTGTTTCAACGATGTCGCTTCCACCCACTCGGTAGTAGGATCGAGGGCGAAAAAGATGGTGATCGAATGGGCTTGCAATGTTAAAAATCTAAGGGATTTTAACATGTTGTTTCTAGGTTCTTAGGGGTGGTCTGCCTCCTCGGCAGCTGCTCCCCTCCCTTTGTTTTGTTTTTTGTTTCTTTTCCCTTTTCCTTTCTTGTTCCTCCCCTTGTTTTTTAATGATAGTTTTGCAGTTGCTTTTTTTTAAAAAAAAAAAGTTTCACCTTCACTGTGTGCACAGTCACCTGCTAGCGCAGTAGCCTGCCAACCAACTTTAGGGGTCCGCCCACATGTGCGCCCGCCTACGTGTGCCCGCCCAAATGTGACCACAGTGACGGGGCGTCACATTTATCTTCCTAAAGAAGTCTTCAATAAATGTTAGAGAGGATTCCTTACCATTTCTTACAAACCTAACAATGGAAATGGTGATTTTGTTGGAAAAAGGTAATCATGAAAACCACAATAAATGCAGTGGAAATGGTATTGAGGATTCCTCACCTTTTTTGCAATCCAAACAACGGAAAACGACAACTTTCTACAATATAAGTTCTTCCATGGATTCCTCTTATCTAAAGAAGGCTTATAATTAGATAGAGGAGGTGAATAATGTTGTTAGAGATTTAGGGCCAATTTGTTTTGGAGAAATCCATAGTAAAAGAAAACATTTTTTCACAAAATCACTGTTTTCCATGGTTTGGATTGTGAGAAAATGGTGAGGAATCCCCAATCAAATTGCCACTGCATTTATTGTGCTTCGGAAATCGTGATTATCCTTTTTCCACAATCATTCTTTTCCACTTTTTGGATTGCAAGAAACGGTGAGGAATCCTCTCTAGCACTTAAATTGAGATTTTTCTTAAAAGAAAATTCATAATTATCTTTTCCACCAAATCACTATTTGGATTACAAGAAACTGTGGGGAATCCTCAATACGATTTCCACTACATTTACTGTGGTTTGGAAATCTTGATTATAATTTTACATGTACTGACCTCGAATTCCTCCAAAATAAAAAGGGCCTAGTTGTCGTTGAATGTTAGAAAATACATATTCCTCCTCGAGTCAAGGTATTCATAAATCATAACACATATATCGTATATATGATCTCTAATAACCTATCTAATTTATTAAAGGGCTTCTTAGTTATCTTGGTTTGGACACAACTTACATTTATATGTGTTATCCTTTACACATCTAGGACATACGTTAAAATTTAAACGAGCTGACATATCATGCCATGGAGAAAAAGAAATTAACGATATAAGCAAAATTCATCATTGCATTATCAATGGTAAACTTGAACATACACCCCAGGCATATCCTTTACCTACAAACATGTGCCCTTGGTTACAACAAACTTGTCCAACTCGAAAAACAACTTGAAAACATGTTTGATTAGCAAACTGTCTTGTACATGATTTTCTGAATTTCCAATAGAACCAGCACATCAGTGATGGTGAGACTTTGGAATAAGTTTGAGAATCACCTTCCCTTTTCCTACGATCTTTGCAGTCGATGAAATCCCCATGTAGAGTTCATTTCTATCTTTTACAACCTTGTAACTCTAAACGAGAGTTTTCTTGTTCGATATGAGCCTAGTTTCTAGAATTCACGGAAATTAAATAAAAACAAAGTGCCAAGATAACACCCGAAACACCTGTTTTAATGCATTAAAATGAAGCAGCAGCAACGCTCTTCCTTGGAGCTGCTTGGGTACCTTATCTGAAATTGCTCTTGAATCTGTGAGGCAAGTGACAGAGATACGTCATCCTTCCGGTTCCAGTAGTCTTGCGCCGGATCACCTTCACGCTCCAGTTATATTTGCGGATCCTGGCAGCAGGATAGCCGCAAGCGGCGCATCTGCTCTTCTGTAGATGGAAGCTACGGCGGCCGCAGCGCACGCAGAGGGTGTGGGTCTTGTTCCTCCTCTTTCCGAAGCTTCCCGTTTCGATATGTGCCTAGTGGCCCTGGCGTCATTTTCTTCTCCCACTACAATTGCTTAGAATATTGTAGCAACCATGTTTTCTTTGGTCACATGTGCACGGGTCCTTTCTTTTGATTTGGCTCATTCTTGCCTTGGGTTTTCTTCTTCTTGAGAAGACGACAGTCCCACTTGAAGCAACTAGTTATATACTTATATTGCAACAGAAGAACAATCTCGTGTTTGACTTTGTTTTTGGATTTTTTGTTGGCATTCTTAAACTGATTTCTGTTGTTATTGCTACCATAGAAGCCTTGGGTTACTTGATTTTGGTCTTCCTTCTTGCCTTGAAACCTAGACAGGTTTTGAGCGAGATCATCTTTGTACATCTTCCCCTTTTGATGTTTAAGGCTCGTACAGTGGCCAACAATGTCAATGATAAACCTGACTAGGAAGAATTCATCCACTTTACTGCATTTTCTTTCAAATTAACCGACAATATGTTGAATCTTGTGAACATGGCTGAGAATCAGCCTATTGTCAGTCATAATATATTTAAAGAACTAACTTACAAGATATTTCTCCATGCCCCTATCTTCAGTTGTGTGCTCGTGTTCTATAGCCTCCCAAACCTGGCAAACCTAACTCGACTAGTTCAAAATCGGGACCCCAAGCCCTCTCATTGGCCCTACTTAACAATGTCCATTAATTCATACATGAATGTGGCCCTTCCATAATTATTCATTGAATTCCCATTTCTTCTTCTTATGAATTCGTTCAAGCATCTCTTTCTCTGATGGTGATGGCTTCAGTGTATTAAGAATGTAAACAACTCCATAGCAATGAGATGAAGAGACATCTTTTGTTGTCACAGTTTGTAGTTGGTTCTGTCGAACCTTTCAAGTTTGGAGATGTCTACACTAATGATTTGCACGGATTAGAGAGCAATTCTATCCATGACAAGGTAACAAAAGAAAAACAATTATCAATTTAAGATTGTTAAAGATGCATACTATAATTTTTATCAGAGAGTGAAAGAGGAAAGTTACTTCAAGCAGCATATCAAATTCAGTCTCCTTGAGAAATTATTTTCCCCCACTATGGATTAAGATTTGAGTCCGCATTCTGGGTTACTAGCAATTTGTACGTAGGATTCAATGAAACCCAAAATTCTGTTGTCACTCTTCAACAAGCAGTGATAGTCGATTGATCTTGAACACCTCTAGCAATGAACCAAACCAGAAACATCCTTTTGTTTCTACAGGAACAGAATAACAACCTGAAAATTATGAATACTGCGCTAGAAAACATGAACAAAATAAGAGTTTTTAGAATTGAATTAGAGACAACGATTGCTAGAATATGCAAAACCCTCTCCTGGATCCTCTATTTATAAAGGTTTTGATGTCCGTTTGGGTGGGTCATATGCTTGTTCTAAACAGGCACATGACTGTTGGAAACACCCTTTGACACTTTGGCAACTGCTTTCATTAGTCAAACAGTCAAGCCTCCCTACAACATTACTCAGTCCAACAGTCCACATAATAGCCACATCACCCAACAGTCCACATAACCGCCATCCTGTGAGCCACATCATGCAAAGATCAACTTAGTCAACCGTCCACTGAGGTGCCATGTCACCAAGTTGGTCGAACAAGTCAACCCCAAGCAGTGGGTTAGACCCATGGTTTGTGCCATGCCTCAACTTGAGTCTAGCAACTTTCTTTGAGAGTTGGTTAAACGGTCAAGTCTCCCTATCATGTCACCATGTCCATAGTCCACATAACTACGACATCACCAAAGTTCATGTCACTATGCAGGCCACACACCATGCAATGGTCCGCTCAGTCAACTGTCCACCAAGGCAGGATGTCAAGAGGTCGGTCAACACGGTCAAACCAGTCAAATGAACCACCCCAAGCCGCAAATCGAACCCATGGTTCACATCATGGCTTGGCCTAGATCTAAAACATTTTCATAAAAGTTTAAGGCTTATCGAGGTCCTAGCGAGGATGCACACGTGCACCTAATGTGCCGAAGCAACCTACAATCCACTAACCACACCTTACCTCACATGCATGCATGCATCCTTGTAGGGACTTGAAGTTTTGTCATGTGTGGCAAAAGCCCTTTATCTAGACAACTTTCCTTTTGCTACTTTTTATAAAGAAAGAAAAAAATGATTTTTTAATGTATAAAAAGGTATCTTTCAAAAGAGCCTTTTGTTTTGGGAGGAAATGAAAATTTTCATTTTAAAAGGGATTTTTTACAACTTTGAAATTACATCACTATTTTCACTTGTAAACCCCGTTGTGATTCTGAAAATACCGAATTGTTGTCAGGACTGATGTCCTCAAACTTCAAGGATGCTCAACCGGTCGAGGGAGCTACTCGGCCAGTCGAGGCACGCTCGACTCAAAGTCTAGTGAGCTTGTTTTTTGGGTATTCGTGATGCTCAACTAGTCGAGGGTCTGGCTCGACCGGTCGAGCGGGTTGCTCGACCTATCGAGGCCCTCCTTCGACTAGTCGAGGTTAAGCAGATTCTGCACGGACTGCGTAAATTTGAGGCGGTTTCCGGACTTTTCTGAACTAAGTGTGTAAGTGGAGTTTCCTAAACTATAAATAGGGGTCCCTAGGGCTATTCTAAGATATTCTAAGGCTTTCTAAAAGTTTTCCAAGGGTTCCTTAAAGGGTTCTAGGGTTATCAAAGGGTGTAGCAAGGGTGAGATTCGAGATTGTTCGAATCGGGTAAGTCCTCTCTCTTGTAATTTCTTTTCATAGTGGATTTCTGTCGCTTTGTACCGTGGTTTTTTCCCGCAAGGGTTTTCCACGTTAAATCTTTGTGTTTTCTTGTGATTGCTTGACATTATTGGATTGTTATCCTAGATCTAGATCTGTGTGATTCCGCAGTTCAAATCCCCAACAAGTGGTATCAGAGCAATCGTTGGGGCACAGATCTGAATCTACAGGATTAGTAATAATGGGAAACGGCAAGTTTGATATTGAGAAGTACTCAAGCAAAAATAATTTTGAGTTATGGAAGGTTAAGATGATTAGCCTGTTAACCAAGCAAGGCGAGATTAAGGCTCTTGAGGAGCGGAAATCTACCATGAAAAATGAAAAATGGGAAAACTTTGATAGTAATGATTTAGCCTCTATCCATTTATGTTTCACGGATGAGGTTCTCTATAATGTTTTGAGGGAGAAAACTGCAGCTAATTTGTGGGTGAGGTTAGAGAACATTTATGCAAAGAAGTCTTCTGAAAATCGCCTACACTTGAAGCTACAGTGTTATACCTTCAAGATGGCAGAGGGTAGAAATCTAGAAGCCCACATCAGCCACTTTAATAAATTGATGTGCAAATTGCTGGATATGGAGGAAGTGGTCAAAGATGAGGAACAGGCATGTATATTGTTGAACTCTCTTCCTGCATCATATGAGTCTTTTAGGGATACGATGTGCACCGCCAATAAAACCCTAAGTATTGACACCGTTATCTCAGCCCTTCAAGGGAAGGCTATGAGAAAGCTAAACGGCTACATGGGGGCATCTTCCGATGCACTGATTATGAGGGGCAGAGATTCTGGGCGAGGTACGGGATCTTCTAGAACTAGATCCAAATCCAAAGGCAAGGGCCAAGGAAAATTGAAGTGTTGGAATTGTGGGTTGTCTAGACACATGAAGAAGGATTGTAGAAATCCTAAAACGAAGAAAGAAAATTCAGTGGCTTCTTCTAAGGAGGCCAATGTGGTCACATCTGATGAAAAATCAAGTGGTGGTGATATTCTATCTATTTCCATGATTGGTTACTTGCACGACAATCATAAAGACGAGTGGATATTTGACACAAGAGCATCTTATCACATAACTCCTCATCGGAGTTGGTTTACCAGTTACAAGGAATGCGATGGTGGACAGGTTTTTATGGGCAATGACAATGCCTATAATGTTGTAGCTATTGGTACGGTGAGCATCAAAATGTTTGATGGGATAGAGTGTACCTTGATTGACGTCAGACGCATTCCTAATGTGAAGAAAAGTCTGATTTCTCTCAGTGCACTCGAGGCTATAGGGTGCAAGTTCACCGGTATTGATGGTGTCCTTAAAGTTTCAAAAGGGGCACTCGTGGTTATGAGAGCGCAGAGGCACGGAAACCTTTACAGGTTGATTGGGAGCACTTCAGCAGGTGGAGCGGCAGCAGCTATTGCAAACTCCACGTCTCTACGTATGTGGCATGCTCGTCTGGGCCACATCAGCGAGCGGGGCATGAAGGTACTTTCTGGTCGATGTTTGATTCCAGCTTTTAAAATTTATGATTTAGATATATGCGAGCATTGTATATATGGTAAAAAAATCTAGATTGTCTTTTAAATCTGGAAAACATGTTTGTAAGGGAGTGCTTGATTATGTGTACTCTGACGTATGGAAGTCATCGCCAGAAGTTTCCATTAGGGGGTCGTCATGGTTTGTTTCATTCATTGATGACTACTCTAGGAAAGTTTGGGTTTATTTCATGAAACGTAAATCCAAAGTTTTCACCATATTTAAACAATGGAAGGCAATGGTGGAAAAACAGTCAGGGCGAAAAATAAAGGTTTTAAAAACTGACAATGTTGGAGAATTTACTTCCACTGAGTTTAATGAGTATTGCAAGGATGAAGGGATCATCAGGCACAACACGGTGCATCACACGCCCGAGCAAAATGGTGTGGCTGAGTGAATGAATCGGACTCTCCTAGAGAGAGCCAGATGCATGTTAAGTAATGTTGCGTTGGGCAAGGACCTATGGACAGGCTGTTAACACGGCTTGTTATTTGGTGAACCGATCTCCTTCAACGACAATTGAATGGAAAATCCCAGAGGAAGTATGGAGTGGTCAGAAAATCGACTACTCAGATCTACGCATATTTAGTTGTGAAGCTTACTCTCATGTACCGTCAGTTGACAGAGATAAGCTAGACCATAGAGCCAAAAAGTTCATCTTTGTTGGCTATGGCATTGATGCGAAAGGTTACATGTTATTCGATAAGATCACATGCAAGGTTATCACTAGCCATGACGTCAGATTCAATGAAAGTTCTTTATTCCGCAAGAATGATCAAAAGGAGCAAGATGAACCAGAAAGGTTGATCGTAGACGTTTAGATTGACTCAGATGATACTCAGGCAGAGACAGATGCACAGACAGAGGTACAGGATCAGGTGGAGCAACCACCTGTGAGAAGGAACCCACCGCGTGATCACAGGTTACCGACAAGATACAGGGACGACTCTAATATTGCATACGCCCTCATTACAGATGAGGGGGACCCGTCTACTATTCAGAAGGCTCTTGATGAGTCTGATGCAGAAAAGTGGAAGGCAGCTATGGACGATGAGATGGACTCATTGCACAAAAATCACACGTGGGAGTTGTTGGAACTTCCAGTGGGCCGAAAACGATCGGATGCAAGTGGTTATTCAAAAGGAAACAAGATAGATACAAAGCAAGGTTGGTAGCGAAAGGTTATGCTCAGAGAGAAGGAATCGACTTCATAGAGATATTCGCGCCGGTGGTTAAGCAAGTGTCTATCAGATTCGTGTTGGCGTTGGTTGCCCAATACGATCTCGAGCTAGAACAGATGGATGTTAAGACTGTATTCCTACACGGGAAATTGGAAGAGCAGATCTACATGAAGTAACCAGAGGGCTACGAAGTTAAAGGAGCAAAGAAAAAGGTTTGTGGGTTAATGAGGTCATTGTACGGCCTGAAACAGTCGCCTAGGCGGTGGTATAAAATTTTTGATTCTTTCATGGTGAGTCAGAAATTTACTCGAAGTGAATACAATCACTGTGTCTATTACAAGACACTGAGTGATGAAAAATTCATCATCCTAGTACCGTATGTTGATGATATGTTGATCGCCTGTCATGATATGTCTAAAATCAACGTACTAAAGACTCAGTTATCAGGGATATTCAAGATGAAAGATCTGGGGGCTGCAAAGAGGGTTCTCGACATAGATATTCATAGAGACAGGAAGAAGAACAGGCTTTGGTTATAACAGGCGGAATACCTTGAAAAGGTGTTGATCAAGTATGGGATGGACCAAGCAAAGCCGATGAGCGTTCCCCATGCGGCTCACTTCAAGCTTTCCTCAGAACAATGTCCTAAATCAAATGAGGAAAAGCAAGTTATGTCTCATGTGCCTTATTCGAATGCCGTTGGCAGTTTAATGTATGTCATAGTCTGTACGAGACCAGATATTTCACAGGCAATCGGTGTTGTGAGTAGATACATGTCAAATCCCGGCAAGCAACATTGGGAAGCGGTGAAATGGCTACTTCGATACATTCGAGGTACGAAAGACTACGTCTTAACTTTTGAGAAAACAGGGACAAAGTTGGTAGGGTATGTGGATTCCGACTATGCAGGCAATATAGATTCCAGGAAGTCTACTTCAGGATACTCGTTTGTACTATCGGGTGGAGCAATCAGTTGGATGTCGAAGCTTCAGTCCGTGGTGGCTCTTTCCACGACCGAAGCAGAATATATGGCAGTGACGGAAGCGTTTAAAGAAGGTGTTTGGCTCAGAGGCATGATAAATCAGTTGGGACTTCAGCAGGAGACCGTGCCGATAAACTGTGATAGCGAGAGCGCTATCAATTTGGCTAAAAAATCTATTTATCACTCACGTACTAAACACATTGATGTTCGTCACCACTTTATCCGACAGGTGCTTGAGGAATGAGGCATCACACTGGAAAATATTCACACCAACATGAATCTAGCAAACATGCTCACCAAGGTCGTTCCTACAGAGAAGTTCAAGTTCTGTACAACTTCTCTGGGCTTGGTGATGGCGTAAAAGAAGGACGGAGTGTGCATAAGAAGCGTTGATTGAAGCCATGATGCGATGAAGAGATAAGAGAAGAGGTCAAGGAACTACACGGTTGAAGATTGAAGACATGGTGGAGATTGTTGTCAGGACTAATGTCCTCAAACTTTAAGGACGCTCGACCGATCAAGGGAGCTGCTCGACCAGTCGAGGCACGCTCGACTCAAAGTCCAGCGAGCTTGTTTTTTGAGTGTCCGTGATGCTCGACCAGTCGAGGGTCTGGCTCGACCAGTCGAGCGGGTTGCTCGACCTGTCGAGGCCCTCATTCGACTAGTCGAGGTTATACAGATCCTGCGTGGATTGCGTAAATTTAAGGCGGTTTCCGGACTTTTCCGAACTAGGTGCGTAAGTGGAGTTTCCTAAACTATAAATAGGGGTCTTTAGGGCTATTCTAAGATATTCTAAGGCTTTCTAAAAGTTTTCCAAGGGTCGCTATAAGGGTTCTAAGGTTATTAAAAGGTGTAGCAAGGGTGAGATTCGAGATTGTTCGAATCGGGTAAGTCCTCTCTCTTGTAATTTCTTTTCATAGTGGATTTCTGTCGCTTTGTGCCGTGGTTTTTCCCGCAAGGGTTTTCCACGTTAAATCTGTGTTTTCTTGTGATTGCTTGACATTATTGAATTGCTATCCTAGATCTAGATCTGTGTGATTCCACAGTTCAAATCCCCAACACGAACATGGGTCATCATCAAAAGTATACACTTCAAGAGAAACAATTCAGCCATTATCTACATCAAGATATCATATCAGAAAATTCTTAGCCATACATGGCGTAAAGGTATAGCCCAAATCGAAGCTCAAGGTTGCACTTCAAATGCATCAGGCAGTGTTTCAAAGCAACCCAAAATCTACTTCTGTTTGAATTTCTTGGTGGGTGACTTTAATTGGGGCTGAGTGTTTGGGACAGGGCAACAAATGAAACCTGAATGGTTCAAAATCTTTTTTCCAACCCCCAAAACAGTATTTTATTCATTTCAAGCACCAGAAAATTGAAATGAGGAGGGCATTTTTTTGGAAGAAAAGCATTCCATTCATCCCTGATCTCCAAGGTACTTCCAAACACACTTGAGTGTTTTGGATGAATGCATGGATATAGTTGAGACTAAAAATTGTAGCTACTAATAGGATTCTGTAGAACTTAAGAAACTTACTTCTGCAATAATTTCAGCTGACGCTATTCCAGTTTCTTCTCTTAATTCTCTAAGGGCTGCAGCTCTTGGTCCTTCACCATCTTCGATACCACCCTACACAAAGAAATGCCAAACCTATATTGAATTGTGCAGAATTCAAAGTTTAAATTATCTAACCAGATATCAGTATCGTTTAAGATCTGTTTTCAAAAAGTGGTCTTATTGGCCGATAGTTGGCCACATTGGTCTTCAGAAACAATATTTTCAACCATGAAACAGTCCATCAATAGTTTTTTATTTTATCCATTGTTAGAGAGAGAGAGAGAGAGAGAGAGAGAGAGAGAGAGAGAGAGAGAGAGTTAAAAGATAAATCTTTCGGGAATAAATCAAGGTTGAAACTAAATCCATTGCTCGAATGCTCGGAAATTGAATTCAGCTGAATGATGACTCAGGCAAATTTACTGATGTAATTCAGTATTTGTGAAACCCAATACTCAATTGCACTCTAAAAATTTGTCGCAAGTTGACTGATTACTTCAAAAAAAAAAAGGTGTTTCATAGAATTGATGGAGTATTTTGTCATTTTTTGTGAAAAAAAAAAAAAAAAAAGAGTTCAGTCTAACAACTCAATGTAATCCCACTCAAACCTCTTTATTTTTGGTGAAGTGAGTCCATACTTCTTCAAATCCTACAAAACAGTTCTCCTAAATAAAACTAGATTAAGCTATTTTAGGTCAGTTTCCCTTAGGATTTCAGGTCCATTGCTCCCCATTCCTTTTTTCCCAAATCAACTTGATCTTTGGAGAGGATTTTGAGGAGATTAGGCATTCATTTGTTGGGGGATTCAAGACAGGGTTTGAAGCCATGTGTACAAGTGGGTAAGCTATTTCCTTCCAATGTTTGTTCTGCATTTTCCTGAAAATACCAAAGTAGAAGATGTAGCAAGATGGCTTCTCCCATCTTTCAAAGGTTTTAGGACAACCAATGGAGTATTTCATGCAGCACATGGATGAATTTTTCCCAATCATAAATTGGCCAAATCGCTCAATGCTTCCCTAATGTTTTCATTTTCAAGTCTAAAATTGTTGCTGAGCTTGTCAGATTCTGTTCAGTTTCACTAAAGGGAGGTCATGGGTCACCTGGTTGCTCCTAACCTAGTTTGCATTATCAACAACCATCAGATTCTTGACGGGTGCTTATGGTCAATGAGGCTTCCAGCATAACATATAGAACTAGCATTGGAGAGATGACTATCGGGATTGATCTTGAAAGGCCTAGAATCGCATTGAAAAATTGAGATGCTCAGAAACTAGTGTTGATCGTGTCAAACTGTCAATAGCTATTTGCAGTTCAGAATGGGAAATATGACCACGGATCTTTGTTTTTAAAAAATGATGTGGATAAGTGGTGAAAAGAAGTTCCCTCGCTTTCTGCTTCCCATACATAGAAGAGACGTGAATCTCAAGGCAATGTGAGCGTATGCATCGGCATGGAAAAATTACAAAAGATATGCAGTGTCCTTGTTACATAGACTCTTGATGTTCACTGATTATTATCACTCGTGTTTTTCTGAATTTTTTTTTAATGAATACATTGATGGAATGTTTTATGAGAATTTTGTGACTCTAGAATGTAACGTTTTAACCATAAATGAGAAATGAGATCCAATTTTTTGAATTAGTCTACATCAAAGTATTACTATGCACTTTGTTATTACCTTTCAAAAAATACTATGCACTTTGTTATTCTTGAAAAGCTTACTAACTTTTTTCTTCAATTGAGTAGCAAAAGACAATCTCAAAAAGAACTAGAAGAAGAAGAAGCTTTGTAAGTTTAATGCCAGAATGTTAACATGATTTTTTTTCCAATAATTTAAAATCTTTCAATACTTCAAAGGCCCCAATATAAACCTCGAATGAATTTTTCCAATCAGTTTGCATTTTGGATTTAATTCTTTCCTTATTAGATCGTAAGGAGTTAGAGTAGATTGGTATAACATTGGCGTATCTCTGTAGAATAGAGAATGTATCTTATCAGCTTGCCAAAGATAGCCTAGGATCTAATGTAATCTAATATCAGGTATACTTAAGGAGTACCTCAACATTAAAATAATCTACTCTTAACAATACGAACTCATATGAAAATAGTATTACCTGAGGCATTTGCCAAGCTCCAGGAACATTCAATCTTGAAGCCACAAAAATCTGCAGGGGGCATCGCACAACAATTACCATTTGAACAAAGCTGAAGAATACACAACAATTACTATTTGAACAAAGCTGAAGAATACATAAAAGAGGTGTCGTCCAATGCTCAGCCTGAATTAACGCGATTTCATTCAGTACAAGCACTTTGTGCAGGTGGGGGTCCTTAATTCAGTGATTGAGAGAGTCCATTGGTTGGTGCGTCCAGTGGTATTTAAGCATTGAACCAGAAATCTCCTATACGAGACAATCCTTGCATCCAACTGTTGGACTCTTAATGCTGCATATGGACCTGTGCTAAGTTTTATTCTACAGTCCATTTGCAGGCTGATTATTGAATTGCCAAGATTGTCCCACAGGGAGATCTTGTGCAGCATCACCCATCCATTGTGGGGTCCACAAGATGGATCACCGAAAGCTGGGCCCACCTGTATGGACTATGGAGTGTTGGCCCACATGAAAACTTTGGTAGTCTGCCCTTTAGCTGGATATATTTCCTTAGGAGGAAAGCACTTTTTGTTCACAGTCAAATCACATCACTTGACTCATCCCAACAAAAAGAAAAGTAGTTTGCTAGGATTGTCCCACAGGGGGATCGTGTGCAGCATCACCCATCCATTGTGGGGTCCACGCGATGGATCACCGAAAGGTGGGCCCACGTGTATGGACTATGGAGTGTTGGCCCACATGAAAACTTTGGTAGTCTGCCCTTAGCTGAATATATTTTCTTAGGAGGAAAGCACTTTTTCTTCACAGGCAAATCACATCACTTTTGACTCATCCCAACAAAAACAAAAGTAGTCATTGGATTGTGTTATTAAAGCAAATATTCTTCCATTGGATTAATAGATGCTGATGGTAGAAGATGTCTGTAAAAGCAAGCAAATTACACTAATATTCTTCTCAATCATTAATATTTTTTCTTTCTCAAATCATCAAAAGGAAATACGGTTCTTCGTTGGGGGGTTGGTGGACTAAGGACTCATCGGCTTATCGGGCATCCCACATTTGGAAAGGGATTCTAAAGGTCAAACAGGCAGTTATCAATAACATAAGTTTCGAGCTGGGAAGTGGGGCGGCTATTCGCTTTTGGGAACACATATGGGTGGGTGATTTCAAGTTGAAGGATCAGTTCCCAAACATTTTCCGCTTGGCTCCTATCAAGGACATCTTCATTTCTGATTGTTATTCTCTCTCGAATGCAAAATTATTTGGGATATCAGAAGCATTAGAAATCTCACAGATAGTGAGATTGATGAGTATGTGGACTTACTTGACTGCATCTCAAAGTCCATGCCGCTGATCTCCAAGCCTGACAAGCCCATATGGAGGATTGATAAGACAGGTCGGTTCACGGTCAGATCCCTATATTCTTCCTTAGCCCTTCCCTCCTCCTCCCCGATCCCTGCCTCTCCTTTCATCTAGAGATATCCGGTCCCCCCTAAATACATTTGCTTTGCTTGGTTGGTGGACCGTAATAGGATCCTAACTATTGACAACCTCCGGAAAAGAGATATGCAGCTGGTGAATATCTATCTATGTTGTATGAATGATGCGGAATCGGTGGACCATCTTCTGGTGCACTGCCCCTTCACCCATCAAATTTGGATTGATTTTAGACTCCGTTTAAACCTTTCCTGGTGTACCCCTAACTCGGCCCATAATTTCCTATCCTCTTGGCATGGCTACAACCTCGGTAAGCCCAGAAGAATCATTTGGAGAATGGCCATCCTGGCTATATGGTAGTCAGTCTGACTTGAAAGAAACGACAGATGCTTTAACGATAGATCGTCTTCCGCCTCTGTGATTGGTACCAGAGCTAAAAGACTGCTGATTGAATGGGCTGCTAATGTAAAAGATGTGAAAGGATATGATCTTTGCTTTCTAGGCTGCTAGTTTTTTCCTTTTTAGTTCTGCTATCTCAGCAGTCCTTTTTTTCTTCTTGTTTTCGGTTGTATTCTCTCCTCCCTTTTTAATATATTTTCCTTCGCCATTGCTTCTAACAAAAAAAAAACATGAGATTCTATATTATCCAAAGACGCTTCACTAGCTAAGAACCAAGATACACTAGCTAAGAACCAAGATAGCTGTGGCCACATTTCTGTGGCAAACAGCTGCTAGTTCAATTAAAATAAATAAATAAATAAATAAATAAAAACTTCAATTTTAAGAGTGTTAACTGATCAAGCTACAAGGATTGCTAGTTGAAGACACCCATCTGCAAATGTCAAAACACAGGTGCTCCAACACATGCCAGGCCATTTATCGAGTCGGTCCCACAGCGAATGTGACCTAGCCCAAAACTCTGTTTGGTCTGTACTTCAAGTGGGCTACACATGCATCGAATGTCTACTGTGGTGCAATCAAAGAGTGGGCCTGTCTGATTATTGGGTGAGGGCACATTCAGCATGTTAACCGCTTGATGAACGGACTAGATCTTGCACATATGCACTACGTTTGCATGCGTGTTGATGCTTGTAGTTTGTGTTTGCATATGGGAATCTACAAATAACATTCCCCAAGCCATTCATAGCAAAAGAAAAGGGCATCCAGCTAACATTAAGATTTTAACAAAAGAAAAAGGAAGAAAACGTTTCAGCTATCTACCTAAATTAAGCTTTTACAAAAACCATAATACCCCCAACGCATATTTCTAATAATAAAAAATCCATGAGCTTGTGACTTTACTTTGTATTAGTATTTCATGGCATATTCTGTAATAAATCAAAATCTGACCAAAACACCTTGGTTGTATTTAAATTAAAATCTCATGCGATCATTTCTACAACTACCTAAGGCTGCGTTTGGTTGCACCAAATACCGCAAAATTTCATGATATTGCATAATTGATCAGTCTAACTAGGTGCAAAATTTCATGGCATTTCATGAAATTTGGTGCAACCAAACATAGCCTATGCCACAGCAGACTAGCAGAGCCATGAAGGAAAAATGTTATTTCATCCTAAATCTCATTCAGATCGCTTAATGAAAACCAGGGTTTTAAAAATACGAATGATCCAATACAAACTCTTCCGAATGATGCGAGCATCCACGTATCACACACATGCCCACCAGGTGGGTCCCACCATGTCCCAGAAATCCCTCTGATCACATTACCAGTATTATCCACAACAACAGAACACAAACTGCGGTCCAAGGTTTCTCGACCATCCATTTGTAATTTCTTGATCAGACAGTCAGGATGATGAGATCAGAGCAATTTTCTTACATGGGCAATCAATCCAAGGTTAGACCAACTTGGTGGGCGGTCTAGATCAATCAAATTCAACCCGCACGTCCACTGGAAAGGGAGATCTTCATGTCATGAGCTATAAGTATCTTAAATCACTCAACTCAAAATGAAAATTCACATTAAATCCTGAAAACCAGCCCACATCCTCAATTTCCCACAAAAAATTCCACCCAGTCACTCAAACCCACCAAAATGCAACCGTCCATTTCTAGGTTCTTGATCAGACAGTTAGATCATCAGATCAAGAAATTTTGGTTCATTTTTAATCCAAGGTTGGACCAACCAGGTGGAAGGTTGGACCAACCAGGTGGACGGTCCAGATCAGTCAAATTCAACAGCTCGTTGCTTCAAGCCAAGAACACATGACAAGTATCTAAAATACTCAACTCAAAGTGAAAGAAAAAAAAATCCCATTAAATCCTGAAAACCAACACAAATCTTCAACTTCACATAAAAAAAATCCACCCAAACACTTAGAAACCTGCCAGAACCGACCACCCCAGATCACAAAAAACCCAATCCAGAAAAACCAACATCTAAAACAGCAAAAAAATTAAAAATTAAAAAAAAAAAAAAAAAAAAAAAAAAACGGCCAACAACCAGATAGAACTTAGAACACAAAAAATCCAACAAAACCCAAAACAATATCAAATCAAATCACTGCATCAACAAAAAACAGTTCAAGATCAATCTCCTTAGAAAAGAAAGAAAACCTATCAAAACCCCAAGAAATTTCAATTTCAAAATCTGCAAAAGATTCAAGACAGTTGGAGTAAGCTAACAAAAACACAAAGTAGTCTGTTAGAACTTAAAAACATAGAATGCAAGAACAACCATGCAACAAGCCAATACACATGGAGTTAGTAAGCAAGATAACATAAATAGTGTGAGTTTGCTACAGCTTACCTGATTCTGAGAATTGAGAAGACAAACTCCAACGTTTGGCCTATAACCGTGTGGAAGCCCCTCCATTTCTTGATTTCTCAGAGCCAGTTCTGAAGGAGGTAGTAGTGGTGGTAGTGTCAGCGCTATATATGGGTGGGTGCGCAGGTTAAGGCCTTAACGTACGCCCCACGCAACTGTATGTGCGAGAGTATGAAATATAGTAATGATGGTAGTCTCCTGTGTTAGTTTTACACGATTTAAGAAAAAGGTGGTGATTCATGATTCTCACAGGTGGCACTAGCAATCGAGACCGTCCAAATTGTAGGTAGCATTTTGGATGCAATAGATACCTTAGAATTACAAAGATCAAGCAATTCTAAAAATCAAGATAATGGCTTTAAATGGATGGTTCTGAGTTAATGGTAAATGGTCCAATTCGAAGTAAAAATTTAAGTGCTTGATACTATGCACATTAGTTTTTGATATTTTGACGGTTTGGATTTCCCTACAGCAATGTCTTGTGTAGGTTTGAAGAGTCACTATCATTTTTATAAATGATAGAAACTAACATAAGATTTGAGACTATGAAAAATGATCATACACGACGGCCTTAGTTAAAATCTACTCCAGCCATTACATGGGTAAAGAAACGTTGCCACGGGGACAAAAGACCTAGGGCCCGTTTGCGTGGATTTGGAACCCTTGGATTCGGGATTTGAAATACTCTCGTTGTGTTTGGCAGATTTAAATCAACTTTAATCCAAAAGTAGCTATGCAGGGTGTATTTATCAGGTTTCAATTAATTATTAAATTAACTTTAATATCTCTAATTAGTAAACCTATGTAATGTTTGACACAATGGTTGTAATAAGCTTGTCGAAATATATATTTTGCTTGAAAATGATGAAATTCCAAGTTTTGAATGGGCCACAAGCACAAGATCACGCCCGAGTGACTAACCAACAATTTTTAACTGTTGATTTACATACAATGTTTGGACAGCGTTGATCATCAGTTTAAAGTAATTATAATAATGCAATTGATATTCTAATTATTTTGTAATATAATTAGTGAATTATATGTCTAATAAATTAATAATTTAGTGACACACATGTTACACATAGAACTATTAAAAGTATTTTAACCGTAATACAAGCTTTCATTCTAAATTTCAAAGGATTTGAAATTCTTATTACTAACTGTGCCAAACAACAAAAAGATTTGAAATCCCCCCAAATCTATGTTGTCAAACGACCCCTCAAGCTAATTTGTGATTCATGCGGACCATAAGAAGGTTATAGCCTAGAGAGATATCCACCCTTGATTCTTACTAGACCAAATTATAAAAATTTACTCTAACTATTAGATAACACAATAAAATTTAAGTCTAAAGTCAAAGTATTAATTTATATGTGATTTAGGTGGCCACCAAGATAGAAATAATTAAAAAGGTAAAGGTTGTTTTGTTCACTTTTTTCAATTACGTTGTCCACTTGAATCAGAATCTGGGATAGCTTTGATTTAGGTAGATTTTACCAAGATGTCATGGTGGAACCCGTGGAAGCCGCCATCCCTCCGAATCCAAGGAAAATAGTACCATGATGATTACTTAAAATTTAATGGAGTAGCTTATTGAAATGTTTTTCGTGAACAATGAATTGAAATATAAATTTTACATTAAGTGGTAGTTTTAGCTTAAAATAAGGTATTTTATGTGAGCCTTGTCCATTGCTTGGTATCATGAGCTATCATAAGAACTGGACACGTGGCATAAAATTTCATGATCGTGTCCGTCCTATACGATATATCATAATCAGACAATTTTACGAATCTGATGATCTTAACCGTAGAATGAGAAACTTAAAATGGATGGTAGAAAAGAATAACGGCATCCATAGCATTGACCAACAAAGGCCTACCAGTCGGAACTAAAACATCATATCATTTATGTTAATTGAGACTTGTAGTCCTTTTCCGTTGAGGGTCACCTGATGAACGGTCTGGATCATGGTCCGATGTTGCCACGAGTCCAGATACGAGTGCGGCGCACCATAGAAGAGAATTAGTGCACTCTCTTGAGCGCGACTTCCCCACTAAAAAAAGGTTGGCGCATATTAGCCAAGGTCAAAACGGAAGCGGCTAAAAGCGGAGTGGAGGAGAAATCGACGGCCAGGGGTTGACTTTCGATGCGCGTGTGAGCAGCCTTTGTCAGAGAACCGAGGGCCCACCGAATGATGTTAGTCGCTGTGGTTCTTGTGTGGGGCCCACCATAAGCATCATTGAAGAGTGCTACCTGGCTCTTTTTCTTTCTTTCTTTTTTAGATAAATTTTGATACTCTAGCGGAGTGTATGGATGATATGCAGGCACTTGACTGTACTTGGAAATTGCACACACTGGCATACAAGTAGTCAGATTGAACCGTCCAGATTATGCTATTCAGTGTAGATTTTTCATGAACTGAAAATTAAGTTTATTCGATTATCCCAGTCTCGGATCTGTGGGAATCTATTGGACCGTTAAAATAAAATAAAAAATATAACGGTCCTATGTCCCCAAATGAGTGGTCATGGGATCGTTCAACCAGAGTTATCTTGAGACTGCTTGGCGACAGTGGGGTGAACAATCTAGCCGGTTTAATTGAGTTGAGATGCGTCATGTGTGCAATTTCATAGTGCCCGTGTATAAAGCGTCATGGTCAGCCTGAGTATCATATAATTCCTCATGATCTTACAAATATCCAGAACAGCTGGCTAAGAGATGCGGACTGCTTGGTGCCTTGGGTACCAGGATATCTCCAGTGGCACGACCGAAGAGCTCACCTTGACGTTTGTATCTTATCCAGGCCGTTCATCAGTCATGGCAGCTCGTTTTTGTTCTTTACCAAAAAAAATAAAAAATTAAATAATAATTAATTAAAAAAAAACTTTAAAAAAAAAAAAGAGAGAGAGGATGATCTAAAGTGTTAGATCCAAAATGGTGCACTCAATTCAAGTAAATTGAATCACTTGTGTAACTAAGGGTGTAGTTTTTTGGTATTTGTGTGTGAGTAGGATATCCATATAATCCGCTTGACTTAAGAATTTAGGGTCAGTTTGGCCGGTGGGATTAGAAGGGATTAGGTGGGATGGGATTAAAAAAACATAATTATTGCTCATGGCAGGAGTTGTCCCCTATTACCATGGATCAAATTAATGCCCTGCTTTGAAATTATTGAGAATAACACGGATGTTATATCTAAACTGTTAATTTGTTTCGTAACCTCATTTTATAGCATGGACCAAAAATTGAAATAGATTCAAAACTTATGTAGCACCAAAGAAGTTTTCAACAATAAGTATTCAATCCCTGTTGCTTTCTATGGTAGGGTCCACTTGAGCATTAGAATTACCTGATTTTTTAGCCCATGCTCGAAAATAATGTCGATAAATGGGTGGATGGTGTGGATATAGCCCACACATCGTGCTGGACCTACTAAACTTTCCAAACATTTAGTGAAGTTGGCACAGGACCAATGCAATTTCATTTAATGTAACTCTAAAGCATTTCCATTCTTCCCATTCTTCCCAAACATGGAGTGGAATTGGCACAAGACGAGATGAATCTCATCCCCACCTAATCCCTTCTAATCTCACGGCCCAAACTGACCCTTATTGAATTATCGGTGTTCATTCTCCAAATAAATAAATTAAATATTGGGATTGAAAATCTAGAGTCCTCTTATTATTAATATTATGATTCGTTCAAGTGACCTGTGAAAGGAAATGAAGTTAATTTTTTGAACAAGTTCTTTTTATCTTATGATAATATACGTGTGTCAACGGATTTAAGAACTTAGTGTGATTAGCTGTCAAAGTTCAAGAATAAAAATAATAGTGAAAAAATAGATATAAGTTGAAAGTGTCATTCTATTAGTGATTTTTATAATATTGGCACTTATAGTCAGCTTGAGGGATGATGATTTATTCATTGTCCAATCGAGATTGAACTTTATAGCAGGACTGATGTAATTTGTAGAATGGACGTTTGTTTGTCACTCGATCGGAATCAAGTGTTGTGGCAAAACAACTGATGCGGGGTTGATTTTTGATAATCCGTTCATTGCTTAGTTAGAATGGGGTCATTATAAAAAAAAAAAATAGATGATGATGATATTTGTATTTTATCTTCATTCAAGTATGTGAGACCTTAACTCACAGTTTGGAAAACAAGTAAACATACCGTAAATACTAAGAAGTTTTATAGCACATGCTTCGTTTTCTAGACCATGTGCTAAAATAAGTAGGAAAAATGGATGGACTTTGTAAATATAAAATGCATACATCATCGTGCGTCCCCATGGTCGACATGGTCGGTTGGATTGCAAGTAAGTAAAGTTGTTAGGTGTAGTGGGGTTATGTCTGACAGCAACATGTAGCCCAATCAAATTTTACTGAGTCTAATCACCCTTTCAAAGTAAGAGTAAATTAAATGCTACCTGACCTCACCTAAGATGATGCGACGCTTACCATGGGGCCTACCTTGATGCATATTTCTATATCCACGCTGTCCATCTATTTCGCCGATCATTTGAGAGTATGAGCCCAAAAATGAAATAGATCCAATTCTTAGGTAGACCATACCATAGAAAATGGTGGTAATTGAAAGGCTTACTATTAAAACCCTTCCTAAAGCCCACTGTGATTTGCTGTTTCTGTAATGCTTATGTGCCATCTTAATTGAAGGGGAAAAAAAATGAAAAACAAACACCAACTTAGATATAGAAACTTCGTCGGCCCATTAATAGTTAAACTAATGTCTCTACGGTATCGTCCACTTCATTGGACGGTTATTGAATATATGTATCAAGATGGGCCCCACGGTAAGGGCCTCACCTAAACCGTTCTCTTAATTTTAGACCTTAGTAGGTATGGCATGGTCAAGCACTCTGACTGGGAAGAGAAAGTACATGTCATGTGATTGGCATACCGCATATGCAATAAAGCCCCGCCCACGTGTTGTTGACCTCATGCAGGCGGGCCCCACGACGGCTCCTGCGCACGGTACGCGCGCACTGTCGGAATATAGGACGTGGCGGTGGCATATTGGACGTTGTTCCTGTAGGTGGAAGTTATGTGGGGCCCACAGTGAGGTTTCTGAGGAATCTACCCCGTCCATCTACATCACTAATTCATATTAGAACATTACGTAAAGAACGGAGACGATCCAAAACTCAAGTGGGCCACATTACAGGAAAGAGTTGGGTAGAAATGTCCACCGTTGAAACTTTCTCAGGCCCACCGTTATGTTTATTTTCCATCCAAACAGTTCATAATGTCATTCCCATTGTAATAAAGTTAAATAAAAAATATTATCTTGATCCAAAACTTCTACAGGCCTATGAATGTCTCAATAGTGGGCATTAAGTTCCTTCTTTTTTCAGTTATGCGGCCTACTTGAGTGTTAGATCTTCCTAATTTTAGGGCTCCAATATTAATATGAACTGGTGAAACAGATGGACGGGTTGGATTTCTATTGAACAATACGGTGGGCTCCACTTAGCTTCAGCTTACACAACTTCATCTTGATTAGAGCACATGCAATTCATGGCCGGGCATATAATTACTACAATTAAACCATCCAGACCGTTGGCCCTAATTTAGACCGGCCACAAATGAAGCATCAACGCATGGGTGACGTAACTGGGGTAGACATGTGATTGACGGCTGAAATGAAATGTAGGTAGTGACCTTGAAAGAAGAAAAAAAAAAAAAAAATGCTCAAAAAAGTCCACTTGGTTGATAAAGATGTATCAGGAAACAACTGGCCCATTCCACTTCAGATGCATCTTTGAAAATATACAAAACATAGTGGGCCCACATGCAATATAGAAGGCTTTTAATGGTGTGCATCCCATACCAACTGTTCCATTTGGTGTGGCCCACCTAAGTCTTGGATTAGCCTTATTTTTTAAGGCCCATGAGAAAGGCATGGGGCACATATGATGGACAGATTGGATGTCATTGAAACATCTCGGTGGGCCCCACAAGTTGATTTCTTTGTATCCTGCCTCATTTGGAGATACATATCTGGCGGACTTGACTTGACTTGACGGGCGTGATGATCTGATTTTTGGCATATGGCACGGGGATTGGCTGGTGTACCACACACGAGCTATATAGCTGCTGTAAGAGCACTGACACTCGTGGAGTTCAGTTCCGAGTTGTACAAAAGGCCCAAAGGAGATCAAAGTTATATGGCCCTACAGTGTTGTATTTATTATACTTACACCGTTCATCTATTTTTATAGATTATTTTAGAGTATTATCCAAAAAATGAATCATATCCAAAGATCATATGGACCACACCACAAATAGCAATGGAGATAATGATTTTCACCATTAAACAATTCGTAGGGCCCACCATAATATTTATTTTTCATCTAATCGGTATATAAGGTCACAAAGACTTGAATTAAGAGGAAAAATAAATTTCATATTGATCCAAAACTTCTGTGATCCCAAAAAGGATTTCAATGGTAGACTTTTAATCTCCCACTACTTTTTTTCAATGTGGTGCACTTAATAGTTACATTTGTCTTATTTTTAGTCTTAAACCTTAAGACGAGCTCGCCAAATGAACGGACAATTTGGATATAACACAAACCTCGTGATCAAACCCATAGAGCTTGCTTACGTCAATAAAGCAGCTATTAGTAGCCAGTGTGTTCACTCCCCAAGTATAGGGTTGTGATGTAGTAATAACTCGGTAAGACCGAGGTCGAATCCCAAGGGACTGTAACTTGTACGTTATCTGAAACTAAGTAGAAATAGAACTAGAATGAGATGAAATCTAAATTGATTATAATTTTAAGAATGATGATGAAATATTAATCTAAAACTTAGAAAAAATCAGAGAAGGGAAACTAGGGATTCAGAGGATCCACTTGTAGAGATCAGGGAGAACTACTCTTGAGTTATGAAATCAACTGAACCGCCATTGATATAGTTTTCAAGAGATGAAGGGTATATGAATTAGAATGGATTCCATCACCACACCATGCCCAAGAGACGATGGTAAACAATATAATTAAACTAATTACCAACCAACAACATGTTTATGAAGGTTAGGAAAGGGTACCGTCATCCGACCATGCCCGGAGATGATGGTGAACAACGGGGCTTCCCGACGTCATACACATAAAAGAAAAGAACATGCTCAAAGCCATTGCGGACCCATTGTAATTTCGGTCTACAATGACCATTAAAGACAAAACATTCCCTTAATTAAACTAAAATCAAATTAAGTTCAAATAATACAAATCAAGCCATAAATTCTTCCATCCCACTACAAGCTTCACCCCTTAGCCCTAGCTAAGGGGTTTAGCCTAACATGAGTGGACTAGATCTCATGAAAGAAGGAAAAACAAAAACCAAAAAATTAACAACTAGAGTAAACTTTCCCTGTCTCTTTCTCTCGCTCCACCTCCACGCTCCAGCCTCTCCCAGATCTGAATGCCCTTCCCACATCCAAAACTCTCCTTTTATAGGCTGGCAATGGTTGGGTCTGTTTAAGTGCAGTCGTAGAAGGACTCGGAGCACCAATTTTCGCAGCCCTGATCGGTGGGCCCCACAGAGATATTTTCTGGAAAATCCACCCCGTCCATTGGATTCAGGACGAAATTTCAGTCAAGAATGGATGGTTTTGAAGGTCCATTAGCGCGGCCCACAGAAGAAATCTCAAAAAACTCAGTTTTGAACGTCACAAGACCGCCTGTTTGTGGCCTCTGTACCGCACACGTGTGTACGCATGGGAGTGGAATATCAGCATGGTTTTGTAGTTCTCGAGCCCATCTACACGATGGACGGCTCGGATCTTCCATACGATTGACAGTTGGGGCCCACTATCTTCCGCAAAAACGGCCAGCGGCCGTGCGTACGCAGACGCGGATCCGTCCTCCGTGGCAATGGTGGGTCCCATTCCTTCCACTGAATGGAAAATTCACTCCGTTCATGAGATAGCCGTCGAAAAACCGTTCAGATTCGGTCGGTTTTGGATCAAATTTGGTGTGGCCCACCGAGTTTCCAGCAAACCGTCCAAGCTGCGTTCAACGGTCAGGATCTTCCGATTGATTGCATAAGGTAAAAATGACGCCTAGGTGATGGTCATGCCTATGCTATGGAGTGAATGGATGGTCCAGATCTTGTATAAAGATGGCGAGTGGGGCCCACTAATGAAAAAACGGACGGACAGCGTAGAAGACGCTGTCCGTGTTTTCGTAGAGGAGAGAAGACGACAGGTCAGCGTGCGCTGACCCGTTTCCGATTTTTGGTGTACGTCGTGTGCAAGTGTGCTGTGCACACGCACACCCTCAAGGTAAGGTCCATCGTGATGTTTATGAGAAATCCTCTCCGTCCATTCATCTCCTCAGCTCATTTAATGAGTTGGGACCAAAATTGAAACGGATCTAGATATCAAGTGGGTCCCAAATCGAGATTTAAGGGGCTGATCTGCTTGTTAGGCTACTTCCACAACGATCCAATGGATGATTTTTTACGTGTACGGTTAATTTATGGTCCTCAGGCCACGTATGGAGTTTTGTGTCAATCGGATAGCGGGAACCCTGTGTTCTTGCATTCTGGACGTCTTCGGCCCTTGAGCTTCAATTTCTTGATTTCCTTGGATTTCTGGCGTGTAATCTCGTTGATTTTAGTCCCCTGGGGTCCGTCCCTTGCCTTGGTGTCCTCAGATTATTAAATCCATGCTTTTTAGCGATTTTTTACCGTTCATGCTCTCAAATACACCCTGTATCACAAACACAGTTAAAACTGGGCGTTAAACAATATTGTGCTCATAAATTTAGGTAATAAATGGGGTCTGATATGCAATATTTGACCCTCAACACAGTGCAAGGTACACTAGCCAATCCGCTTTCCCTAACTAATGCCCAAATGTCCAACACGTGTGTTGTACGTATATAGATTTGACATGTGTAAACACAGGCCCAAATGAGGTCTGCCTATTTAGTGCAAAAAATGTTTTTTGAAAAGAAAAAACATTTTTTGTTAATTGCTTCTTAAGCAATTAAAGCATGTTTTTGACTAAAAATATGTTTACCTAGTGCATAGATAGCTTTTCCAAATTATAATAGCATAAAATTACATTCTCAAGCAAAACCAAACAGGCCCTAAATGGTCCTCTCCAACCACATGCAACAACAAATGCCTACCTCTCTCACACACGCGTGTGTTTGAGATATGAGCAATCCGTTTAGTGGGCCACACTATATTTATTAGCCAAAAAAGTAAGAAATTTCACACCTAGAGCAAGCAAATATGTAAAAACTAAATGAATGGCTATGAACAATTAACTTACCTACCTGTCTAATTTGTGCATTGCCACTCCATGGGTGAAATGAAATGAGTTTTTTTAATAGAATGTACAAATGTTATGGTTCACTCGTGGAAAGCTTGCATGGAATGTGTGGCTATGGATGGAGGTAGGGTTAGCGTCTAGGCTTAGAAAACCTTACGTGTGAAATTAATGTAGTCAAAAGCTGTGGAGCATACACAATTTTTTACACTTGTACCTACCAACTAGACAAGTCGTAATGCCTTGAAAATTGGCACCCGAGTACATAAACTCAGATCCCGAATTTTCAGGTGTTAACTTAATAAAATGCATGTGTTCTTATTCATATTCGCATTTATTAAATACATGAATAATCAGAATAGTGCAATTCAACTTAGTATAATCGAAGCAAGGTAGAGATAACAAAAATCTCTAAATATATGACTAAGAGTCAAAATACAATTTCAATAGTGGTGATCGTCCAAAATAGTGATTATACAAGCCACAATGAACATACAACAAAATTTACACATAAAGTACGCCCCATCGAGGGCTCTAACATCTACATACACATAACTAAAATAAAAGTAAAGTCTTCCAACTTCGCCCGATACTCCCAAGGAAACATAGTGAAAGTGCAAGCTGATCCAACCCTACCTGCTGGAGGCCTCAATAGCACCTGCAATAATAATGATGCCTGATTGTTGTTTTAAAACACTGTTGCAAGTGGGAGTGAATAGCTGTAGATAGACCACCCAGGCTAGCATCTTGAGAAGACAAAGATAATCGGAAAACCCTAATCAAACCCTAACCCTAGCCTAAACCTTAATCTAAACCTTGACCACCAATGCCTACATGCAAATCAGTCCAATTCCCTAAAATGCACCCAATCATTTTGAGCAAAAACTCAAAAAACAGACTTTGGACCGAGCTAAAACACCGAAGCAAGTCCACCGGCCAAAGCTCAGAAAGAACCCAGCCCATGCGGTAATCGAACTACCGGCGGTAGTCTATCGCGAGCGGTAGTCAAACTATCACCGACAGTAATCAGATTGACGTTCCTTATTCGACAGATGTCTCCTTTGAACATACAAAGTCAACTTTCATATGGAATTACCCCTAAAGTTCACTATATTTACCATTTTACATAACCCCAATAGCTTAAAAGAGCATGCCATATGATATTTCTCTCTCCTCAACCAATCTCGAGCTGTCATGTCAGCTTTTACCCTTCACTAACCCAACAATTACCAAAATGTCATCACAAAAGGCTATAAATAGCCTCACCTCTTCTCATTTCACGAAAAAAAAAAAACAACAATCCCATTTCCCAAATTTTCCAAAGTGGAGAGTGAGAGAGAGTGGAAGACAATGAGGGTGAAAGGGAGCTCCAAGCCTTCAAGATCCGATCTTTTAGCCACCCCTAGCCTCCTTAAAGCCATCCTTGATCCTACAATCCCACCTGGGTTAGTCATGGTGCATTCCATGTTCTAGCTATCTCAAGAGCAAGCCAAATATCAACTCATTTTTCATTTAAGCATTCATCATATCATCTTCTCTCTTCTCAACCCCCTTGTTACTCTTGAACACTATCGAACGTATGCTCTATGACTTACCTTATATCGGATCCTGTCACGTAAGAAACTTATGGTGATCTAGTCTGCTTTTTCTTTATTATTACTTAGCATCATTATATCCGCTTTTCTAGACACTCTTCGGACGTATGCTTTGTGGTTTGCCGGAATCCCGGATCTTGATACATCAGAAATCTGAGTGTGCTTAGTCCTACTCCAACTACATCATTTGTCCCTTAAGATTACTTACCACATAGAGTAGAGACCGTACACTTGTACGGACAGAGAGGGTGCCTAACACCTTCCCTCTTCGTAACTGAGGTCCTTTACTCAGAATTCCGGATTGCAGACCAGGAGTCAACTTAAAGCAAGAGAGTCATCGGATTTTCTAGCTTTACATATTCTGCAGGTTTTAGCCATCTGTGGGATTTTGAGATCAAGTGGTTAGTGGCGACTCCAAACCTACATTAATCAGGTCACCCCCATAAACACTAAGAACATAACATTCAACGCCAAGCGTGGGCGCCGATTTCTCAGCGTTCACAGTAACTAACTCAGTGATTCCGTTACCTCTAAGTTATACATGTTATCTACACAGTCAGCGCAGTTAATGATAAACAATGTACATTTGATATTATGAAATAATGCATGCACCTTATAATCTAACACTCCCCCATAAGCGACTTCAACGCCTATTCACAAATGTCAACACTTCCACACAAACAACTCTAACGTTAAATCACAACCTATGATAGGATATGCATGATTAGTTAAGTGATTATTAATTCCAATTCATACAGTCGATTGGCGAAGCTAGGCTACCAACGTTATATCACGAGCCCTTATCTAGATCACGTAGCTCGTTGTGGTATGTAGCGGCTCTTCACCAGTGTCCATTGATCCAAATTTAGGTATCACCCATTTATTTAAAAAACTCAGTGATTTCAAAAGGTACGACATAATACCTGAACATATGAGGATCAACTCGGTATGAGTCGTCACCCAAATATCAAGTATGATCACTCAATTATGAGGTGCAAGCTTGTCACATAAAACCAAATCACCACAAAAGGAAATGGCTCATTACCCAATTCCATTTACACCCGGGTCGTTTGAACGGTACTTTAGCACGGAACCATCGGCTGAGTAATTTGATGAGGGTCATTCAAACAATGGTTTATCATCTCCATTAGTACTTGCTTATCACTACGGGGAAGCTCATCGCCCCAACATAGGCCAACATTTTCGAACACTATGTCTCATACCACCATGCCCGGCCCATGAGTCTTAGTGAGATCGTATCGTACTAACGGTTATGAATGAACTCATCCATTGGAACGGGGTATCCTAGATTATATTTGGTCGTGTCACATATTTTGAATATACATGATCAGTCGGCTTGTGGACTAATTTGATTAACTTCGGAGAACCTCAACGCAATCGACATTGGGTGTAAGTACCTCGCGTAGTCCAACTATTGTCGGTCATCCGTGTTTAACTCGAGTTGATCGAACAAGCCTAGGGTGGCTGACCTAACTCGGGTCACCCCTTGGTTTGAGTGGTTAGCCAACTGACCCAACATAGTAAGTAATTCTAAACATCGCTAAGGACTAATAATTCATCAAGCACTTATAACAAGATTTTATCTGAAATCTAAATTTAACAACACAACCACCTAAGTATTTCATCAAGTATATGAGCATCAATAACACAACACCATTACTTAAGAATTTCATCGAACATGTGAGCATTAATAAAACCACACATTCACCTAGGCATTCCATCAAACATGTGAGCATCAATAGAGTAACATATTTAATCACTTAGGCATTTTATCAAATATGTGAGCAACTATAAACAAGTAATAACACAAGTTGCAATGAAATTGAAATGTGAATATGTTAGTATACACCAACCTATTTATAAACAATAAAATCATTAACTAAGACACTCAAGGGTCAATAACCTAGGAATAATGATCCACACTTTGGGTTGATTCGTCGAATTCGGACTCGCGTTTAAGGTTAAGATTCCACGGGACGGTTCACCAATGCCTTATACCAGCGCAATTCGCTTGTAAGGATCCATGCATTCAACCCTCAAGATTCAAACCTCAAAAGGGGATTCGTTAATTACCTCCAATGGTCGTTAGGGCGACCTCGGCGATGTAGTATGGTCACAGCTATGTTGCTGGTTAACAGGGATGGTGTGAATCCTCCAATCAACACTCTCCCACACTTCCTCCCCATCTTCTCCTCTCTCTCTCTCTCTCAAATTTCAAATGGAAAATTCGTATAAGAATGAGAGGGTGGAAATGGGGGGCTATTTATAATGCTAGAATGTGCACAAATAACCCCGGTGACTCTTTTATTAATAAAACTACCTACGGGGAGGTTGTTCTCAACTCACGGGACCTTTTGGGGGCCCACTGGCTTATCTACACCATGGGACAAGTACCTTGCTATGGGATCTATGTTTGGACACAACCGGACGACGATTGGATACTCCGACCAGTCATGAGGGCCCACTTACGATCGAACGGTCGTCGATGATTGATCGGGGCCGTGACTACATGAGCATGTGCGGAGAAATATCCTTAACTCGCACCTCGAATTTGGTCACGATTTAATGGTAAAAAAGACACAACTTCACAAAAGAGTGTAATGTTTATTTCACTTAAGTTTGAGGTTTCAGTCTAGGGCTTTCACGTATTCCAAGCACTTGACCTTTGGCTCAAGTTGAGCAGTTTTGAGCGTTTTCTTGGTTCGCCACATGCAATGGGCGTCGAGCTCGGTGAGACAGACATTATTCTATAGTTTCGAGACTAGCGGCCCACTAATGAGCGGTCTAGAGCTTGTTTGGATAATCAAAGTATTTCTGGAATGAAATAGGTATCAAGATTTCTTATGTGTAATGATTAGGGTTTGGAATAGTTAAGTTTATAGTGTGGCTTATTCGCAATTAGCGAAAATGATGATTCATTCATAATCACACTAAACCATTGGTTCTTAAGCTAGACGAGTAACTGAGTCAATTTGGTTTATTAATTAAGATCTAACCCCTAATCGTCTCGACTTTAGGTAGATTTTTATTTAGTTATGGTTATCTTGATTAGTCAGTAATATGTTAGCTAGATTTTGGGCCTCATATGAATAAATCATGAGGCTAGACTCGATGTTTAAGTGATCGAGTGGATTCGTTGGCTTCACGTGGTTGATTAATCGGATTTGTGTGGTTCTTTACTGGTACTACCCACGTATAGGATACATCAAGTGTTAATGGTCAATAAGTGACGACATAAGTTAATTATAGTGAAAGTTTTTTTGAAGGATTTTTAGAAATTCAAAATAACGAAAATCTGGGATGTTATGTAAGTGTGAGAGAATGTGGAGCTGTGTATATCTAGACCAAGCCACTCATGAAAACAACATGTGGGGTCATTTGGCAAGATGGATTTCATGTGAATCGAAATCCAAATCACAATTATCATGTAAGCCATATAAATTGGAATCCTTATTTTGTTTAGCTCTATGCAAGGATTACATGTGAATTTCAAATTTGTGTTTAACACCTTTCTTGCATATGCATAATACATATTCTACCGATTTATATACATGACCCATTGTGATGTTTAAGTAAAATGTACCTTGATCACTAGGTGCGTCACTCCATTTTAGCTATAGGATCTAAAAACAGCCCGGTTCATAATTCAGGTGGACCATACGATTGAAAACAATATACAGGGCGTTCATCATCCAATTGTTTCCCTTCGTATGGCCTACTTGAATCATAGATCAGGCTGATTTTCAAGCCCTACAACTAAAATGGGGTGATGCATCTGCTAATTGGGGTGGATTTCAATTAAACATTATGATGGGGCTCACCAATTCACAAAGTCAAATTTACCCTATTTTTCATGCTGAGGTGTGAACTCCTTGGCGTCTAATTTTTTTTTAAGACATAGCCCACTATGATGTTTATATAAAATTCACCTCAAACATTAAGTGTATCACCCCATTTTAACTAGAGGGCCCAAAAATCAGCCCATTCTACGGTATAGGTGAGCCCACCGTGATGTTTATTTGTCATCCAAACCATTCATAAGGTCATTCCCACTGTGATGAGCTTAAAACAAAGATATTATCTTAATTCAAAACTTATGTGGCCCATAAATGTTTCAATAGTGAGCGTTCAATCCCTACTGTTTTCAATTACATGGCCCACTTAGTGTTGAATATGCCTTAGTTTTTAGCTGCTGACAAAATAGATGAACAGAGTGGATTTCACTTGAATATCGTGGTGGGCTCTACTTAACTTCTAAGTTCACAACTTCATGTTAATGGCCGAAATGAAATGCAAGTAGTCGCTGAGAAAGGGAAAAACAAATGTTCAAAGTCCACTTATTTCACTGAGAAATAAAAAAACAAATGATCAAAGTCTACTTATTTGATAAACATGTATAAAAAAATTACTACTACCCCATTCCTCTTAGTATGCATCTTTGGAATGGACTAGATAGAATGTATAAAACATAGCGGCCCCACATAGAATTTAAAAGGCTTCTAATGTTGGGCATCCTCATCCCAACTGTTCCATTTGGAGTGGCTCACCTAAGTTTTGGATTAGCCTTATTTTTTAAAGCCAAAGAGAAAGGCAGGGATATGACCGACGGATTGGATGTCATTAAAAGATCTCAGTGTGCCCACAAGTCAATTTGTACCTTAAGGTTAAAGTAAAATATTCAAATTGGATCCTACCTAATTTAGAGACTAGGAAAAAAGTCCACATTCTAGATTTGATATAGATGTGTGGCTGACTTGATTTTTGGTATATGGTAGGAATGGCTCAAATTTCCAACAATTGCATTGTACGCACATAGATTTGACACGTGTTTGCCTGTTTATTGAAAAAAAAAAAAAAAAAACCAACGATTGTTTATTGCTTCTTAAGCAATTAATGCATGTTCCTGCCCAAAATTGTATTTACCTACTACATAGATAGTTTTCAAAAATTAGAATAACACAAAATTACATTCCTAAACAACATCAAACAGGCCATGAATGGAACTCTCCAACCACATGCAACAACACACGCCGACCTCACACACACACGTTTGAGATACCAGCAGTCCTTCGGTGGGTCACGCACACACACTATATATATGCTCAGTAGTGCACCAGTTCACACTGTACTCATTCAAACTTTTTTGAGAACTCATCATATGTGATGTCACTCCAAAATTTGAACAGTCCACGTGCAGCGAAACCTCATACAAACTCTTAGCCCAATTTTTACTTTTATCCAAAACTTTTGATGGGTCATGAAAAATGAAAATATTTTCCACTCTTGATTTGAATTTCCTAATCCGTACCCTTTTAGACCTTAGTAGGTATGACATGGTCAGGCACTCTGACTGGGAAGAGAAACTACATGTCATGGGATTGGCAAACCGCATATGCAATAAAGCCTCACCAACTTTTTGTTGACCTCATGAAAAGGGGCCCCACGACGGCTCCTGCGCACCGTAACGCGCACTGTCGGAAATATAGGACGGGGCGGTGGCATATTGGACGTTTTGCCTGTAGGTGGAAGCTACGTGGGCCTACAGTGAGGTTTCTGATGAATTTACCCCGTCCATCTACATCACTAATTCATATTAGAAGATTACGTACAGAACGGAGACGATCCAAAACTCAAGTGGGCCACATTACAGGAAAGAGTTGGGTAGAAATGTCCACCGTTGAAACTTTCTTAGGCCTACCGTGATATTTATTTTCCATCCAAACCGTTCATAATGTCATTCCCATTGTAATGAACTTAAATAAAAAATATTATCTTGATCCAAAACTCCTGTGGGCTTATGAATGTCTCAATAGTAGGCATTTAATTCCTACTTTTTTCAGTTATGTGGCCCACTTGAGTGCTGGATCTTCCTAATTTTTGGGCTCCTGTACTAATATGAGCTGGAAAAACAGATGGACGGGATGAATTTTTCATGAACAATAAGGTCGGCTCCGCTTAGCTTCAGCCTACACAACTTCATATTGATCAGAGGAGCACATGCAATTCATGGCCGGGCATATAATTACTACAATTAAACCATCCAGACCGTTGGCCCTAATTTAGACCGGCTACAATTGAAGCATCAACGCATGGGTGACGTAACTGGGGTAGACATGTGATTGACGGCTGAAATGAAATGTAGGTAGTGACCTTGAAAAAAAAAAGAAAAAAACAAATGTTCAAAAAGTCCACTTGCTTGATAAAGATGTATCAGGGAACAACTGGCCCGTTCCACTTCAGATACATCTTTGAAAATATACAAAACATAGTGGCCCCCACATGCAATATAGAAGGCTTTTAATGGTGTGCATCCCATACCAACTGTTCCATTTGGTGTGGCCCACCTAAGTTTTGGATTAGCCTTATTTTTTAAGGCCAAGGAGAAAGGCATGGGGGACATATGATGGACAGATTGGATGTCATTGAAACATCTCGGTGGCCCCAAGTTGATTTCTTTGTATCCAACCTCATTTGGAGATACATATGTGGCTGACTTGACTTGACTCGACGGGCGTGATAATCTGATTTTTGGTATATGGCACGCGGATTGGCTGGTGTACCACACACCAGCTATATAGCTGTTGTAAGAGCACTGACACTCTAGAGCTCCGAGTTGTACCAAAGGCTCAAAGGAGATCAAAGTTGCATGGCCCGTACTGATGTATTTATTATATCTACTCCTTTTTTCTATTTTTATATATCATTTTAGAGCATTATCAGAAAAATGAATCATATCCAAAGATCATATGGACCACACCACTAATAGCAGCGAAGATAATGATTTTCACCGTTAAACAATTCGTAGGGCCCACCATAACATTTATTTTTCATCTAATTTATATATAAGGTCACAAAGACTTGAATTAAGAGGAAAAACAAATTTCATATTGATCCAAAACTTATGTGAACCCAAAAAGAGTTTCAATGGTAAACGTTTAATCTCTCACTATTTTTTTCCAGTGGTCCACTTAATAGTTAGATTTGTCTTATTTTTAGTCTCAACCCTCGAGACGAGCTCGCCGAATGAATGGACAATTTGTATATAACACATACCTCATGATAAGACCAACGGATCTTGCTTACGTCAATAAAGCAGATATATAGCCGGTGTGAGGTACACTAGCCAATCCGCTTCCCTAACTAATAGCCCAAATGTTCAACATGTGTGTTGTACGTACATAGATTTGACACGTGTAAACACAGGCCCAAATGAGGTCGGCCTGTTTAGTGCAAAAAAATGTTTTTTGAAAAGAAAAAACATTTGTTGTTAATTGCTCATGTTTTTTATTAAAATTATGTTTACCTAGTGCATAGATAGCTTTCAAAAATTAGAATAACTCAAAATTACATTCTCAAGCAACGCCAAACAGTCCCTAAATGGTCCTCTTCAACCACATGCAACAACAAATGCCTACCTCTCTCACACACGCGTTTGTTTGAGATACGAGCAATCCATTTGGTGGGCCACACTATATTTATTAGCCAAAAAAGTAAGAAATTTCATACCTAGAACAAGCAAATGTGTAAAAAATAAATGAATGGCTATGAACAATTAACTTACCCACCTGTCTAATTTGTGCATTGCACGTCCATGGGTGAAATGGAATGAGTTTTTTTAATAGAATGTACAAATGTTATGGTTCACTTGTGGAAAGCTTGCTTGGAACGTGTGGCTATGGATGGAGGTAGGGTTAGCGTCTAGGCTTAGAAAACCTTACATGTGAAATTAATGTAGTCGAAATTTGTGGGCATACACAATATTTACACTTGTACCTACCAACTAGACAAGTCGTAATGCCTTGAAAATTGGCACCCGAGTATATAAACTCATATTCCAAATTTTCAGGTGTTAACTTAATAAAATACATGTGTTCTTATTCATATTCACATTTATTCAATATATGAATAATCAGAGTAGTGCAATTCAATTTAGTATAATCGAAGCAAGGTAGAGATAACAAAAATCTATAAATATATGACTAAGAGTCAAAATACAATTCCAATAATGATGATCGCCCAAAATGGTGATTATACAGGCCACAATGAACATACAACAAAATTTACACATAAGGCATGCCTCATTGGGGGCTCTAACATCTACATGCACAGAACTAAAATAAAAGCAAAGTCTTCCAACTTCGCCCGATACTTTCAAGGCAATATAGTGAAAGTGCAAGCCGATCCAAGCCTACCTGCTGGAGGCCTCAATAGCACCTACAATAATAACGATGCCTGATTGTTATTTTAAAACATCGTCCCTGGTGGGAGTGAGTAGCTGTAGACAGACCACCCAGGCTAGCATCTTGAGAAGACAAAGATAACCAAGAAACCCTAATCAAACCCTAACCCTAGCCTGAACCCTAACCCTAGCCTAAACCTTAATCTAAACCCTGACCACCACCCAAGCCAGTGCCTACATGTAAATCAGTCCAATTCCCTAAAATGCACCCAATCATTTTAAGCCAAAACTCAAAAAATAGACTTTGGACTGAGCTACAACAACGGAGCAAGCCCACCGCCCAAAGCCGAGAGAGAACCCAGCCCGTGCGGTAATCAGACTACCAGCGGTAGTCCACCGGGAGCGGTAGTCGGACTACCACCGACGGTAATCGGATTGCTGCTCCTTATCCGACAGGTGTCCCTTCTGAGCACACAGTTGTCCCTCGTCCCAAAGTCAACTTTCATATGGAATTACCCCTGAAGTTCACCATATTTACCATTTTACATAACCCCAAGAGCTTATAAGAGCATGCCACATAATATTTATCTCTCCTCAACCAATCCCAAGCTGTCATGTCAGCTTTTACCTTTCACAAACCCAACAATTACCAAAATGCCATCACAAAATGCTATAAATAGCCTTCACCTCTTCTTATTTCACCAAAAAAAAAAAAAAACAACAACAACAACAATCCCAGTTCCCAAATTTTCCAAAAGGGAGAGTGAGAGAGAGTGGAAGACAGTGAGGGTGAAAGGGAGTTCCAAGCCTTCAAGATCTGATCTTTTAGCCACCCCTAGCCTCCTTCAAGCCATCCTCGATCCTACAATCCCACCTGGGTTAGTCATGGTGCATTTCATGTCCTAACCATCTCAAGAGTAAGCCAAAGATCAACTCATTTTTCATTCAAGCATTCATCATTTCATCTTCTCTCTTCTCAACCCCCTTGCTACTCTTGAATATTATCGAATGTATGATCTATAACTTACCTTATATCGGATCCTGTCACATCAGAAACTCATGGTGATCTAGTCTGCTTTTTCTTTATTATTACATTAACATCATTACATCTACTTTTCTAGACACTCTTCGGACGAATGCTTTGTGGTTTGTCGAAATCTCGGATCTTGATACATCAGAAATTCGAGTGTGCTTAGTCCTACTCCGACTACATCATTTATCCCTTAAAATTACTTACCATACAAAGTAGAGACCGTACACTTGTACAGACAGAGAGGGTGCCTAACACCTTCCCTCTTTGTAACCGAGGTCCTTTACTCAGAATCCCGGATCGCAGACCAGGAGTCAACTTAAAGCAAGAGAGTCATCAGATTTTCTAGCTTTACATATTCTGTAGGTGCTAGCCATCTGTGGGATTTTGAGATCAAGTGGCTAGTGGTGACTCCAAACCTATATTAATTAGGTCACCCCCACAAACACCAAGAACATAACATCTAACGCCAAGCGTGAGAGCTGATTTCTCAGCGTTCACAGTAACTAACTTAGTGATTCCATTACTTCTAAGTTATACATGTTATCCACACAATCAGCGTAGTTAATGATAAATAATGTACATTTGATATTATGAAATAATGCATGCACCTTATAATCTAACACTCCCCCACAAGCGACTTCAACGCCTATTCATAAATGTCAACACTTTCTCACAAACAAATCTAACGTCAGATCACAATCTATGATATGATATACATGATTAGTTAAGTGATTATTAATTCCAATTCATACAACTGATTGACGAAGCTAGGCTACCAACGTTATATCACGAGCCCTTATCTGGATCACGTAGCTCATTGTCGTATGTAGCAGCTCTTCACCAGTGTCCAAATTTAAGTATCACCCATTTATTTAAAAAATCAGTGATTCCAAAAGGTACGACATAATACCCGAACATATGAGGATCAACTCAGTATGAGTCGTCACCCAAATACCGAGTATGATCACTCAGTTACGAGGTGCAGGCTTGCCACATAAAACCAAATCACCACAAAGGAAAGGGCTCGTTACCCAATTCCATTCACACCCGGGTCGTTTGAACGGTACTTTAGCATGAAACCATCGGCTGAGTAATTTGACAAGGGTCATTCAAACAATGATTTATCATCTCCATTAGTACTCGCTTATCACTACAAGGAGGCTCATCACCCCAACATAGGCCAACATTTCGAACACTATGTCTCATACCACCATGCCCCGCTCATGAGTCTTAGTAGGATCGTATCGTATTAACGGTTATGAATGGACTCATCCATTGGAACGAAGTATCCTAGATTATATTTGGTCGTGTCACATATTTTGAACATACATGATCAATCAACTTGTAGACTAATTTGATTAACTTAGGAGAACCCTGGCGCAATCGACATTGGCTGTAAGCATCACGCGTAGTCCAACTATTGTTAGTCATCCGTGTTCAATTCGGGTCAATCGAATAAGCCTGGGGTGGCTGACCTAAGTCGAGTCACCCCTTAGTTTGGGCAGTTAGCCAACTGACCCAACATAGTAAATAATTTTAAACATCGCTAAGGACTAACAATTCATTAAGCACTTATAACAAGATTTTATCTGAAATCTAAATTTAACAACATAACCACCTAAGTATCTCATCGAGCATATGAGCATTAATAACACAACACCATCACTTAGGAATTTCATCGAACAGGTGAGCATTAATAAAACTACACATTCACCTAGGCATTCCATCAAATATGTGAGCATCAATAGAGTAACATATTTAATCACTTAGACATTTTATCAAATATGTGAGCAACTATAAACAAGTAATAACACAAGTTGTAACGAAATTGAAATGTGAATATGTTAGCATACACCAACCTATTTATAAACAACAAAATCATTAACTAAGACACTCAAGGGTCAATAACCTATGAATAATGATCTGCACTTTGGGTTGATTCGTCGAATTCAGACTCGCACTTAAGGTTAAGATTCCACGGGATGGTTCACCAATTCCCTATACCAGCACAATTCACTTATAAGGATCCATGCATTTAACCCTCAAGACTCGAATCTCAAATGGGGATTCGTTAATTATCTCCAATGGTCGTCAGGGCGACTTCGACGATGTAGTGTGGTCGCAGCTATGTTGATGGCTAGCAGGGACGTGGTGAATCCTCCAATCAACCCTTTCCCACACTTCCTCCCTATCTTCTCTCTCTCTCTCTCTCTCTCTCTCTCTCAAATTTCAAATGGAAAATTCGTATAAGAGTGAGAGGGTGGAAATGGGGGCTATTTATAGTGTCGGAATGTGTACAAATATCTTAGTGACTCTTTTATTAATAAAACTACCTACGGGGAGGTTGTTCTCAACTCACGGGGCCTTTTGGGGGCCCACTGGCTTACCTACACCATGTGACAAGTACCTTGCTATGGGATCTATGTTTGGACACAACCGGGCGATGATTGGATACTTTGACCAGTCATGGGGGCCCACTTACGATCGAACGGTCGTCGATGATCGATCGGGGCCGTGACTACATGAGCACGTGCGGAGAAATATCCTTAACTCGCGCTTCGAATTTGGTTGCGATCTAATGGTCAGAAAGACACAACTTCACAAAAGAGTGTAATGTTTATTTCACTTAAGTTTCGGGTTTCAGCCTGGGGCTTTCACATATTCCAAGCACTCGACCTCTGGCTCAAGTTGAGCAGTTTTGAGTGTTTTCTTGGTTCGCCACACATAATGGGCGTCGAGCTTGGTGAAACAGATATTATTCTATAGTTTTGAGACTAGTAGCCCACTAATGAGCGGTCTAGAGCTTGTTTGGATAATCAAGATATTTCTGGAATGAATTAGGTATCAAGATTTCTTATGTGCAATGATTAGGGTTTGGAATAGCTAACTTTATAGTGCGGCTTATTCGCAATTAGCAAAAATGACGATTCATTCATAATCACCATAAACCATCGGTTCTTAAGCTAGACGAGTAACTTAATCAATTTGGTTTATTAATTAAGATCTAACCCTTAATCGTCTCGACTTTAGGTAGATTTTTATTTAGTTATGGCTATCTTGATTAGTCAGTGATATGTTAGCTAGATTTTGGGCCTCATATGAATAAATCATGAGGCTAAACTCAATGTTTAAGTGACCGGGTAGATTCGTTGGCTTCACGTGGTTGATTAATCGAATTTGTGTAGTTCTTTACTGGTACTACCCACGTATAGGATACATCGAGTGTTAATGGTCAGTAAGTGACGACATAAGTTAATTATATTGAAAGTTTTTTTTAAGGATTTTTAAAAATTCAAAATAATGAAAATATGGGACATTATGTAAGTGCGAGAGAATGTGGAGTTGTGTATATCTAGACCAAGCCACTCATGAAAACAACATGTGTAAGGGGTCATTTGGCAACATGGATTTCATTGAATCGAAATCTAAATCACAATTATCATGTAAGTAGTATAAATTGGAATCCTTATTTTGTTTAGCTCTATGGAAGGATTACATGTGAATTTCAAATTTGTGTTTAACACTTTTCTTGCATATGCATAATACATATTCGACCGATTTATATACATGACCCATTGTGATGTTTAAGTAAAATCTACCCTGATCACTAGGTGCGTAACTCCATTTTAGCTATAGGATCTAAAAACAGCCCAGTTCATGATTCAGGTGGACCATACGATTGAAAACAATATATAGGGCGTTCATCATCCAATTGTTTCCCTTCGTATGGCCTACTTGAATCATAGATCAGGCTGATTTTCAAGCCCTACAACTAAAATGGGTTGATGCATCTGCTAATTGGGGTGGATTTCACTTAAACATTATGATGGGGCTCACCAATTCACAAAGTCAAATTTACCCTATTTTTCATGCTGAGGTGTGAACTCCTTGGTGTCTAAAATTTTTTTAAGACATAGCCCACTATGATGTTTATATGAAATCCACCTCAAATATTGAGTGTATCACCCCGTTTTAACTAGAGGGCCCAAAAATCAGCCCATTATGCGATATAGGTGAGCCCTCCGTGATGTTTATTTGCCATCCAAACCATTCATAAAGCCATTCCCACTGTGATGAGCTTAAAACAAAGATATTATCTTAATTCAAAACTTACGTGGCCCATAAATGTTTCAATAGTGAGCGTTCAATCCCTACTCTTTTCAATTGCATGGCCTACTTAGTATTGAATATGCCTTATTTTTTAGCTGCTGACAAAATAGATGGACAAAGTGGATTTCTCATGAATATCGTGGTGGGCTCTACTTAACTTCTAAGTTCACAACTTCATGTTAATGGCCGAAATGAAATGCAAGTAGCCGCTGAGAAAGAGAAAACAAATGCTCGAAGTCCACTTATTTCGCTGAGAAAGTAAAAAACAATGTTCAAAGTCTACTTATTTGACAAACATGTATAAAAAAATTAGTCTACTTATTTGACAAACATGTATAAAAAAATTACAACTACCCCATTCCTCTTAGTGTGCATCTTTGGAATGGACTAGATAGAATATATAAAACATAGTGGCCCCACATACAATTTAAAAGGCTTCTAATGTTGGGCATCCTCATCCCAACTGTTCCATTTGGAGTGGCTCACCTAAGTTTTGGATTAGCCTTATTTTTTAAAGCCAAAGAGAAAGGCAGGGGACCCATATGATGGACAGATTGGATGTCATTAAAAGATCTCAGTGGGCCCACAAGTCGACTTGTACCTTAAGGTTAAAGTAGAATATTCGAATTGGATCCTACCTAATTTAGAGACTAGGAAAAAAGTCCAACGTTCTAGATTTGATATAGATGTGTGGCTGACTTGATTTTTGGTATATGGTAGGAATGGATCAAATTTCTAACACGTGTATTGTACGCACATAGATTTGACACGTGTTTCCCGGTTTAGTGAAAAAAAAAAAAAAAACAACAACGATTGTTAATTGCTTCTTAAGCAATTAATGCATGTTCCTGCCCAAAATTGTATTTACCTACTACATAAATAGTTTTCGAAAATTAGAATAACACAAAATTACGTTCCTAAGCAACATCAAACATGCCATGAATGGAACTCTCCAACCACATGCAACAACACATGCCGACCTCACACACACACGTTTGAGATACGAGGAGTCCTTTGGTGGGTCACACACGCGCACGCACACACACATATATATATATATATATATATATATATATATATATATATATATATATATATATATAGGTTTACGTACTCTGCGCTGGAGCTCACGATGAGCTTCCATGAGGTCAAGCTGTGTGCCCCACCGTGATGTGTGTCGACCATCAATACCGTGCATTTGATGGGTCCCCTTTAAATTATGGGATATGCCAAAAATCAGTTGTATACGGAACTCAGGTAGGCCATACCATCTAAAATCATGTGAAGACATGCCAAAAACATATAAAAGACCTGAGTTTTGAATGCTGCTAAAACTTGGTCTGAACCCTCATCCAAGTGGGACACATAATGGATGGGCTGGATTTGCAAACCACATCTCCATAGGCCTAAAAAACATCCCATGAATGTTTTAATAGTGCACAGCCCCTTTCCACTTCTGTATGTGTGGCCCACACAAGTCACGGATTGTCTTGATTTTTGAGACCTAGGCCCACGATGGAATGGTGCATCTGACTGATGGGGAAGATGTTCGAAACGCATCACGGTGGGACCCACATAGCTCGACGTCATGGGACGTTCCCATCAGCTCTAGTGCACAGTATCTTTTTCATATATATATATATATATATATATATATATATATATATATATATATATATATAGCCCAATGCTCACTAGCGCACCAGTTCGCACGGTACTCGTCCAAACTTTTTTGAGAACTCATCATACGTGATGTCACTCCAAAATCTGAGCGGTCCACATGAAGCAAAACCTCACGAAACCCCCGAGGGCCTAATTTTTACTTTGATCCAAAACTTTTGGTGGGCCATGAAAAAAGAAAATAGTTTCCTCTCTTGATTTGAATTTCTCTTTGGTATGGCCCACCAGACGTTTAAATCAGGGTGAAAATTTTTTCTTTAAAATTTCATGTGATTTTGCATCACATGGACCGTTTGGATTAGACGACCATGACACGCATGCAAAGTTAAGCACGTGCATAGGTGCATAGGTGAGCATGCCTCTCACATATATATATATATATATATATATATATATATATATATATATATATATATATATATATATATAATTCACTCCTAAAGAAAGCAAACGTGTAAAAAATAAATGGATGGCTATGAATAATTAACTTACCCACATATCTAATTTATGCATTGTCACTCCATGAGTGAAATGGAATTAATTTTTTGAATATAGAATGTCCAAATATTATGGTCCATTCATGGGAAGCCTGTTTGGAACGTGTGGCTGTGGAAGGAAGTAGGGTTAGCATCTGAGCATAAAAAACCTCATATGCCAAATTAATATAGTTAAAATTTGCAGTTTTTTCACACGCGTACCTATCAATTATACAAGTGTGCAGGGATACCGAGTTGTGCATGGCTAAACTAATCCACTCGTGTAAGCACCATACGTAAGGGTCATTTGGGAGCATGGGTTCCGTATCATAATTACCATGAAAGCCACATGAATCGGAATCCTTGTTGTGTTTAGCACTAGGCTGAATTCCATGTGAATCCAAAATTTATATTTGGAATTTTTTTGTGCATGCATTGTGCACATTCTACCTACTTACATGCATAGCCTATGATAATGTTTAATTAAAATCCACCAAAATCACCGGGTGCATTACTCTATTTCAACTGTAGGACAAAAATCAGCCCGCACCATGATTTAGTTAGACTATAGTATTGAAAACAATATACAAGGCATTTCTCTACCAATTGTTTTCCTTCGTAAGGTACACTCTCTCCTAGTTGTTTTCCTTTATAAGGCCCACTTGAATCACAGATTAGGTTGATTTTCAAGCATTACGGTTAAAATAGGGTGACGCATGCTCATTAAAGTGGATTTCACTTGGTGTGTTTGATTTTCTAATTCCCTGGAAAATGCCCGGTAAATGATAATAATTATTTCCTCTTGTAATTGCCGCACTCTTCCCTGTATTTGATTTGACCACCTACTTCTCTAATACAAAAAATGGAGAATACTGTAAAATATATGTGGGTCCCACCATGATGCATGTCACTTATCCACACCATTCATCCATTATGTCAGAAAAATTTATGCTATGAGCCAAAAAAAATAGGCATATCCAAAGGTCAAGTGGACCACACCGTAGAAAAAAGTGAATCAAATACTTACTGTTAAAAACTTCTTGGGGCCACTGTTTCTTTTGGTATGGGCCACTTGAGTGTTGGATCTTCCTCATTTTTTTATCTAATGCCTCAAAATGTTGTAGTAAAATGGATGGACGGAATAGATATGTCATATACATCACCTTGGGGTTCAAAAATTTAAACTAGCTATTTTGAAACGGTTTTCAAGACAGAAATTCCAGTGGATATTCAAACAGGTGAAACGGTAATAAGTGGGATTACCCATTTCCAGGGTATTTACACTGCCACTAAATAATCAAACAAGCCCTTAAACATTACAATAGGGCTCACCAAGTCACAAAGTCAAACTTACCCCATTTTCTTGCAAAGGCCTTTGGCCCGAGCTCATTTGTGTTAAAAAAAATTCTAAGATGTTTATGTAAATTCCACCATGATCATTAGATGTATCATCCCATTTTAACTATAGGGCGCAAACATTGGAAGGTATTGTGATTCGGGTGGGTCTTGTGAAGAGAAATAGTAATTCTCATCTTCCAAACTAATGGTGATTAGTCATTAAAAACTTTTTTAGGCCACAATAATTTTGAATCGAGTTGATTTTTGTATTTTATCTTCATCCAAGTATGTGACCTTATGAACAAGTTGGATAGAAAATAAGTATTATTATGGACATTAGGAAGTTTTATCGTGATAGGCATTCAATGACCACAGTTGTGTGGTCCACTTGAGATTTGTGACTACTTTAATTTTTCGACCATTTGCTAAAATAAGCTGGAAAAATGGATGGACAGTGTAGATATACAATGCATGCATCGTCGTGGCCCATATGGTTAGGGGCCCACTCACATGGCTCCGCAGTAGCTAGGTGGTGTTTGAAATTTCACCAGGTAGGCTCACCTCACCTTAGATGTTGTGGCCTTTACTGCTACCTTTATGCACATATTCTATATCCATGACATCCTTCTGTTTTACCATATCGTTTTAGATCATGACCCTACCATTAAAAACTTATTAAGGCCCATTGTAATGTTTTGGCGATATTTCTTTACAATCTAACCCGTTGATAAGGTTACATAAACTTAGATTAAGGGAAAAATAAACTTAGATTAAGGAAAAAACAGATATCAACTTGATCCAAAACTTTTATAGTCCATTAATAGCCAATTACCATTGTTTCCTATGGTATGGTCGATCCAAAAATTAAATTTATTTTATTTTTGGGCTCAAATTTTAAAATTATCCGGCAAACAACGTGGTTATAGAATCTAGGCAATATATGCATAAAGGTGGGCCCCACAGTATGGGTCGTACCTAATCCGCTCCCCTTTAGACCTTAGTAGGTATGATATGCAGTAAAGCCCGGCCCACAACATGTTGTTGATCTGATGCAAATGGGCCATCAGACGGGGAGCAGATTAGGTGAGATCCCTACTGCATCCAATACGGTGCGCCCTTACCATGGAGCCTACCTTGATATATGTATTCTGTATCCATGCTGTCTATCTGTTTTTTCAAATTATTTTAAGGCATTATCTAAAAAATAAAGTACATCCAGTAATCAGATGGAGCACATCATAGGAAACAGTGGTGCTTAAATGCATTGCCATTAAAAACTTCTTAGGTGTTTATTTTCCATCAATACAGATGAAGGGAATAAACAAATATCAGCTTGATACAAAACTTATGTGGCCCAGTAATGATCAATCGGTACATAATAATTGGATCTGCTTCATTTTTAGGATAATATACTAAAATAGAACAGAGGGATGGCGTGGACAGAGAATACATACATTACGCGTGCACTCTCGGAAATTTAGGACGTGGTGGTCGTTGTTCACGTTGGCCTAAATTTCCAACACGTGTGTTGTACACACATAGATTTAACACGTGTTTCCCAGTCCCCCAATGTGGTCTGCCTGTTTAGTGTAAAAAATGCTTTTGGAAAAAAAAATAAAAAGAAAAGAAAAAAAAGAACAATTTTTGTTAATTACTTCTTAAGCAACTAATGCATATTCCAGCCAAAAAATGTCTTTACCTACTGCATAGATAGCTTTCGAAAATTAGAATATCACAAAACTACATTCTTAAGCAACACCAAACAGGCCATAAATGGTCCTCACCAACCACATGCCGACTCACACACGTGTGTTGATGATACGAGCTGTCCATTTGGTGGGCCACACTATACGTATATATAAGCCCAAAATTGAAATTTTCACTCTAGAGCAAGCAAACGTGTAAAAAAATAAATGGATGGCTGTGAACAATTAACTTACCCACATGTCTAATTTATACATTGCACTATATGAGTGAAATGGAATGATATATATATATATATATATATATATATATATATATATATATATATATATATATATATATATATATATATATATACGGTTTAGGTACTATGCGCTCGAGCTCACGATAAGCTCCCGTGAGGTCGAGCTGTGTGGGCCCCACCATGATGCGTTTCGACCATCAACACCGTGCATTTGATGGGTCCCCTTTAAATTATGGGATATCCCAAAAATCAGCCGTATACGGAACTCAGGTGGGCCATACCATCTAAAATTATGTGAAGACACCGTTAAAACATATAAAAGCACTTGGTGGAGCCCACCTAAGTTTTGCATGCACCTGAAACTTGGTCTGAACCCTCATTCAAGTGGGACACACATAATGGATGGGCTGGATTTGCAAACCACATCTCAGTGGGCCCTCAAAAATGGTTATGAATGTTTTAATGGTACACGACCCCTCTCCACTTCTATATGTGGTGTCGCCCACACAAGTCACGGATTGACTTGATTTTTGAGACCTAGGCCCACGATGGAATGGTGCATCTGACTGATGGGGTAGATGTTCGAAATGCATCACGGTGGGGCCCACACAACTCGACCTCATGGGACAGACTCGTGAGGTCGAGCACAAAGTACCTTTTTCCATATATATATATATATATAATGCCCAAACATTTTGGTCCACTTGTGGAAAGCTGGCTTAGAAAACCTCATTTGTGAAATTAATATAGTCAAATTTATTATGCGTGCAATTTCTTAAAGGTGTAAAGGGTCATTTGGCAGCATGAATTTTATGTGAATTGGAATTCACATTGTGTTTATAATTTGTAGATGGATTCCATATGATCAATCTAAAGTTTATGGGTTGGCATCATAATACTGTTAGAAAATTAAGTGTTTCTTGTACACAACGGAGGATAGAAGAAAAAGACTCGACTTGAATAGTCAACTTCTCAAGATAGATTTGCTGCTTTTTTTCTAGAAGTTCCAACAAGTGTAAACGAAAGAAATCTGCAATTTGTCTTCAAGATACAATGAACTCTCAACCTGAATTTCAACACGAAAATTTGCACATTTAAGTGTTGAACAGATCTCTAGTTTTGACACTGATATGCCTTTAAGATGTTCAGAAAAAACTTAGCAAGAGGTCAAATCGAGAGTAATTGCACAAAAGATGAAATAATCTTAAGAATTAAGAGTGTTAATTTCTGTATTATAGTATCCAGGATTTATATCAATTGAAAGGTTACGAATTTCTTCATGAAGAGATGTTAATGTGCCTCTTCAAGAAATTCATACCCATTCACAGCAAACAATAGCCTTTTATGAAAGGACATGACTCTTTGTCCTATGGTGATTATTTTTGTACCCATTCAGACAAAAACAGTTATCCAACAGTAAAAACTGTATCCACATAAGCGACACGTGGCATAGGTGCCACATGTACAATCATGTCACAATTACTCTAAATCAACAAAAGGGTAATAAAACATCAGGGTAGACCCTAGTTCAATTCTAGTTGTACCATGGCCCAAAAAGTTTGAACGGCATGTTAAAAAGAAAAAGGCTCTTTTTGCTCCTTGCGACGATGCGCATTCGCGAAGTACTAAGTATGCCTAATAAAGCGTTAAAAAGCACCCAAGCAGCCCTGCAGCCCACACCGCGCGCGTGGACCCCTGGTTGCATATTCTCTTACCAACTGGTTATATACATTATTTATGCAAAGTTTAAATAATTAATATATTTATTTACTTTCTAAAAATAACTTTTATTTTTAAAATTTATTTTTATTCTAAAAAACACAACAGATACGCATTCTATCAATTCACACATGAAGCCCATTATGATGTTTAAGTAAAATTCACCTCAGTCATTAGGTGTATCACTCCATTTTAACTACGAGGATAAAAAATCAGCTCAGCTTGTGATTTAGGTGAACCATACGATTGAAAACAGTACACCGGCGTCCCTCTCCCAACTGTTTCCCTTTGTAAGGTTCACCATAATGATAAATCATGCTAATTTTTGGACCTTGCAGCTAAAATGGGTTGACGCACCTTCTGATCAAAGTGGATTTCACTTAAACATCATGGTGGGGCCCGCCAATTCATAAAGTCAAATTTACCCCGTTTTCATGCAGAGGCTTATGATATAAACCCATCCGGCCTTAAAAATTCTAAGACATGCACTTGTCACCCCATTTTAGCCGTTGGGCTAAAAAATTAGCCTAATGTGATTCAGGTAAGCCATACGAAGAGAGACAATAACACATACGTCTAAATTATTTTCTTTCATGTGCACCACCCGAATTAATGATGAGACTTATATTTAGTTCTAAGACCTATATTTTAGCTTTACATCTAACAATTAGAATGAATTTCATCTAATCATCACGTTGGGCCCTACAACATCAAGTGCAAGCATCCTCTCCCAAATGCTTAACTTCGTGGCTCACCTGAATTATGGACTGAGATTAATTTTGGATCCTAAGGCTAACATGAGGTGACACACTTTGTGGTTGGGGTGGATTTCACTTAAACAAATTGGTGGGGCCCACCAATTGTTGAAGTGAAGCCCATTATAATCAGCCCCCTTTTATTTAACTCTCAATTTTCACTGTAAACTTGCGTCGCTAATGACTGTTGAACCCACAATTTAGATCGGTCTTTGAGACATGATAATATACCTAAATTATTCCAAACAAATCAACCATGAAAATGAACCAATCCCTTGATCCCTACACTTAATCGACATGTACAAATCCTCTAATTCCATCACCGATTCTAGTTCATTCATTCATCAACCTCCATATCTACGTGTATGCTCAATGATTAATCAAACCAGCTGTAGAGATATTAAATTGGCCTTACATCCAGCAACTTAACCATCCACATCGCCATTAGACCGATTCACCCAAAAGCCCACTTTGAACTCATCAATTTATGAAAATGACCTACATTAGCTTGTATGTTTGATTGCGCCCTTAACTAGTTGATTAATTCCCTCATAACTCATCATCTAACTATACATCATGTCCACATCTGCAAATCGGGACACCTAAACATTAAGGTAAACAATTCTTTTCAAAAATCGTTGGCTAAAGATCAAAATTATTAGTCAATTTTCACATAGAATATCTGTGAGATTTTGACCGTACTAGCCTCATGATATAGCTAAACGTCTAAAAAATCAGTATGCTTAAACAAATGCCCTAGCTAGCCCTCGTTGCCTTTTAAAAAATTTAAAAGGATGAAACCGCTCCCATGTATAGAGCATAGAGCTAGGCGAGAGACAACTCGACTCGTCCGACTCGATCAAACCCGAACCGACCCAAACCAAATGGCTGAGACGGTTTGGGTCGAATAGCATTAGCCCAATTTGAAATCATGCCAAGTTGAGTTCAAGTTACGCAGTAACTCGACTCGACACTCGATCCGGTCAGACTCGACCTGATTCGAAACTCACTCAAGGTAAGATATATATATATATATATATATATATATATATATATATATATATATATATATATAACTATATAACTATCCTTCCTTCTGTCTACCTTACCCATCGCACGCCCGCACTTGACCAAAAACCTCGACCCAAAAAAATCCATCCCATCTGGCATGCAGCAACAACTCTCTCTCTCTCTCTCTCTCTCTCTCTCTCTCTCTCTCTCCTCTCCTCCCTCATATTTCAAGCACGAGCCGGCGACAGCCACTCGATCAACGATTCACAGTCTGACCACCTGATTCAGAGATAATTTTTAAGGCTTTTTTTACTTATTAAATGTTAATTTGGAGGATGGCTTGGGTGCGTCCATGTAACGTCTCAGAAAAATCCGTACAAAGACCCGAGTACCACCTCAGGCAGAAATCACTCAGGACCAAATCCTTTAGAAATTAGACGAAATTAACTAAGTGTTAAACTAGATTAGCTATGAAATTCGCTTGAACCACTTTAAATATGAACTGCAAGATCAAAAACTTGCAAAATCATCGACTCTACATTACCTTATAATCTAGGATCAAAAGCATTACCCAGTTGCTCTCAGGAGCATCACGAAACTCTGTATCAAACCTGGACCGCACGTCGAAAGTCTGATTACCGTGAAACTAAATGATTATGACCGCCTTACTGGGCTTGACAACCACCTCGGAAATCAAGTCCTGACTGTGTCCAGAAATGCACAACTTGAGCCCGAAAGATAGTGTGTGAAGAACATGAATATATTTCGAAATAAAATTCAAACTTACGTAAACTGAGACGTGTCACTTGCGGGCCAAATATAAGGATTCAGACCATCAGAATCTGACCCAAGGATCAGGAAAAATTTCATACACATGTCAGTGTACTTGTGGCCCTGATCAAGTGGTGGTGATCGTTGAACTGAAACTGGTCCGCTACGGTCGATCTGTAAATCCAATCGGACCGAACACTTAACTCGACCTAGATCCAATGTCAGGGAGCTTAAGTCTGACCGCACGCAGAAAAGTGGCCTTCAGAATGCTCCATTGGATCGGAACAGCCGATCTTTGGACATAACCTAAGTATACCATGGCCCTGGGGCCATTCCCATCAGTTCTGAGCCTATATAAGGGCCTTAAACCCTCTCTCTCATATTCCATACGAATTTTCAACCCTAAGAAAGAGAGGAGAGGAAAAGGAAAGGAAAGAGAGAGAAAGAGAGAGAGAGAGAGTTGGAGATTCATCTTGGGATTTGATCCCGTTGCTCCACGCACTTAGTCACCCTATTTATATCACAAATTCGACGTTTTCGACAACGTACTTGGGTAAAAAAACCTAACCCTAATCTGTTTTAGGGTTTCAGATAGTGTAAGTTATGAAATAGCTAACCTAATTCATACTATAGGTTGTCAATCCGCCGTTGACAAAGACTGTGTCTAAAACGAATCCGTTATGCGTTTACCGGCGTAAGGTGCAGACTATAAACGTATAGGTTATAGTTTTCAAGGCTTTCAATATCGGTTAGTGATTTATTACTGACGTGAGCGTCATTTCACATGCCAAATGCGTTGTTTGTTTTGCGATACAGATATATATGAACTATGTTCATGAATATATTGTAATCCATGTGTTTGTAGAAATCATCATATGTGTATGGAATTTGAAATTGTGTTTGCCATGATTATTTTTCGTGTATATATGCTAGTTGTATGTGTAACAACTCCTTGATGAAAGGATTTGCCCTAAGACATGTTATCCCAACATACGTCGTGTATGTTATAATGTGTAGCCTAGGTGTTTGTGAAAATATCTAAATGAGTGTAGGATTTGCATTCGTGCTAGCCATGACAAATTATTGTAGATATATGATTGTTGTGTAGGCGATAACTCCTTGACGAAAGGTTTTGCCCTAATACATATTATAATAAACATACGTCATGTATGTTGGAGTGTGTAGACTAAGTGTTTGTAAGAATGCTTAAATGAACTAGTAGTTAGTAAATTGTACTTTGTAGGAGTGTTGAGATGTGATTCTCAACTACCTTAACCATGTGTACGATTTTCTCCAGGTACTTATACTATAGTGTCTATTTAGATATGGAATGTATATGTGAATTCATGTTTAAGTTGCATTTCATAACTTGCTCGAGTGATTGTATGAATTAAATTATTGATCCATCACTGCTTTGGTTATCTCATATGTGTTTGTTGAAATTGAATGTGGTTGGGGCTATTATATAGTCCAGACAATCGATAACAGGCCTCGAACTTGTGGCTGGAGTTGGTTCGCCACACAAGATATGGTCGATGAATCCGAGGCGTACTTGAGATGTCGACAGTGGTTAGGCCACAAGGTGTGCTTATGCACTTCATGTCGATCAACTCAACGTGCACTCGTGCTAGTCGAGCTCATCAAATAACCCATTAACCCGATGTATGTTCACCATGTTTGGACGCTATGCTTGAACCTAAGGTACCAAACTCACCAGTGAACCCCGTTAACCTTGGTACCTCGATCCGCTAGGACTCATGAGCTGGACATGGTGGTATGGGACACTGTGGTCAAGCTGTCGGCCTACACTGGGGCGACGAGCCACCCCGTAGTGACCAGTAAGCAATACTACCTTGTGAGCCGAATACAGTGGTATGAGACACTGTATTTGAGCTATCGGCCTACACTGATCAGGTGACGAGCCCTTTGTAGTGACCTTGAGCATACTCTGAGACTGCGTTGAGGTAATAAGCCTTTCCGTAGCAACTAGAGTATAAACTAGGCCTGCACTGATCCGGTGACGAGCCCTTTGCGGTGACCTAGAACCGCGACTTCGTATGAGATTTACTAGGACTGATGACCCTAAAATGGATCATTGTTTGTGTATTGATATAAGGGAGGTACCTTAGTTTTCCAATCCTACTATATGAAAAGGAATAATAAGAACTTGGTAATCACGCTCATGCACCGCACTGCATGTACCGTTTGGCGTTGAGTAGAGAGCACTAAGGAAGTGACTGACATGCGCGACCGTTAGATGAAGATCGCAGAGGAAGTGCAGGTAAGGGCATGTATTATTTATACATATCATTCCTGCATTAATCAGAGTACTTAGGGATGTTTGACTTTATTGTTTTATCATTACTGCTTGACTGAATTGATAACATATTAACCTTTGCTTTATTGTTCCACTGAGTTGATCACTCAGTCCCACGTTCTGGAACGGTGTTGTACACACCAACTAGATTCTGTCTTAGTTGCAGATGGAGACCCGACTGATGAGGCAGAGCCAGACTTCGCAGACGATGAGGATGCTTTCTCATATATGCAGTATTCAGGCGGGTTTATATAAACCGTTCTGATCGACGGGGCTTCGGGGTTATACTTGTAGTGGACTATCACTTTTTTTTGACATTTTGTATTTTGAAACAATACTTGTAATTATTGACTTGGCAACGCATACATACTTTAAGGACCTATACTGGTTTATAAAGTTATACATATTCGTTTCAGTCTTCCGCTTGCGTATTACAACTGTCCCTGGATTATGTTTTGCTGATTTGGCTTAATCTCATTCATGTTTGATGCACTAATACAGACAACATACAATCATCATTAAATATGTTGCATAAGTGATGTGTTGGAACTCGGGAGTGGGGTTTCTACTCAACCCCCGATTTTCAGGGCGTTACAGTCCGGGCTCGCTGTGGTGTGTCCGGGCTGACTTAAGTGTGGTCGGGCTCACTGTGGTGCATCTAGGCCGGCTCATGTGTGGCCGGGCTAAAACCTAACCCTAACCCTAACACTAACCCTATACCTTAATCCCTAATCCCTAAACACTAAAACCTAACCCTAACACTAAACCCTAAACCCTGATCCATAATCCCTAAACTGTAAACACTAAAACCTAATCCCTAAAGAGTAAAACCTAATCCCTAAAATCTAAACCTTAACCCCAAACCCTAATCCATAAACCTGAACCCTAAACCTAAAACTTAACCCTAACCCTAACCCTAATCTTAAACTCTAATCCCTAAACCCTAAAGCCTAAACCTAATCCCTAAATCTCAAAGGCCTAAACCTTAAACCCTAGATCCAAACCTTAAACCTTAAACCTTAATCCATACACCCTAAACCATAAACCCTAAATCTAAACCCTAAACCCTAAGATCTAAACGGCTAAACCTAATTCCTAAACCCTAAATCCTAAATTGTTAATGCATTTTTTTATTTGAATTAAATAATTAGTGGTTTATTAGTGTGAATCATGAATTATATTGCTTTTTTGCTTAGCTTATTATTGTGCATTAGATGGTTGGCTTAATATGTATGGATTACTTGCTTAACTTATTATTGTGCATTACATAGTTAGCTTAATATGTATGAATTACATTACTTTTTTCTTAGTTTATTATTGTGAGTTAAATAATTAGTTTCCCATTTGAGGATTTCTATGTGGCTAAACATAGATAGATATAGTGTAATTTTGGTGGCATAAAAATCACTCAAATTGAGCCATTTTGGACAGTTCAAGGTTATATAGATAGTATGCTTTCATATAACATATTTAAATGTTCATGCCTGATCTGCGCTCTATTTCCTCATTTCTCTCTGAAAATGTTTCTTCTATTTCATTTCTTATGTCAAATATCTTCTCATTGTTTAGATATTTGGCATCAAAATATAATGGAATATCAACTTATCTATAGAGACATGGGAAGATGCTATCGGATTTTCGGCGTGGGCGTTTAAATGAAAATATGAATGTATTACAATATATTCAACCTTGGATGAGTGTCTAATTTAGGGTCTAGCATAAACTTTTAAGGCATCAGAGTATTAATGCTAATCTGATTTAGTATCTTTCAATTAGTAGATGGCTGTTGAGGGTCAAATATTGCATATCAGACCTCATTTATTACCTGGATTTATGAACATAATACTGTTTAACGGCCTGTTGTAATCATATTTATGATGCAAGGTGCAATTACAAGCTGGAACTGGAAATGATGATAAAAACATAGATTTAATGCTCTGATAACACTAAAGACAAAGGACGGACTTCATGAGACTGAAATCAACGGATTTACATGCCAGGAATCCGAGAAGATCAAGCTATTCACATTCAAGTGGCCTGAAAGTTAGACAAAATGCAAGATCACAGGGTTCCCACCATCCGTTCTGCTCGAAACTTTATACATGAGCTGAAGAGCATAAATGAACCGTACATGTCGAATTTCAGCTCCTAGATCTCTGTGGAAGTGGCCTAACAGCTAGATCAGCCCATAAATTGCCAATTCTGGGCCCACCTGCTCTTTGGATATGCTTCAATTTTGGTCTCAACCCCTTAAATTAGTTGGGAAACCAGATGAACGGTATGGATTGTTCGTACACATCAAGGTGGGACCCACTCTACATAGTGCGTGTGCACAGCACTTGCACAGGCGCTGTGCACCGAACGCCGTGAAGTCGGTCAGCGTTACGCTGACCGACGTTGTTCTTCTTCAAAACCAGAAACGCAACAGCGTTGTCGCTCCGTCCGCCGGTTCCTCTCTAGTGGGGCCCCCCCCTCATCCAAATCATCCATTTGAACCGTTCATTAGTGTGGATAGGGGGAGTATTAACCTCACCTAGGTGTTCTTTTTCTACCATGCGAGATATTGTAAGCTTCCAGCCGTTAAAAGCAAGATGGACGGTGGAGTAGATGATTTCGTGGACCACATCAAAACTATTCCAAAATCATCCATTCCTAGACGGTTTTTCGAGGGAAATCTTATGGACGGAGTGGATTTCTCAACACAATATCGAATGGGGGCCCACCACCATCACACCTATACTCTATACTTGGCAACGGCACCAAAAACTTGTTCACTCCCCAAGTATAGGGTTGTGATGTAGTAATAAACTCGGTAAGACCGAGGTCGAATCCCAAGGGACTGAAACCTGTACGCTATCTGAAACTAAGTAGAAATAGAACTAGAATGAGATGAAGTCTAAACCAATTATGATTTGAGGAATAATGGTGAAATAATAATCTAAAACTTAGGAAAAATCAGAGAAGGAAAACTAGGGATTCAGAGGATCCACTTGTAGAGATCAGGGAGATCTTATGCCTGGATTAAAAATCAGGAAAATTAACTGAACTACCGTTGATATGGTTTTCAAGAGATGAGAGGTATATGAATTAGAATGGATTCCATCACCAAACCATGCCCAGGAGACAAAGCAAACAACAGAATTAATCTAATTACCAACCAATCAACATGCCATGAAAATCAGGAAAGGGTACTGACATCCGACCATGCCCAGGAGACGATGGTGAACAACAGAGCTTCCTGATGTCATAAACATAAAAGGAAAAGAACATGCTCAAAGCCATTGCAGACCCATTGTAATTTCAGTCACAACAGACCATTAAAGACTAAAAACATTCCCTTAATAAAAACCCCAAAATCAACATCAATTCAGTCTAAACAAAGGCACAAGCAAAGAGGCCTCCCATCCCGCTACAAGCTTCACCTCTTAGCCCTAGCTAAGAGGTTTAGCCACACATAAGTGGACTAGATCTCATGACAAAATAGAGAAAAGAAAGAAAAAAAAACAATTAAAAACCTAACTTTACTCCCTGTGTTTCTCTCTCTCTCTCCTCACTTTCTTCCTTGAACTCCAGCCGTGAGATCTCCCCAGCCTGGCCGTCCTCTGTTTTCTTTTATAGAGCTGGTAAGTCAGTCGGAGAGAGAGGGATTGCTGCTTCCGCAGACATAACAGCCTGTAAAAGCCTGGTTGTTTCCGGATGCGAAAACGAGGGATTACGTGGAAGGACTTGCGCTGATTGATCGGTGGACCCCACCTTGATGTCTAGGGAGAAATCCACCCCATCCATTAAATGAAGGACAAAATTTCGGTCGAGAATATATCATTTTTATCTTCTGTTTATGCAGCCCACATGATCCTTCTCTCGGCCGTTCAATCGACTTTTGAACGGTAAAAGAAATCTTCATTGTATTTTTCAATTCCGCCACCTAGGCTTGGATGAGCGGCCCCATGAGATTCTAATGGTCGGTCAGGATCAGGCCGATGGGCCCTGATGGTGGCCCACTGGGATTGTCCGCAGGCTCTGCTGCGAAACAGAGCCCGCGCAGATATGCGCTATGATGGTGGTGGGCCCCCATTCGATATTGTGTTGAGAAATCCACTCCGTCCATAAGATTTCCCTCGAAAAACCGTCTGGGAATGGATGATTTTGGAATAGTTTTGATGTGGTCCACGAAATCATCTACTCCACCGTCCATCTTGCTTTTAACGGCTGGAAGCTTACAATATCTCGCATGGTAGAAAAAGAACACCTAGGTGAGGTTAATACTCCCCCTATCCACACAATGAATGGTTCAGATGGATGATTTGGATGAGGGGTGGGCCCCACTGAGAGGAACCGGCGGACGGAGCGACAACGCTGTTGCGTTTCTGGTTTTGAAGAAAAACAACGTCGGTCAGCGTAACGCTGACCGACTTCACGGCGTTCGGTGCACAGCGCCTGTGCAAGTGCTGTGCACACGCACTATGTAGAGTGGGTCCCACCTTGATATGTACGAACAATCCATACCGTTCATCTGGTTTTCCAACTAATTTAAGGGGTTGAGACCAAAATTGAAGCATATCTAAAGAGCAGGTGGGCCCAGAATTGGCAATTTATGGGCTGATCTAGCTGTTAGGCCACTTCCACAGAGATCCAGGAGCTGAAATTCAACATGTACGGTTCATTTATGCTCTTCAGCTCATGTATAAAGTTTCGAGCAGAACGGATGGTGGGAACCCTGTGATCTTGCATTTTGTCTAACTTTCAGGCCACTTGAATGTGAATAGCTTGATCTTCTCGGATTCCTGGCATGTAAATCCGTTGATTTCAGTCTCATGAAGTCCGTCCTTTGCCTTTAGTGTCATCAGAGCATTAAATCTATGTTTTTATCATCATTTCCAGTTCCAGCTTGTAATTGCACCTTGCATCATAAATATGATTACAACAGGCCGTTAAACAGTATTATGTTCATAAATCCAGGTAATAAATGAGGTCTGATATGCAATATTTGACCCTCAACAATGGCTAGTGAGGAAATTTCCAATACCTCGGCGGTTTGTCAGTCACATCGCCGATGATTTTGTATGATGAAGGATTAAGTCTAGAAGATGAAAGGGTGTCCATTGATATTAGTACCTCATAATCATAGATTTTAGGAAAAACGAAAAAAAAAAGATTAGTAATGTAGGAAGATTTTGAAGAAGTAACCCTAAAAAATTGTGTGGTGAAGATACAATACAAGTATTACAAATCTCAATATGCTTAAAAAGTATATAGGTCGACCACAACTCTAAATAAGTATATTTTGAAGTTTTATTAAAAAGTGAAAAGCCAGACCTCAGGGCAACATTCACTTTCATTTACCCAATCTTTAGTGAGTCTGTCGCAAGGTACATTGTTCATCTATAAGTATAACAGATACCATATGAATAGTTGACGGCTAGATTTATTATTGTCAATGAGGGACCATTTTAGATGGCAGAGTCTTTTTTCCGTCTAATTAGCCAGAAGCCTTAACCTGAAATATAAGAAGGTCTCTCGTATAACAATAAATAAAGTGTGCATGAAGATGTATGCAAGCGAGAAGCTCAAGTTGAAAGGACAGTTAGAATCGATTTACCGAATCAGCTTAACATCATATTTGTGGACGACATCTAATCAATGAAAGAAGTATATGTCACTAACAACCCACTACGTTGATGCTGAATGGAGGCTCTGCAAAAGAGTTATAAACTTTTGTTATCTTGCGCCTCCTTACACTAGATTAATGATTTCAGACTGCATCTACAGATGTCTAGTGGAGTGAGGCATTGAGAAGAAAATCTCCTCAATAACTTTAGACAATGACTATGCAAATGATAACGTGATAACGAATTTGTAAAACAAGTTTAAGGCAACCGATGACTTGTATTTTGGTGAAAAAAATATATCACGTTAGGTGTTGTGGCCACATCCTAAACTTGATTGTACAAGATGGCCTTAAAACAATTGAACTAATGATTGAGAACATAAGAGAGAGTGTGAAATACATACGAGGGTCACCTTCACGATTAAATACATGGAATGAGATCGTGAAACGATTGAATTTGTTATATTAAAGAACGATGAAACTAGATGTCATGACAGGTTAGAATTCAACTTACGAAATATTAAATTCAGCAATAGCTTTTAGAGATGCATTCTCTTGCTATGCGGAGTGTGATGGTTCGTATTAGTGGTTGCCTTCTGATGATAATTGGACAAGAGCTGAAGCAGTTGCCAAGTTCCTTTCAATTTTTTAAGACACAACGAAGAAAATTTCAGAAAGCAAGTATCCAACAATAAATATATTTATGCCAGGACTTTGAAGAGTAAAAGATGTTTTGTACAAAAGCTATAGTGGACTAGACTTTTTACAATTAATGACTATGTATATGCAGTTAAAGTTTGATAAGTATTGGTCTGAGTGCAGTCTGGTAATAGCTATTGCAATTGTTTTTTATTTTTGATACAAGATATTCATGGTTATATTCATCTTTAATAAGTTGTATGGTGAGAAGAGTGTCATTGAGGTCAATAAGATACGTGATGCACTTGATGATTTGTACAATTTCTATGTACAAACTTTGGGTGCCGCAAAAGACAATACTCCAGTCACAAGTCTGACTCCTGAAGTAGGTTTTAGTTCCAGTGTTGATGAATAACAAAACACGATTGATGATTTCATGTCTTTCATGACACAGGTTGAGACTCAAACGCAGACAACCCAAACAGAACTTGACCACTATCTCAAGGAGCCACTTATAAAGTACAAATGCGAAGAATTTGAAGTTTTATACTGGCGGAAGTCGAAAACTCATTATTCACAGTACCTTTTGCTCTCATTAATGGCATGAGACATATTATTGATTTCGATTTCAACCGTGACGTCAAAATCTGCTTTTAGTATGGAGAGTAGGGTCGTGAACAAGTATCGAAGCTCACTTACACTGGAATCAATTGAAGCGCTCATTTGCTAGATGATTGGTCGATACACGTGAAACCATAAGAGGAGAGCTCCAATATGCTTGATTAGCTAAGGTGACGACCAACAAAGACACATGGCACAAAGTGATTGGTAAAACGTATCGAAAATCACAAATGATCATTTTAAGATAAAAATACAATCAACTACGATTGCTATATGATTGGTCGATTGGAAGGAAATCCTATGAACTTGTCTTAAGTTAAAAGTGTAATCGGACACATCTTCTAATCAGCCAATCAATTAAGAGAAGATCTCAGAAGCCAATTTTAATACGTGTATCTAACAAACTGCCATACACATCTATAAATTCAATGGAGAATGAAAAGTTAGGGGCCCACACAACGCCAATACAACACAACACTACTCTTTTCGGTGCAACGATTCATACCCTTCATCTACCATGGACATTTATATCATCATCACTGTTATTAAATCTAGCTCCTCCACTACCAAGCCAACACAATAATCCAAAACAGCCCAGATTAAGTAATGATAAGATAGCTAGGCACCCTATGTCCACAATCATGTCGTTGGACCTTAAAAAATCTTTGGCCCTCAAATAGATGGCCAACAGGGCCATCTTACTACGTGCATGGAGATTCCACTAAACCATCTTGCCGCAAAGTTCGACTAAGTCATTAACAGGTTATCATTTAAATGCAGTTACCTAGCCACGGAGCTCGGTCGAGCAACGAATGGGTGGTCGACCACGATAGCCACGCCCACTAAGGAGTCATTTGACATCTCTATTAATAACAACTTATTTGGCTTATTTATGAAAAAAGAAAATTATGTTTTATTGTTAAAATAGGTTGTTTGGTAAAGCTCTAATATTACTACTTAATTTTTTAGAAATTAGTAAAAAAAATAAAGTTTATAAGTGGTAAGTAGAAGAGAGAATATTTTAAAGAGCTTATTTGGCATTTGCAAGTAGAGATTTTTGGGGTTTAAAATTTTTTCAAATTTTCAAAACTATCTCTCTCCCCTCTCTTGTGGCTTCTCTTCTCCCTCTCTCGTTATTTCTCCTTTATCTCTCTCCCTCTTTCTCTCTCACCATCCCTCTCATTCGTGCTTTTGGTGCCATAGCCAACAATCGGCGTAGCTACCATGGCCGAAAGCCAGCAGCAATGGTTGGAAGTGATGTGTTTTTTTTTTGCAAATCCTAAAAGAGAAGAAGAAAAGAGGGCTCAAGCCTAGGTGTTGGGCTATGGGTATGGCCTACCTAAGTTTGTTATGTGGAAATCCAGGCCATCTAAACAAATTTATAATGCTAATAATAACCTCGAGGAGATGTTAATAACCATCTGACTTGTCCCATGAATTTAGACCACTCAGTGTTTTACTTCTAACTGACTATATATCTGCCAGATGTTGGATGATAGGACTGATCTAATAATGTGATTTTCAAGCTAGTAACAAATGTAATGAATATCTAAGAGGTGCGTAAGTTGGCCCCCAAAGAACATCTAAGTGTTCCCACTTCCAATAGATTACCATGAAGTTCTTTTAAAATCGTCCACATTAATCACGATAATGGAGTTATAATTTTTTTAAATGACATCAACTATACTTTAAAAATATTTTATTTAAATATTTTACCAAACTTGCTCATTTCAAATGAGAGTTTATTTTTGTTCTAAAAAATTCATTTTACCAAACAAGATTTAGATTTAAAAAATTTTATTTAAAAATTGTTATCAAATTAGATAAGAGAAAGCAAACCAGCCATGAGTCAGGATCCAAGCAATGAATGACTAGTCGTTCCTACGACTATCACACCATAAATTGAGGATCCAAAGCGATGAACAAGTTGTCACCCTCTGACTTCCCACCACGAAATAACGTGTCTAAGTGTTGAACTATTAATCATCTAAATAATGACTGACTTGCCTATAAAGCTCAATTGTGTGAGGTAACGAACAAACTATCATTTCTCAACAATTGACTCTCCACAAACCTAGTCATATGATGAACGAACCGTTAAATATTTGCCCACCATCGGTTGTCTAGCCATAGAACTCGGTCATGTGCAACGAATAGACAATTGCCATAGAGATTGTCCAGCCATGATGCTAGTTGTGTGATAAATAGATGTCTACCCCTTCCAATGAATCACAATTATCTTACATAACAAAGCCTAGCTTATGTTAAACAAATTGTTGTTCCCACTAACTATTCAGCTACGAAGCCAATTGAGCAGGTGATCCATTTTTTGTGCCTGATGACGTTCTTGAAATGAACAGACAGTTATTCTGACAACCATCTCACTATGAGTTATCTCTTTTTTTTTCCCTTCTTTTTTCTTTTTTAATCATTTATTCTTCCAGTCGAGTGTAGTTAAAACTCGTTAATTTAATTCTTCATCTTCGGTTTAATTTTATTCTTTTTTACTTATATTATTTTATTGTTGAATTGTGTAAAGCAAATCATGCACTTAATCGAAAGAAAAGTCCTTACTCCAAAGCAAAAAATAATTCATTAGAAGGACAGATCCACCCCTTTGTAAATCGCTTGATTATGCACAATTGGTGGGTGAATAGTTGAGTTAAGCTACAATTAGCTTTAGTATGCCTGACAATTCATAAATCCAGTCCTAAGTTGACTATCTCAGTGCTTAGGGTCGAAAGGTGTTCAATTCGAGTTAAGCTACTATTAGCTTTAGCATGCCCGACACATATACATGTATACATGTGACCAATTTTGAAACTAACACATATATCATAGGATCTCTTTAAGCAAATGCTTTGTGAACTCATCCATAACCAATACGAAAAGCTAAAGGCTTAATGCCAACCTCCAATGCAAGCTTATAATAATTGAGAACTCACTTGTCACTCCACCGGTAATTAGCTCTCAAGGAATCTTATGGTAAGTTTTTTCCAAGTCAATAAAAACCATGTGGAGATCTTTCATAATCTCCTTAAACTGGCCTCGTTGTATGGTCAAATTCCCTAAAGGGATTCAACTTTTCAAATATTTCGAGGGTGGCCTTCTGACCAGCCATGGAAATTCTTTCTGACAAAAATGTCATTGTCCTTGGTTCAGTGGTTGTACGATTCTTTAGTGGATAATAAGTTACGTTGTACTTAATGCTGAGAAAGTAACATGGCCAAAAGCCTTTTTGGGTGTAGGCAAGGCCAAACTCGTGGGGCCCCTCATTGATGCATGTGTATAATTCATGTCACCCATCCTTTTTGTCATGTCATTTTAGGGCTAGAGCCTAAATATTAGCCTGATTCAGAGCTCGAGTGGGCCACATAATAAAAAATAATGGTGATAGTGGCACCCACTGTTGAAACTTTCCAGGCTCATTGTGATGTATGTTAGAAGTGGACACTGCCTAAGTCAGGACTTTTTGGGCCCACGGCGACCTGGCCGACAAGGTGGACGGAACAGATCATCCCATTGTGGGCCTTAGGGTATGGTACCAATGACTAGCCTTTCATTTGGTAGTAAAGGAAGTGAGCATATAACATGACAACTATGACCCATATAACTCGACAACAACAACCCGTATAACACGACAACTATGACCCATGTAACAAGACAACCACGACCTATATAAAATGACAATTACGACCCATATAACATGAGAACTACGACAAATGCAATCTATATAACATGAAAACCTCAACCCTTACCACATTACAACCACAACCCATCTAACATGACAATTATAACCCACATAACATGACAATCATGACCTCAACCCTTATTATATTACAACCATGACCTTAATCATAGCCTTTGATCCATTTTTTGTAGTGTTGGCATTGAACAAGTGACAATCTCAACTCTTAACACATCACAACCCCGACCTTTAACACATCACAACCCGACCCTTAACACATGATAACCATGACAACCCTGACTCTCACAACCTCGACTCTTAACACACGAGGTCGAAGTTGTCATGTGTTAAGGGTTGAGATTGTCACTTATTCACTATCTACACTACCAAAAATGGATCAAAGTCTATGGATTAAGGTCATGGTTGTAATGTAGTAAGGGTCGAGGTCATGATTGTCATGTTATGTGGGTCATGATTGTCATATTAGATGGGTCGTGGTGGTAATATGGTAAAGGTTGATATTTTCATGTTATATAGATTGTGTTTGTCATAGGTCATATAGTTGTCATGTTATATGGGTTGTGGTTGTCATGTTATATGGGTTGTAGTTGTCATGTTATATGGGTTGTAGTTGTATGGGTCGTAGTTGTAATGTTATATGGGTCGTAGTTATCCTGTTATATGGGTCGTAGTTGTAATGTTATATGGGTCGTAGTTGTCTATGTTATATGGGTCATAGTTGTCATGTTATATGTTCACTTCCTTTACTACTAAATGAAAGGCTAGCCATTGGTACCATACCTTGAGGCCCACAATGGGGTGATCAATTTCGTCCACCTTGTCGGCTAGGTCATCGTGGGCTCAAAAAGTCCTGACTTTGGCAGTGTCCACTTCTAACATACATCACAGTGAGCCTGGAAAGTTTCAACAGTTGGTGCCACTATCACCATTATTTTCTATTATGTGGCCTACACGAGTTCTGGATGAGGCTGATAATTGGGCTCTAACCCTAAAATGACATAGCAAAAAGGATGAGCGGCATGGATTATACACGTGCATCAATGTGGGCCCCACGAGTTCGGCCTTGCCCCCTCCCAAAAAGACTTCCGTCCACGTCACTTTCTCGGGATTGAAATAATATGTAACTTCTTCCGCACTCTAAACCGTACAACTACTGAACTAAGGACAAGGACATTCTGGTCGGAAAGAATTTCCAAGGCTTGTCGAAAGGTCGCCTTTGGAATATTTGAAAGGTTGAATCCCTTTAGAGAATTTGACCATACAACGAGGTCAAAATCCCATTTATTTATCAATTGTCAAAGTTAAAAAAACAGCCTGTATGGTAGAAGCACGAAACTAAACAACAAAGCTACAACTGCCAAAATAAATGACACATTGGAGAAATTTGTTTTAATCGTTATTTTACTTTTTACATTATGGCCCGGCTAAGTGATACAACCTAAAGCATCCGAGGACCTGATTAACTTGGTTTTCAGACCATCGAAGATATCTAGTGGGGCCCTCTTGATAAAGGGTTCAGATCTTTCACATATATGTGAAGATCCTATCAATTTAAAACTTTGGTCCTCATCCAAGTTTGTTAACCACCTATTTTTGGCCCCTTGAACAAAGGATAGATTGTCATCCATCACGGGGGGCCCACCAAATCGAGTATAAATCATCCAGAAGTGGGCCCACGAATAAAATCTAACCAATGCATACTAAGGTGGGACTGGGCAAGCCTAGCCTATTTGGTACTAGCATGATTATCATGCAGGTTAGTAGCATTAGATAGCAGTGGCTATGGGTCCTATGGGCCTGTTGATCCACTGGCCCAACCCACATCTGAGGTGGGTTTGGGCCAACCCAAATGGGTGCAGCGGGTTGAGTTTGGGTTAGAAATTGTCGCCGTTTAAGTAAGTTAAGTTGGTTTTGGGATGAACCGTAACTAACCTATTGAACCGGCCCGTATAGTTATTAAGGACCAGATGACCCAAACCGACCCGATCGTGAACCCAAAATAAAATAACAGACATATGCTGGGTCAGATAGGTCTGACCCAATTACAACTAAATGGACCCAGCCGGTTCCGCTCGAGTTTAGTGAATTAAGTGGGTCAGCCGCATGGTACTTAGGGCTGAAAGTCGGGTGGGTTGGGTTGGGTTGGGTTGGGTCGGGTTGATGCTCAACCCAACCCAAGTTTCCTATACCTTAACTCTAACCGAACCCAACTCAACCTCAGGTTGGGAATTCTCAACCCGAGACCACCCAAGCGGGCTCGGTCGGGTTGGTCGGGTGGATACATGATAATATTTTCGTTATTACATAAGTCTTTTATATTTCAATACACGTCTTAATTTTTGTACCAATGGTTTTATTAATCGTATACGTAGTTATTTATCGTAAAGAACTTCATTTTTTAAAAACAAAAAAGCTAAAATATAGGACAACTACTTCAAAAGTCATGTTGTGTAGTACACAGTTTATTCGGGAGAGAAATCCGGCGTATCATGTTAGCTTGAGTCATTGGAAATGACGTGGACCAATGAGACCCGACGGCACTGAATTTCCCGTGCCTTCAATACAGGTGATCTGCACTCAATTATAATTTATAAGTAAACTTATATATCGATTGGGTTCAGGTTCGGGCAACTTGAGCCCAACCCAAGTTTTATCAAGTTGGTGTTTGTATAGCCCAAGCCCAAAACTGAACCCGATACATCCTACTCGAGCATAATTGAACGTCGGGTTAGTCACGGGGTTGGGTTGAACCTGCCTGACTTTCAGCACCAATGGTACTGAATCACAGGTCAGATTCGTGCTGGAATTCTTGGCCCGTTTAGTAAATGGGTTGGGCTTGGGCTGACCTTGATCTGGCCCGAACCCAACCCGTCATGGGCACTAGCATTAGCTAATTCCTCTAACTTCAAAGGATAATGTAATTGAAACAGGTGGGGTTTATCAGTGTTAAATACAAGGGTTTGGGGTCTAATCAGGCCGGGGTCTGGAGTTGGGGTATGAATAGGGTCTTTAGACGTTGGTTCAAGTTGGTTTGGGTCGTGCCCATCTCAAATGAGGCATTCACGTTGTTGGCCCACTTGAATGGATGGATTGAATCATACACGTGTGATGTTTGACACGTGTTAGGTATTTAGGTACGGCAAACCTCATTCTCTGATAGAATAATCAACGTATATGTCTAAAATAATAATTTTACCACTAGAATTAACTAAACCTCACTTGGCAGACTTAATCGGGTCCAGGATGGTGGAACCAGATCCGGGTAGTCCCGTTCTTTACCCGGTCCAAATGGCAGACCCAAACCCAACACTATTACGAGACCGATCTGACAAATTCGACCCGGTCGGGTCAATGGGCACCCATTGACGGCGGACGTTGATTCGCTACTCACAACAGTGACGTCACCAAGTTGTGTGGGCCCCACCATTATGCATGTGTTGCATCCACACCGTCCATCCATTTGGAGAGATCATTTTAGTGCTTGAGTCAAAGATTGAAGCCGATCCAAAGCTCAAGTGGATCCCACTACAGAAAACAGTGGGGACAGTGACTCCCACCGTTGAAACTTTCCTGGGGCCCACCGTCATGTTTATTTCAGATCCAATCTGTTCATAAATTAACACAGACATGGACGAAGGGAAAACACGAATATCGGCATGATCCAAAACTTCTGTAGCCGCCCCAAGAAGTTGTTAATGGTAGGCGTTCAATCCCACTTTTTCCTGTGGTGGGGTCCACTTGAGCTATGCATCTGCCTCATTCTTTAGCTAATGCTCTAAAATGATATCTCCAAATGTATGAACGGTGTGGATACAACACATACATCATAGTGGGGCGCACAGAACTTGGTGACGTCACTTCAGTAGCTACTGACGCTGTGAGTAGCTAATCCACGTCCATTGACGGCCATAAATAAATCCTCAGGAATCACAATCGTTCGTTGGCCCATCACAGGATGGGCCATACTCCAAAATCTGTCCATGGTTCGGTAATACAAACCGTTGATATGATGAGACGCGCACTTGATTAAGCCTTCCTTGAAAATCTTCAATATTGGAAGATCCTAACCATTCGATCAAAATCTCACAAAAAAAAAAGAAAAGTGATGAAGAAAATGGTCCATATTGAAAGCAGTTCAATGTTCAATTATTTACGGATGTACCCATCTATATAGAGGCCTATCATATAAACGGTTTGGATCATAGCAGCACATCACCACATGTGCGGAATCGATCAAACTATATGATTTGGAGATGAGTAGGATCCTACACAATCAACGAGAATTCAGAGGCATGGTTAATCCACAGTGGGTCCAGAAAGACCATCGGCCCAAATAAATGTACCAATGGGAGTTGGGCCCACTGGGACAAACCGACACCAATGAGATGCTTGCATGACATCTATTCCGTCCATCAGGTTTATAAGATCATTTTATGATATGAGTCTAAAAATGAGTCTGATCCAAAACTCAAGTGAGCCACACCATAAGAAAGAATGATGATTGAACACCTACCATCAAAATATTATTTGTCTTTTTCACCTCATGAACGGTTGGCGTGGACATGGTGGTGGGTCCCATAGAATTGGGGCCACACCGGCTTCATGTAACGTGGGCTACATGCAACTCACATCCTTATAAGTATCCTCTAGATAAAGTGGGGCCCACTTTCCATTGATCTAAGCCATTAGTTTTTCCTCTCACAACTTATGAGTCATGACTCAGATAACTCGTCAATATGAGATAATAGCGACTATTTTTGTCAAATGACATAAGCAATCCTATGATATCTAATTAGATTGTGTGCTTATAGTGTAGGATGGCATAATGGCATGTCAAATGCTATGGTCTTCCAAATAATTTAAAAAGAAAATAAAAAAATTAATTAAAGATAAAATAATAGGATAAAAATTATGTAAAAATACTATAAGTGAGGAAAATTATTTTCTTTTATAATTTTATTAAAATATAAGACTATGTCAAGTCAACTAACAACTTCTAAATGAATACATACTAAAACATGTGAAAGAACAATATATAAATTTTATTTATGTCATTGTAGGAGAGAATGAGAGCTGTAGAGTGTGAGTGACAGTAAAAGAGTTAAGAGACTAAGGGCCTGTTTGATTTTGTAGGGATCCAGTAAATGCCACTTTTCGGAGCATCTATTACTTGCATTCGTATTTGGGTGACATGTCACGGGCCATCATCACAAGTTTCCATGTTTGGATATCCAGGATATCCATAATATCTGTGGAAATAGACAATGATGGCTATTTCTCCTGTTTGACTTTGAGTTGCGAGACACCAGGAAACGAATTGGCTACTACCACTACCACCAGCCACTGGCTGGTGGTCGGTGCTCTGTAGGCCCCACCAGTAAGATTTGTTGGTGGATATCCAATTGCTATTGTTTTCCGGTGGTGTTTTCCTGTGAGGAGAGTAGGACACTGGACACAGTGAAAGCCAGCCAGTCTACTCCAGCTTCTGATCTTCCTCAGCTGCTATCCTGCATTATTACATCCTGGAGATGCGTGCTCACACATATGAAGTTCCGTGCAATAGATCGAAGATCAGTTTCATAGGGCATATGATTCAAAACTAATGTATGTTGATCACCAAAAAATATCGGTTAACAACCAAAAGTAAATAGCTTGTACATTATGAAGTCCACCGAAAAACCATCCGTTTATAATTACACAATGTCCATGGATCTACACTATTTTGTTAGGCAAGAGGACCACCAAATTGCCAGGATTTATGATGCATCCATGACATATTGGATCAACAATAGAGCACCAATAGCTGAAAAGTCATAACCATAATAGCAACGCGGAATACAATGAACAACAGCAACGTCGAGTCACGATCAAAGTCACTACAGCCAATTGAATTCCCAGGATGGCCTGTATGTGTTGTTGATGATCCTCTACGAGCTGGTATTTCAAGTGCAAGGTAATCATGGACAGGATGATCATCAACAATCGTGCTCTTAGGCACCGCCCCGTCAACACCACCACAAGCATGCTTTGGTATGACTTCACCGGTGAATGCGCTGCACGCTTTAAACACCTCATCTTCATACTTGTATGACTTAAAATGAACATGGTTGTATCCACCAATTTCGGCCTTGCATTCCTCCCAAGAGTAATATATTCCTGGTTTTCTTCTAATGAAGACTATGTACAATTTGCCCATTTATTCAAAAAAAAAAAATCATTAATTAGTGTGAGGTTATCCATAATTACAAGCAGATACGTACCAGGTATTATTTGACTAAAACAAGTGTCCAACTTCATGCAAATGTTAAACCTGCATGTAATTCAAATGAATAACAATACGTGCTCAAGATTAAGCTACAAGTATATCAAACCCATGTGTCGTAGTATTCGTGTTGTGCTCAAGATTAATCTACACATATATCAAACCCTTATGTCGTAGTGTTCGTGTTGTGCTCAAATATCTGCGTTGGAAATATATATATATATATATATATATATATATATATATATATATATATATATATATATATATATAATTCGTCCCAAAAAAAACTACCTATCCAAATATTACAGTTCCTTAAAACATGTCCAAAATGGTTAAACCAATAAAACAAGTCCTTTCATATGTCAGGTCCATCCCCTGATGAATGAAATCCTCTTCTATTTGGAGAAGTTAACAAATGCAGCCCCACATGATTCTTCCTTAGTAACTTCATCGCCCACAACACCTCATCAGTCGTAAGTCCCTCTAATTCTTCTAAAGCTAGTATAATCTGCGACATCCGTCCGAAGTTCTTCCCCTTGTTGGTTGATATCGCAATTGACTTCATGGCTCCACCAATGTCCACCATCTCATTGCCAATCATATCAACCGAACGCTCCACTCTCGATCTCTTCTTAGAATTAATTGTGCCCTTGGTGTTACCAGAGGCATTCCCATTCTGCGTCGGAGAGGGACTCGAATGGGGGATATTAGTAATTCTACGGCTGTCGTATGACCATTGTATATCTAGTGCAATGTCACCAAGATCTTCAGAAGATATTATGTTGATGTCATCATTGAGATGGGTAGGCCCCAGCTTTTGTATTTTCATCCTGAATGCACGTTTATAAGCTTAAAAAATGGTTGGTGAAAAACAGAACAAGGGTTGTATTAAAATTGGCATTTACGTGTGGTTCCAGCACTGAATGCCTTGGATCTTCCTCTCCATAAGCAGTCGATCAGGAAATGTCTCCAGCAAGAGCTGTAAGAGTCTTTACTAGGTCAATGAGACCTAAAATGAGAAAGGCGATGTAGTGGGGAGAGGTAAGGAATCAAATTTGTCCATCACTTTCCCAAAGACCCAAGACCAAATGGTTTACATGTTATGTCCATGTCAGCCAATGCTTACAAAAAACTCAAAGAAGACACCATGTTTGGGAGAAAGCAAGAACACCTACCTGCGATTGGGTGCATAAGGCAAACTGTCTGATTAGGATAGAGTTCTGACCACCCACTAGATTCTTCAGGCCGATTACTACAGTATAACCATACCTATGAAAAGGAAGAAGAGCAATGGTTAGTTATGGTCTTCGTAAACAATCCATCCCAGCGTCGACATACAAATAACCCAGCGAAGATCCCATATAATAACCGACGAAGCCAAAAAATGTACCTGCGGCTAAGGTGGAGTGGAAGGGACACAGTGTTGAGAGCGAAAGAGTTCCTTCCCGAGGATCGAATTCTTGTAGGTGATATTTACAGTCTTCCTCACTTTTGAAGATGAAAAAGAGGACTCGGTTAGATGTGGTCAGTGTTCGAGTTATCAGTATCGCTACAAGTTTCGCTGGCCAGAGATAAAGATACAATATCGTTATCGCCAATAATGCAGGGAAAAAGGGGAAAATGGTGGAATTTTTCAGTGAAACTTTAGGACATGCTTAAATACACTTATTTATATATTCAGGAATTAAAATTTTACAAAAAGAATGCATTAAATTAGAAGTTTCCACTTAATGGGGGCCAAAAAGTATGCGTTGTCATAAGAAATCACTCAAATAGTAACCAAAATTAGTTTATATAATACAAATGCAAGCTTACAACAATTAAGACATGCAAAAGTAAATGAATTAAAAAATATATACATTTTTTGCCATGTTTCATCCCCACATAGAGTGACCAGATGGCTCGTAATCATTGTCTGGATCCCGTGGCAGTTGAGAGTAGTATTGTTGCCCAACATATTGGCAGTACTATTCCCAGGTCATTCTCTACTCGTACCAATTGAGGAACTCTCTTATGTACCTCTGATAGTCATCCTCCCCAAACTGTACAAGTACACCTAGACGTGGGAATTGCGTGATATATATCAACGGCATTTCTTGAGCAAGGTACTGAGGAAACAGTCAAGTTCAACCCCGACTCCTTGATAGTATTGTTGTCAGTCATACGGGTACCCCGAATATCCTCATGTCAAAGGGTCATGACTCGAAGAAGTATCTTCCGGCTGCCTGTACCCATGGGTAGATGAGTGTGACTGAATGTCAGAGTTGTCATGGTCATACCCGTGATATCCCTCATAAGCATAAGGTGGGACAGAGGTGGAGCTCCCCTGATCTAAACTTATGTCCATAGATGACAAGCTACGTGTGAGAGCATCAGCGGCGGCGCGTCCGGCTTTCTTCTTCCAACAACGCTCGAACATATATCTGGGCTCTGATGCTCTCGCCCTGGATGGTGAACGAGATCCATGATCCTCGTCCTGAGTGGCATGGTCAAAGCTCTGCTCCTCAGTGAACTAGCCAATGGATTGTTGGCTCTGAGTCGTCGTGTACCCCCCACCACTGCCACCCCCACCCCCACTAGTACCACCTATACTAGTGTCGGTGCCTCCGTCCCCTCCCTCATCACCGTCGTCGTCGTCGTCCCCAGGACTAGTGTCAAGTGGGGGTTAAGTCACATCATTATCACTACTCACTACGACTTGATGATGAGGAGGGGGCTGTGAAGATGCTTCCTCACCCTGATTGGAATGTGCCAAACTCTTTACCAAAGGATCAAAGGAGTCTGTATCCGCTTTCTGTTCCTCTACTATCTGATCGACATCGATACCAAGAGTCGCTGCTCCCTCGGCTACCTGTGGAGCAGGGCCTCCCTACGCATCATCTAAATCAGTTGATTTGACCCACTCATAAAGTTGTCTTCATCATCATCACCTATATATGTCATGTTACCTATAGACAACAGGTCTAACGGGTCTTGATTTTCCTCCATGTCTCGGTCTACCCGCAACTGCCTCTCTCTTAACTTCATATTATAATGGCAGTAAACGAGCTTTTGCAGCTTCTCATATGCTAGTCTGTTCCTCTTGATGGTGTGTATGAGTGACTATGTGCTCCAGTTCCTCTCACACGATGAGGAGGATACAGTCTGTGCGAGAGCACGGACTGCCAATAACTCCAGTGCGGGCGTGTTGACTCCGTACATCGCCCACCACTCACCTATATATCCATGAGGAGCTTGTTTTAGTTTGAAGTTTGAACGAAAAATGCAATTACCTAATTATGTTACCATACTCACACGGCATCATCGTTTCAGTCGATGCTTTTGCTAGTACAAATGAGAACATACTCCTCGCATCCCTAAACTGCAACAACTGTAAACATGGATTCACATGTCATTATTTTTAATCACCCATATTTCTAAAGGTTATAAGGAATAAATTTTATTGCATTACCTGGTTACCGAAATCTGTTTGCGCTGTTGATTCTGGGAACAATCGTTCGAACGCCTAGTGGACGACCATCGTCAAATCTTGATTCTCATGGAGCCGACGTTTATAATGAAATTTAGGATTCAGGTAGTATGCTGAAACCCAAATATTAGTTACTCAGTTGTATTAACATGCAAACAGAAGTGATGCTTAAAGTACTCAGTTGTATTAACAAACTTACCAGCTTGGTGGAGTGGATGCTCGAGAGTCCCAGTCCATCGACGATCGATGATATCAATCACCTACTGATACAAAGTGGGGATGGCAGTCATTATCCCCTGTCTCATAATTCTCATAAGCTCATACATTGACCCCATCAAAGGCCACATCTCATTATCTATGGCTCGTAGGACCTTGTACATCGGATGTAGGAAGGAAACGACGTTGTGAACTTTATCCCAGAAGTCATCAGAAAACACTATATTTGAACAGATCTTTGCACCCTCAGTCTTCCTCTAATTTCACTCCATGTATCCTCGGATCTGAACAAATTTCTGAGACCCACGTGGCGCCTTTATAAGCTATCAAGTGCAATGAAGTTCGTGGCGAATCATATCGCGCCTGGTCTAACAATGTCCCCTCCACAACACTCACGTATTGTAGCCAACAATCATGAGTGATTGTATATAAAGTTTGTCACTTTTCTCGCATCCTTGATGATTTTCCTGACAAAACCCCTCTGGCCAATCTCCTCGAGCATTAAATCAATGCAGTGTGCTGCACACGGGGTCCAATAGAAATTGAACTTCTGCATCAATTTCTTCCCTGCCTTAACGAACGCACTGCCATTGTCCGTCACAACTTGGACAATATTCTGGGACCCAACATCTCTAATCACTCCTTTCAGGAAAGTATATATGTATTCGTGATCTTTTATTCTGGCCAATGCATTAATGGATTTGAGGAAAACCGGTTGTCCTCTACAGTGCACCATGAAATTGATAATGGAGAATTTCGTAGGTCCTGTCCACCCATCACACATGATTGTTACCCCATACTGCTTCCAGTTTGACTTGAGTCCACGTACCCAAGCCTGCATCTCCTCTTGTTCCCGATCGAGGTAGATACCAAGAATCTCCTGTGGCGTGGGAGGCTTCATGCCGGGCCTGGCACGCTGCACCTCCTCAATCATATTTTTGAAGTGAGGACTGGCTGTTGTATTTGCTGGTACATGGCTCGATATGAACCACCTAGATATAGTGTCACTCACTTTCTCCCTGAGCCCCTTGCTCAACATATTTTTTAATCTTTTTTTATTAATGCCTGCGATGGGTGCATCTGGGATACGAGCGCTTTGCATGCGTTGTAGGCCATGCCCGCTGTCTCCCTTAAATCGTCTGCTGCTCCCAACAGCCTCATATTGAGACGTCCCAAACGACGACCTACTTTCATCAATTCATCTTCTTTGCTCCCCCTCTCACTCTGAAGCCCGAGACTTACAAATCACTTGTCTAAAATCACTCCTTTCTCGAGCCGTAACACAGTCATCGGGGTACACGATCCCATCATCGTCGTCATTATCGTGCTCGTCGATAGACCTAGGCCCCGTCCAGTGCCTCGTAGCTCCTCCCTCATATCCCTCTCCCAATCCTTTTGCTGCAGCTTGCGTGGCTTCGCTTCAGTCAACACTCTTCTCATCTCCTCTCTCACTGGCCTTGTTACACTTGGACAATCTTTCATATTCTTGTATCCCCCTGTCAAATGTTCTTTTAGCCTAAACACTCCCCCACTTCATATAACTTGGCCACAATAGTTGCATATGACCCCATATTTATTCCCCTCCACTGGCCATCCATGTTTCCACCAAATGTCCCTTGCTCCTCCTTTTCCCGATTCAGACGACATTTTACTCCCTAGTAGTATACAAATTTGCAATAATCAACAAAAAAAGGTGCATCGGCTCGTATTCAGTGTAATAAGCCCAAATCATTTCAAGGGTTAAGATGTTAGATCAAATCAAAATTTCATATAAATTACAATTGAGGAAAGAGTTTGCAGATTACATACTAAATAAACTTTATGGGGCCTATTGTGATTTATACATACAATATGATGAGTACTGGAAAAAAAAATGAAACAGATATAGTCTTAGGTGGACAATGCAAAAGAAAACTGTTGTGATTGTACGGTCCGCCATTAAACACTTATTACGACCCACCATAATGTGTCCATAATGTTTATTTTCCATCCTACCAGTTGAAAAGGTTACATAAATCTAGATGAAGTGAAAAAACAAATATCAGCTTTAAACAAAACTTTCGTGGCCCATAATAAAGTTCAAGTGGACCCCACCATAGAAAATAGGGACAATGATTGGATATCCACCATTAAAATCCTCCTAAGGATGGCTGTACTGTTTACTTGACATCCAATCTGTTGATTAAGTCATACAGATCCAGATGAAGGGAAAAAACAAAGATAAGCTTGATCCAAAACTTTTATGGCCCTTGAAAAGTTTTTAACGGTTGAAGTTTATTCAACTCTATTTCCAATAATGTGGTCCACTTGAGACTGTTATATACCTAAGTTTTGGTCTCATTCTATCAAATGACGTAGGAAAATAGTTGGACGACATAGATGAAACACATTCATCATGGTGGGGCCCACAGAGCACCGACCACCATCCATGGTTGGTGGTAGGGGGCGTAGCCAATCTGTTTCCTTTGGCTACAACTTTTATCTGTAGCCAATGCACCCGAAATCGGCTTGCTTACTGAGTATGCTCTTATTGTACTAAGTAAACTCAGTTGGGCTCACTGTAAATTTATGTGGTTTATCCACACCTTCCATACGTTTTTCCGTCTCATTTTAGGCATTGAGCCCAAAATTGAGGCTTATACAAATTTCGAGTGGACCATACCACAGGAAACAGTGGAAATAATGATTTTCATCGTTAAAACCTTTCTATGCCCCACAGTGATGTTTATTTTTCATCCAAACTGTTCATAAGATCAAACAAACATGGATGAAAGGAAAAAACAAATATAATCTTGTTCCAAAACTTCTGTGGCCCCCAAGAATTTTTCAATTGTATAACTTCAATTCACACTGTTTCCTATGGTGTGGTCCATTTTAGCCTTGTATATCCTTCTGTTTTGATATAAGGCCCTAAAATTATCTTGTAAAATGGATGGACAGACTGGATAAAATATATAAATCACGGTGGACCTCACAGAGTTTACTCAGTACGCTTAGCATCCTGTACGTAGTACGCAAACCGCCATCCACCCCCCTTTCAACAGCAGCGCAGGACTCGGATTTCCTTCCTGCACTGCAAGCTTAGGTGGAGCCCACTGTGATATTTGTGAAAAATCCTCCCCGTCCATCTGTTTTGTGAGTTCATTTTAGGACATGATGCAAAAAACGAACCATATCTCAAGCTCAAGTGGGCCTAAAACGTGATAATTAAAAGTCCACAGTTGAAAATTCATGGGGCCACAGAAGTTTTGATTCAACTAATATTTTTGTTTTGAGTTCATCCCAATAGTAATGACATTATTAACGGTACGGATGGCATCTAAACATCACTGTTGAACCCCAAGAAGGTTTCAACGATAGGAATTTTCCTAGCCACATTTTTCCTATAGTACGGCTCACTTGAGCTTTGGAAACGGATTGGCTACTCCCCTGCCATGCTCTGTGGGCCCCACCATGAGGTATGTGTTTCATCCATGCTGTCCATCTATTTTTATAGATAATTTTATTGTATGAGAAAAAACAGGTATATCCCAATGTCAATTGGACCACATTACAAGAAACAGTGTTGAATGACCTTTGACCATTCAAAACTTTTTGAGGGCTATGAAGGTTTTAGAACAACCTGATCTTTATTTTTTCCCTTAATATGGGTCTCTATGACCTAATTAACAGATTGGATGTCAAATAAATAGTACCATGGGCCTTAGGAGGATTTAAGTGATGGATATCCAATTACTATTATTTTCATGTGGTGTGGTCCACTTGATATTTTTATTCATCTCGTTTTTGGTATAAAGCCCTATAATGATCTGCAAAAATGGATGAATGGAGTGGATAATACACATACATCATGGTGGGGCCCACGTACATCATGGCTAGACCACACCGCAGGAAATAATTGAATTGCACGTCTACCGTTGCAAAATTCTTGGGGCCATGGAAGTTTTGGATATGCTTAAATCTTTGGGCTCAACCCCTTGACTTAGACAGAAAAATGGATGGATGGCTTAGATAAACCATACATGCATTCAAAGTGGGCCCAACTGAGTTTAGTCAGTACGATAGGAGCATACTCGCACAGCGTCCATCGGATTTACCTCCCATGCTGAGAGGTATTTCATCTTCGCAAGGCGCAAACTCCTCACCGCGAGAGGGATCTTCGCTTGACGAAATCCGCTTTCCTGGTGCAAGAGCGATTTTCGCTCGGTGTGAAATCCGATTTCAGGGATTTTCGCTCGAAGGAAGAAATTCAAAAAATGAGAAGCTCTGTCGAGAAAAGAGAGGTTTTGCATACACATACCGGCTCTGTCGATCGAGAAGCTCCTCTTCCAGCTCCAGTTCCGACTTCCGATTAACCAGGTACGAAAATCACTCTGAAAATTTTTTTTCCCCGATATTTATCAGAGAAAAGAGGGGTAGGTAGCTACAGTTTTCTCGTAGGGTTGGTGGCTACAGTCGAGATTCCAAAAATATCGGACGGACGCTGATAATATTTCCCGATATTTCGTCGATAATGAAGTACGAAATGCATATTCCGATAATATCGCCCATCTAAAAAAATCACCGATTTTTCGCCGACAACTGGCAGAGAAACGAATTTAAGGGGTTTCGGTATCGCAGAGCTGGCGACACCGATATTATCAACAATCCGCCGATAACTCGAACACTGGATGTGGTGTACATGTCGGGTGCACGTGCGAGAAAAAAGAATAGAAAGCAACCTCAGCGTACCCACAATGGAGTCTTGGTGGAAGGGAGGTGTTCGTGTTTATCTCGACTCATTTATATAGAAGGTGGTGCACTTGTTAAATGTTCTCGCGGACCACTAAGAGAGGAAGAGGGTCTTGTCTTGTCGTCGAGAAGATCGTAGGAGACGCCCGACATTTCCCTTGAAAATTAACGAGTACAAATAGTGATTTTCACATTTCGTTCTTGCAGGCATTAACACCACCTGTCAAACGATGGATGGGGTCATGATGACCCATTTTGCTGTGAATTCACCACCCCCTAAAAATCAAACACTGCCTAAGAGATTGAGAGAAGAGAGTAATGGAGTGAGTAAGAGAGAGAACAATAAAGTTTTTAAAAGGGAGAAGAGGAAGTACATTTATTTGTCAAAAACATGAGTTTGTTTGTCATCGAGTCAGTTGAGCTTTATTGGTAGCTGAAAATATTCAAAGACTTGAAGGCGTGTTGCAATCAAGGCATGAAGAAATGGGTAAATGAACTGCCTTGGTATCCCTATACCTAAACCCTCCTTAATCCTAAAATTTCAACCTCTAAATGATCCATTTTCCAATAGGAAAATCCTTGATCAATCATCATAAAGCATTAAGAAATATTCTGATTAAGTTCATTAGCTTTTAGAGGTGTTACGGGGTTTGTCAATTCGACCTAGACAATTGTCGGTTCAATCGAAATTGACTGAAAATGTCTAGCAATCAAAACAGCAGATTCTAGAAATTATTGGTCTAACTAATGGTTCCATCAATTTGTGTTAGTCCGATCGATGGCCCCATCGATCGAACCAACAGGGTGAAAAATAGTCCATCACCCCTCTGTTCTGCCCTGCCCCTATCGGTAGAATTGACAGCCTATAGGTTCAACCGATAGGTAGCCATTTTATAGCCATTAGATCTGTTGCTATTTATTTCTATATATTGATCCATTAAGGCATTTGCTACTGTATGATTTTGTTTATAGAGCAAGAGTCTAAGTGTTTCCCTCTCTTAATCACTTCTCTTAGACTCTATTTCTCTTGATATCATACTATATCATTTGTGATTCATTACTTTGAATGAACATTTCAAGCTCAAAATAAGATATGCATGATCTCTTGCATCCTCTAAAGATAGACCTTAATTTAATAGGTAAATCATTTGCCTAGAGCCCTAAGATGATCAATTAGATGAATCCCCTTATTGGAAGTAACTGAGTCCTAGTTGTAAGAGATTCATACACCATGCCACTCTCCCATTACCATGTCATTCTCAATAGAAAGATCCATTACAAGGTTGCCGATAGTGGAGCTCAAGAAGATCCACCTCAAAGATCGTGGGAGCTGAAGAGAAGTTAATTCAACATTGAATAAGTATATCAAGGCTTATGCTATTCAAGGAGCTCATCAAAACATGTGAAACTTTTTGTTTAGAATCCATTTCTCAAGTCAAAGTCTTTGTGTAAGCCACAAAACCCGTGTACATATTTAGTTCTTATGTAGAACTATTCGCCGAGTCCTTGTGTGGGCCACCGGCAAGCATATTTGTGTTTGGTGTGTAGAACTATTCAAGAGTTTATCATCCAAACTCATGAATAGGTACTCATGTAGGCCACCGAGGGTTGTGTACATGATTAGTTCTTGTGTAGGACTAATCAGGAGTTTAAAATCAAAACTCATGATAAGACTTTGCGTAGGCCACCGAATGGTGTGTACGTATTAGTATTTGTGTAGGATGTAATGGTTTGTGGTAAGCTTATTAAAAACCAGTTGAAATAGTGAAATCAGAAAAAGTCAACTTTGAGTTCGTCATCCGGGAGTAGAGTAGGCAAGTTGCCGAACCACTATATGTCGTTATGTTTGCAATAGTTCTTTATGTTTTTATTTATACTTTATTATTCTAAATGCACGAATAGATTATATGTTATATGTTTAGTTTATTGCATTCATTAGATATTGTTATTTCACATTATAGACTAATCATTTCATATATACAATTTATATTTGTATTAGTCTATGAGGTTGTACCCATCTCACCTTGTACATGTGGACTAATTTGATTTAATTGACAAATATTTTAAAATATTATATTCAATCCTAATATTTTAAAATATTATATTCAATCCCCCCTAACCATAATTCCAAGGTCCAATAATTGTGATATTAATATAATACTCATAATTTTAATACCTACATTATCAGTGAGAAGTGAGAGGAAAAGAAAAAGAAATCCCAAAGTAAAAGAATATAATCATTTGAAAGATATGTCATCGCGTATTATGTATGTGTTTGGCTAAAATTTAGTCATGCATATTGGGTATGCTAGAGTCGAATGCAGCTTGAATCGAACCGAACACTTATAACCTCGGGTGTTGAAATAGACCGAAAGACCAAAATTCGTATAGTTCAGTTGTATACCCGACCACCAATCGTAAAAGATCATGTAATTTGCAAATGGGGGCTTCGTCATTTTGATTTGTTTTTTTTTTAATTGCGTGGAATAGTTTACCCCAACGCATGTGGAAGCTTGGCGAAGCTATAGAATTATGGCTAAGACCTGGAGGTGATTAAGACCAATTAAAATTATTTACCTAATAAACTAATTTACCAATAAAACTAATAAAGAAAAATAACACTAAGGCTTTTAAGCCAAAGTGGGTCCAATCACATAGATTATAGATGATGTTCCAATTAAGCAACTGGATAATATAGAGTAAACTTGTGTGTGCTTTGCAAGTTAAGTGCCCAGTTGTAACACCCGAGACAAACTGTCACTGCATCCTAAGGCGTCCACTATCAGAACCGCCACAAGACCGCGTTAGGCAACTTGCATGGAGCACATGTGTGAGGCCCTAAAAACTAGGGATAAATGATATTGGGTGTCACTGTCACCAAGTTACGAAAGGATGACGTCACAAACGTAGTTAAACTTAAATATGACCTAAATCGGAAATGTGCCGCGGGGCCGGCTCTCCCAACAATCCGCTGTGACAGACAAAAATGACCGTTGGCTGCTCGTCGAAATCCCACTAAGTCCGAAACTATAGGAGAACATTAGCCTCATTGGGCTTGAGGTTCATCGCAGATGGCAAGCCTAGATGGTACCTTGAACTGCACAACTTGGGCCAGGAAAAAAGTGCTTAAAACGGGCAACTCTCCTAGACCTGAATCTGAAACTTAAGTGAAATAGGCACCGTCACTCATTTGTGAAATTGTGACTTTTCGACTGTCAGTTTACGACCAAACTCGAGCTATGAGTCAATGATATTTCCATGCTCATATCCGTATAACTGTAGCCCTGATCGAGCATTAATAGCTGTCGATCGCAAGTAGGGTCCCCATGGCAGATCGAGGCATCTGATTCCACTCGATTTGGACCAATTGCAGATCCTATGACAGGGCACCTGCCCCATGGCGTGGGTGGGCCAACAGGCCCCTGAAATAGCCTTATGGGCCAAAATTCAGCCAAGTAAGGGTATGCATGCTAGAAAAAGGGCCTCAGGGCCATTTAGATATAAAATATGGGCTATATAAGGCCCAAAAATTCACTCCCTCACTCCCATACGAATTCCAACTACAATGGAGAGGGAGAGTGGGGAGAAGTGAAAGAAGGAGCTCCCTGGGGAGCTATTTCAGAGGATTTCCATGCTGCTGCTGACCCACATCGGAAATCGTCACCACGCCCTACCATAGGGGACAGCCCAGCGACAAGGAAGAGGTAATCTTCTAGCCGTCTTCAAATTTCAGCATTGTAGGTTGTTTGCATGCACCCTTATAAGTTAATCCCATCGCGCAGAGCTTCGATACACCAATCCACGGGCTCAAATCCTAGAGGCGGCACTAGGAATTCAATGGACTACTTCTAGGTGTAGACCATTATCCTTAGGTGACCAATTATCGAACCTATATTGCAAATAATGATTATGCTATGAAAATTGTGATGCACATGTTAATCAGCGAGTAACCTTTGATTGTTCGTCTTCCATGAATTTGCGATTCATGCTTAGTATAGCCGAACTTTGATTTCATGCTAAAATGAGCTAGAATTATTGAACTGTTGTCCATGATTTACTTTATTCTTTAACACACGCAACTAATTATTTGATAATTGTGAAGTTTGCGATGATTTGGGCAATGTATCTGCATGTGCGACATAATGCTCGATTAAAATAGAATGCCCTGATTTATTGCCATATATGCTTGTAATTTCCTGAAATAAGTAATGTATGTGACCTGCTATGAAATGTTAACTGACTGGCCAATTGAATTGGCCAGCAAATTGCAAAAGACATATGGGAAGCCCTATCAGGTTGGCTACCCGGGGCCGATCCAACCGATCCAGGTTAAACACGGACAGCCGAAAGTAGTTGGACTATACAGGATGCTCGCACCCAGTGTCTTTTGCACCGTAGTTCACCTAAATCAGTCGAATTAATCCATTAGATAACCAACCATGTGTGTTTACCATGTATGATCACGCCTACCTAAACCCAGAACACCCCACGCCCCTGGAACGCCCACTTATAACCATTAGTGATACGATCCATAAGTCTCGAGGGCTAGACATGATAGTATAGGACAATGTATTTGATCTGTCAACCTACGCTGGGGTGACGAGCCTCCCATTAGTGACCGCGAGCAATCCAATTTAAATCCTGCCGATCGTATCAGCTCAGCTAGGAGTGACGAACCCAGATGATCGAGGGTCGCAGGCACAGAGTTGCTACGGTCACCCTGGGCCTCGCGATCAGGTTAGGGCCTTTGATTTCGTGGGAGTGCCTCATTTTCTCCAATTTTGCTGGACGAGCGGACTTAACTAAATACTAGAAATGATAGGCTAACATGATCATTTATCGCATTTGATTAGATAGGTGGTGACTTAGCAGTTGAAGTCACGTGATGAGAAAGTGTTGGTCATTTGCGAACGTAAGATGGAGTCGCTATGAGGGAGTGTTGGATTGCGAAGGCATGCATCATATCATAACAGCATGCATGTGCATTAACAAGAGTATTTATGGATCGTATGCTTAGTTACTTTTCATTAATTGTGCATGTGGAATTGATAACTTGTGTAACTTGATGTTAATCGAACTACTGGGTTGATCACTCACTCCCACTCTGGGATGGTGTTTTAAACATCAACCAGACCCAATCTTAGATGCAGGTATCACAGAACTCGATGCGCTGGATGAGGCGATCATAGACACCGAGGAGCTCTCATACTTTCAGCTGTCGGGTAAGTCGCCATAAGCTGCCCTAGGGCCAGCGATGGGGCCTTAGGTAGGGATATTTTGTATTTTTTTGGACCGTATATATTTTGCTGGGACATGGTCCCGTACACTGAGCGTAAATTCATCATTTTACTAGTCATGTCTTAAGTTAAGTTACATTTATTTTAGTGTACTTGTACTTCCATTTAATTTCTTGAATGCTCACATACCGAGTAAGTAAAAAACCAAAATCATCCACTTCCGCTAAGCATAAGTGACACCCGAGACATCATGATTCGAGCATTACTTATAACGTCCTGGATTTTTAATGTTTTGGATTCCAAAAACTCCTAAAAATTTTAGATATGACTAGCTTACGTTATCGCTTATTGACCCTTAATGCTCGAAGCAAGCCTATACATGGGTGGTACCGGTAAAGAACTGCACAAATTTGATTAATCAACCGTAGAAAGCTAACAAATTCGCCCAATCACTTAAGCACCGAGTATAATCTCATGATTTGTTCACATAGGGCCCAAATCTAGACGACCTATCACTAACTAATCAAGACAACCACAACTAAATTAAAGATCTACCCAAAGTTGAGACAAGTAGGGGTCAGATCGTAATTAACAAACCAAAGTGACTCAATTATCCATATAGCCTACGAACCAACGGTTTAGAGTGATTATGACTGAATTACCATATTCACTAATTGTGAATAGGCTACACTATGAACATAGTTAATTCAAACCATAATCATTGTGCACAAGAAATTTTGCTACCTAATTCATTCCAGAAATGTCTTTGTTTTCAAACAAGCTTTGGACTGCTCGTTAGTGGGCCATTAGTTCTGAAACTATAGAATAATGTCCGTCTTACCGAGCTTGACGTTCATTACGAGACATCTAGTCGAGATCGTAACTCAAATTGCTCAACTTGGACTTACAAGGTCGGTGCATGAGTTGTGTGAATATTCTTGAAATTAATCAATAACTTAAGTACTTATTTGCGTTCGGTCTTTGCCCAAGTTGTGGCTTTCGAACCGTTAGATCACGACTAAATTTAGGACAACAACCTAGAGTAATGTCCCACACTGATCTGAATAGTCGCAGGCCCGATCGATAGTTGGTGACCGTCGAATGAACTTCTGATCATACTCGTCGATCGACGCGTCTAAATGGCAGGCTGATTGTGTTTATGAGTAAATTATCGCTACAGCCAACTATCCAATGGTGGGTGTCAACTCCTACGCCCCTTAGTAGCCCCTAAAGGGCAGAAAAATACTCTCCTAGGGTTAGTATAGTAAAAACTCAATCCATAGGGCCATTTACACCAAATCTAGCATTATATAAAGCCTTCATTTGGGCACCCCCTCCTCCCATACATATTTCATGCCCTAGAGTAAGAGAAAAATGGAGAAAGGGAGAAGAGAAAGAGGAGAAAAGTGAAGAGAGAGAGCTTGGGGTGTAGGTGTTAGTGCACATCCGCCCTCACATCCCATCTTTAGCCGCCTCGCCGTTACAAGAGTCGTCGCTGGAGCTTTCCTGATAATAAATGGAGGTAAGTGTTGAATTCCACTCGCAATCTAGGGTTTTAATACTTGTTTGTCTCTAATCTTACAAGCTTGTATATCGCTTAGGTATTTCAATGATTTTCTCGAAACTCTAACCCAAGGAGCGTCATGAATTGGGCGAAACGTCACAAGGTGCGGACCATAAATATTTAGGTTGCCGTTTATTAATTCTACTGTTCAGTGAATGATTTATGATTGCCAACTTGAAATTTGCATGATAACCTGTGTGTATTTCGATTTCAGTCCATGATTTACAAATTTTAAGATAGTGACACCGTGTTCGATGAAATGCCCAAATGAGTAGATTATTGATTTTGATTATTGAATGTGAATCCAATCATCTTTTAATGTTCGTTGACTTGATTAGATTAAGAAGTAGGATTACAAGAGTAGTCTTGTTAGTCGGCAAATTCTCGAATATGGGTTGACCAAATTAGTTTGGCCACCCTGGGCAAGTTCGATCGATTCGGGTCGAACACTGACGACCGACAGTGACTGGGCCACGCGAAGTGCTTACACACTCCATGCCGGTGTTCGCCCATATCAACCGAAATTGTCCAAAGAACTAGCTAACTCTATATATGTTCACCACGTATAATCACAACTGTTTGAATCTGGAACACCCCCTTACCAATTGCAAAGGTTTACTATTAACCATTACCATTGCGATTCTCAAGACTCGTGAGCCTGAGATGGTGGTATAGGACACTGTGTCTGTGCTGTTGGCCTACGCTGGGGTAACGAGCATCCCCGTAGAGACCGCAAGCATTACTTTTATAACTTGTTTTTCGTATGTATTCAGCTGGGAATGACGAACCCAAACGAATCAATGATTACAGGCGTAGGACCGTTGTGGTCGTCCCATGTCTAATGATTCAGTTGATACCAATAACTAAAAGGGAGGTATCCTAGCTTTCCCAAATTGTTAAATGAATAAACATAATTAATCACTCAGCTAACATAATCATTCACCACATCGCATTAGTATAGAATGTGGCGAAACAGACGTTAAAGTCACGTGTTGAGGAAGTGTTGTCATTTGCAAACCAGGTGATCAGAGTCGCGTGTTGAGGGAGTGTTGGATGGTGAGAGCATGCATGATTTTATAAACTCCATTATTTGCATTAATAAGAATAATTAGGAAATGATTGTTTTACATTACTTTATCATTCTTGTGCTGATAGACATGATAACATGTGTAACCCATGCTTTATAGAACCATTGAGTTGATCACACTCTCACTCTGAAATAGTGTTTTAAAACACTAACCAGACGCTGATATAGATGCAAGGACCACCGAGGCTGATGCATTGGACCAGGCGAGCATGGGTGAGGAGGAGTTCTCTTACTTCCAGCTTTCTAATGGGCCAATGTAAGCCACGTATTTCTAGACAGGGAACGCTAGACATATGAGATTAGCTGGATGTTATATTGTCACATTTTGTTTATTTTTGAAATTGTCACCAGGCGAGCATGTTTATATATATATATATATATATATATATATATATATATATATATATATATAAAACCCAACTGTCAACCCATACTCTGGAGGAAATCTCACAATATATGTTTTGGACTTACACATTTGCTTTAATCACATTAAATCTAGAATACGATACATTGTTTAGTATAATTTTATGCATGCTCAAATACCCAATGTAGAAGTAATTGAAAAATCAGCTTCCGCAAAACATAAGTGATGTCCGGAATCTCAGGAGGAATTTCGGGGCGTTACAATGCTTGACTCCCGAAATTCAAGGCATTATACTAGCATACAATTTAATTCAAGTATTCATATAATCCAACTAATCAACCACATAATAATGAATAGAATCGTGGTCAAATGACAATCACAAACATAAGCACGTATAGTGGTTCAGTTTCCTTACTCTACTCATGTTGAATACACTCTCCCCGAGTATACTGGTATTTACTATTTGAGGTTTTAAATCGGATTTATATCTAACTTATAAAAGTGTATACTCCTGTCGGAGGAACACGCTTTCACTCGTGTTAATGACTCCCACAAGAGCCTTTAGTTGGTTTCTATCGGCTAACCAACAATCACAAGTGGTCCTAATCTAACACCCTACATACACTCCCGTTGGAGGCTCCTACAGAGAATAATACATATACAGTCGTGTCCGATGAATTTGGCCCTACATAAGAGCTTAGGTCTTACACAAGAACCTAACAAACGTACACTCCCGTCGGAGGCCTATACAATAACTTATACACGTACGCACTCACCCATGTTAGTGGCGATACAGTCTTACACAAGAACCTACGCGAGTTTGGGTCATAAACTCAATACTCAATCCTACACATGTAAAGAGTATGTGAATTCTTGCAATTGAAAGCTTACTTGCCGGATTAAGACCTCTTGTTGCACCTTGAGATACTTCTTCAACGCTCTCTCATGCATGAATTAGTTTCTCAATTGCTCCCCCAATTGTTGATGCTAAAGCTTCAACTCTTATGAATGTCCATCATGCATGTGATGTGCCAATGAGGTGACTAAGGTAAGGGAGGTGGTGGAATCTCCTACAACCTATGAGAATGTTGTAAACTTACGATATTTACCTAAATGGGTGTTATAAAGAGTTTAGACAATTATTTGACTATTAGGCTTAATGTCTAGTCTCTAAAAAGAAAAGAGTTTATCCACACCCTCTTTAGTATAAAGTCTTGGGTGAGGGATATTAGTGGGAAATCGTCTAGGCTTCTATTGCACCAAAACTCATTAAAATGGCCAACGATGAATCGCTTATATAAAATAATCGAGTTTCAATGGTAAACAATGGCTCTCTCGATCGATTGAGTGAGCGATGCCTTCGATCGATCAAACCTCCCTTCAATGGGATTGAAGATCAATTAGATGGTATTGAAAAACTTCAAAAAATATGCATTTATTTGTTAAACGCTTCTAGACACTTTCGATCAATTGAGCCCTGAGTTCGATTGATCAAAACGTAATCTTCGATTGATTGAAGGTCCGATCAAGACCTATCGACGTCCTGCCGATGGGATCAAGATCCACTTGAAAATTATTATTTTTGGACCATGTATTTATAGCATCTTAACACCTCTTTTAACCTAACTTATCATGTTCCAATTTGAATTATAAGTGCATGTGATGATCAATCAAGGTTTACCTATAAAGATTAGGATCATCTAAGGGCTAAGGTTGTTTCGGGTCTAATGATAGGATCATAAAGGCACCTCGATTTACCTGTTTCTTCAGTCCTTGATGCTCTATATCTTCTTGTGTCTTCGATCTTCAACTTTTAAGTGTTCAACCGACTACATGATATAAGGACTCACGTGATTGATAAAATAGGTGCACAAATAAATGCACTAACACTTTTTGCCATATAGATGAAAGAACTTTCAATTAAATATGTGATAACGATCATAGTTCAACAATAATGCAATATAGATAAAAAGTAATGCAAACTTGAAATTTAAAATATTTTTATTATTAGCATATTATATGAATGCTTACAGTAAAAAAATAAATGATAATTTATTCATCGCACAGTATGAAATTAGGCTTTGTGTCGAGATGGCTATGGTGTCAAATGGTTGTTTGTTTGTCGCTTGACCAAAATCAAGCTTTATGGCGAGACGGTCGTCTAGTATAGGATGATTGTTTGTTCATCGCTCAATAGAAATCAAGTTTCGTTGTGAGATGACTGTAGATGCTGGATCGTGAGCAGATAACACTCATGGGTGCTTTTGGAGCTTTCGCAGTATATTCATGACTTGGGGTGTTGTATATTTGACTTGGAGTCGCCATTAGTCAATTACACAGATTTTCACAGTCAACTAGACCCTATAGAAACCTTATGAGAGAAAATTGTTGGATTCTCTGTCCTAAAATGACCCTTGATATGTGATTGGAAATTCTGACTAAGGGACCACGATTACAAAAATGGAAGGTGTTAAGTACCCTCTATGCACCGTACAAGCGTACGATCTTTACTTCATAGGACAAAACAAAGTATAAGGGATTAGAGTAGTTCTTATGTAAAGATGATGCATTGTGCATGTGGGATGCAGTGTGATGATGTAATGCCTAAAACAAGTGATGGCTCGGGTCAGACAAGTCTACCCTGGCTCACCCACTTGATGAAGTGGTCGAAGCCTAGCTGATCCAAGTTTTTTATGGGTAAGATCTGGTGTGTCGGTGAGCCGTCGAGCATACACTTAGATTGATTAGACCAGCAGGTGGGTTGGAGTGGAGATGATGATGCGATCGTGTGAGCGTGGCTAGTTACAAGTTATTGTGTGGGATGAAAAGAATCACCAAGCTATCCATGCGATCGTGCACACTCTTTCGGGCTATTAAATAAACTATGGTCTCTTCCTAATTTACCATGCACTCATACGATAATTGCTTACTCTATCCCTCTTAATCATGTTAACGTGTGTTCCATGATGACGACCATCTTAATTTTTCAAGATTCGCTTTCTACTGATCATTTTAACTGCAAGGATCTTATTATAATCTTTCATATGATAGTGTCATCACATGTTAATCTAATCTAACGATGTCAGATCAGGTGTAAAATAGTATACAAAAGTATAATAGTATAATTATCACTCATGTGTTTACGTACTTCTTTGTGTGATTCCATAAACCCTAATGGCACAATGACAACATATAAGATAACTTGTCCAAAATAGCATATACAATAGTAGAAGTGCTTTGGCACATGACAACTCCTCTCCCAACCTTCCAAAATATGTTCCAGGATAAGTAGTAAAGAAGAGATAGGATAAAGGTCCCCATTAAATTGGGAAAGGCCAAAGTTGGTGATTAAAAATTTCAAATTTAAAATATTTTTCGAATGGTTTCGTCCACAACGAGCGCCAATATCATTGACGCAGGGCGTGGTGAGCACATCCTCGGGAATGAGGATCACAAATTCAGAGCTCGGAAGATCCTGTATGTGATGTACTTGTTTTTTTAGCATAGCCAAGTAGGACCGTTGATAAATGATCCAAACCATTCCCCTATTTGGACCAACCTTAAGTTGACCATGATCAGATGATATCTCCCATTGAAAGATCCTACACGACAATCCTGGTCCTATTTGGATTTGGGTGTCGCATATCTCTTTTTTAACGGTCCATTTGAAGTCAGCCAATAAGAAAAATATAATAATATTATGATTTTTTTTCAGCAAATGATGCATCCAGGACATTTCAAGACAGATCAATGGTCTAGATCAGTGAAAAATTGACCCAAGTTTAACAAAATGAAAACGCGAGTGCAACCGTTGATATCCTCGGTCGAGGATCATAAATCCCTCCTTACGGATAAGAACGGACAACGAAGCTATGAAGTTGCCGGGTTGAGAGAGGAAATGCTAGCATGCAAACCGCTGCATGGAAGTTCCAAGCAGTTCCGTCTCTCAGTACACGTGGAAAAAATCTCAATGATCCAATCCGTTTTTATGGTGGACCATCAAATCGATAGTCATATATAAAAAATTCAATTTGATCTACAAGTGGCATCTATGTAATATAGGCCTGTAAGTAAGGTTAGATCAATGGTCCATATTTAAATAAGAAATCATAAAAACAGTAGGTTTTTTTATAATTTTATTACTTAAAATTTCATACCGTACCATTTCCATATAATGGCCCACTATATCAACGCTAGTGATCACCGTAAATGTTCTCTTATGTGTGTTATGAGTAGAGAGATGTATTGAAGTTCTGTGCAACGTTATGTATTTTAGTATTCTTCTTTCTATAGCCTTCGAACCTAATCCGGAGCTACAGCTGTCCCCCTTCAACTTGGACTGTAATCCTCCGAAACACATCTTGTGGGGAGGGAGTGCAACACTCGAACTCCGTGGGGCCCACTGTAATGTAGATACAACATCCACTCCGTCCATCAGTTTTTCCACATCATATCATACCGTGGGGCCCACCTGAGTTGGAATTTTGTCTGAATTCAATGATTTCATATTCATCCTTGTGGTTTTCATCTGATGAACGGATTTGATGGAATATAAACATCTCGGTGGTCCCAGGAAGATTTTTTTATGTTAGGAGTCCTTATTTCCACTTTTTATTTTGGTGTAGCTTAGTCGAGTATTTTACATATCATGTTTTTATTATTAAATATCTAAATTGTTTTATACAACTGATGGACGGAGTGGATTCTGTAAAAACGACATTAGAACCCCAGATCTAGGGCGTTGAACGATCTTCCTGCAATGGGTGTCGCTGAGGATTCCGGTCCCCTCCAACCCATCTTAAAAAACAAAAAAAAAAAGAGCCCAAAACAGCTTTTTTGCCGACCAATCCAAAACCACCTTTTAAAAGTAGAGATGCTGGTAATTGCACTCGCTCGAATTCACTTTGGAAGTTCAAGAGCCACGCACGTGAGGTGATTAACACGTGTGTAACTATCCGATCCCTTGGTTCTGTTTACATTACATCCATCTAAACCATGATGGAGAGGTAACTAGATGGGCTGCACGTGTTAGTAAGATCTAAACTGTTGGTTAATATCTATAATCGTTAATTTGTTTTGAATAAGTATGGCCCACATAATAATCATATAGACTTTATTTTTTTGATGAACCACCTAAATTATTATTTTTATCGACTGAATAACGGTTCTGATCTTGATTAAGTGGGCCTCGTTTCCAAATTCGAGGCGCGTGTAATTTGAAAGTACACGCGAGTGACTGCAACCATTATTCCATTAAAAGGCTAAAGTAAAAAAGAGAAAGATGCAATTACTAAAGGCCCCTCCACTTTATAATATTTTACAAATCACATTTTCAATCTGGCCGAGTGTATGGTATAATCATGGGGAGATAATACAGTTACAGCCATCCAGCACATTGATAGGCGATCCAAACCGTTGATCATGGATGCCAGGTGCTCCAAACAAGCCCTAATTTAAGATCATAGATCCCATCAGGCTCCCTGAATATCTGAGTGTCCATCACAATGTTTGGTATGTGGGCCATCCTAACATGGAATTGGATTTTGGACATTGAGTTTATATCGTTGCTTATTTTCCATCGTCTGTTTGTTTGTAGGTATGGATCCAGCCATTAATAGTTACATAACTGACGGCAGGAGATGGCCCACCGAATATAAAATATACACGCTTTGGATTCCATCAAGGACAAGAGCCTTTACTGGAAGAAAATGATCAGATGGGTTTTCGGTAATTTCACAAACGAGGGCACTTTGAAATTTAACAAGTTAAAAGTTGCTAAAAAAGGAATGAGGAAGGCTTCTTGCAGTTGCTCCTTGTAGTAATCTGTTTACGTGCAGGAAGCGGATTGGCTAGTGTACCTCACACCAGCTATATAGCTGCTGTAGGTACGTGTCGTGGGAAGACGAGCAGTGACGCTCCTCGAGCTCCGAGTTGTACGAACGGTTCAAAGGAGATCAAAGTTACGTGGGCCTCATAGTGATGTATTTGTTACATCTACACCGTTCATCTAGTTTTAGAGATCATTTTAGAGCATTATCCAAAAAAACGAATCATATCCAAAGATCATCTGGACCACACCAGAAATAGCAGCGGAGATAATGATATTCACCGTTAAAAAATTCGCAGGGCCCATAATAACGTTTATTTTCCATCCAATCTGTTCATAAGTTCAAAAAGACCTGAATTAAGAGTAAAAACAAATTTCATGTAGATCCAAAACTTCTGTGACCCAAAAAAGGTTTCAATGGTAGACGTTTAATCCCCCACTGTTTTTTGTACCGTGGTCCAATTGATTGTTAGATCTATCTTATTTTTCGTCTCAAGCCTTAAGACAAGCTCGTCAAATGGATGGACGGTTTGGATATAACACATACGTGATGATCAGACTCATAGAACTTCTTACGTCAATAAAGCAGCTATGTAGCCGGTGTGAGGTACACCAGCCAATCCGCTTCCATACGCGCAGCGGTGGTTCCAATATATTGAATCCTGTCCACTTATTATATGGACCACTTTAAAAAAATCTCTACCCGAAAATGCTGACCCATACACGTGAAAAGATGGACGGTTTGAGAAGGATATACAAGTCGCCATTCCGGGTACAGGCACCGCAGCCTTTCGCAGGAAGTTCCTGCGCTGGGAGCAAGGTAGGGCCTACCATGATTTTTTTTTGAGAAATCCACTCCGTCCATCCGTTTTCAGATATCATTTCAGTACGTTTCACCAGAAATGAGGCATATCAAAAACTCAAATGGGACACATGAGAGGGGAAATTGGGGAAGGAAATTTCAACCGTTGAAACCTTCCTGGGCTTCACCTTGATATTTATATGCCATCTAAACCTTTTACTAGGTCATTACCACTGGGATGAAGTGAAAACAACAAAAAAAAAAAAAAAAGAAATAGCCTAATACGAAGATTTTGTGGCCACACGTATGTTTCAACGGTAGTAACTGAATTGCCTCTGTTTCCTCTCGTGTGGCGCACTTGAGCTTTGGATATAAAATGAGCTCTAAAAACGAATGGACGGGTGGATTTCTCACCAACATCACATTGTCCCCACCTTGCATCCCAGCACAGGAGCTTCCCATGAAAGAATCCAAACCATCCATTCATTTTTTCTAGATCATTTTGGTATACAAGACTAAAATTGAAGAAGATCCAAGGCTCGAGTGGACCACACAGTGGGAAATGAATGGCCGCCACTAAAAACTTGGTAGGACTGGCAGAAGCTTTGATCAAACTGATGTTCGTGTTTTCCCGTCATCCAAATCTATTTGTCATTATGGACGAGTTAGATGGCACGCATACATCACGGTGGGCCCTAGGAAGGTGTCATCGGTGGGGCTTATTATCATCTCAGCGTCGTCCACTCCAGCCTTGGACGGTTGGACCTCTCTCATTTTTGGTCTCTGACCTTAAAATGTCCTGAATAAGCGGATAAAACCCATGCATCATGGTGGGGCCCACAAAGCCCTGAACCGAATCTTTCCAGGTAGGGTAGGACGCAATCCAAGGGGCACGTGCAGGAGATTCACGCGTAAATGGACAAGGTGGTGACCAACATTTCCAACATCCTGGCGACAAGACTTGTGGGGCCCACCATGATGTGTATTTTATCCCTACGGTTTATCCATTTTTACTAAGTTGCAAGTTATTTTAATGCATGAGTTAAAAAAATAAAGTATATCTAAAATTCAAGTGGACCATACCATAAGAAAAAAAAAAAAATGAAATTGGGTGCCTAACATTAAAAACTCATGGGATGCCACAAATTCAAGCTACTATCCGTGTTTTCTTTTATTTAAGCCTATGTAACCTCTTTTTTTTCTTTTTTTCACTCACTCATTTGGTGGTGCGATTTCACCACCTATGGGTACTCGAACCCTTGACCAAGTGTTGAAACTCCCAAGAGTTTACCATCGGAACAAGAGTAAGGACCCGCTGTGTAACCTTATCAATGGGTTAGATGGCAAACAAACGTTATGGTGGGCCATACAAAGGTTTAAACAGTGGATGTAGTTAGCCCTATTATTTCGTGTGATGTGTTCCATTTAAGCTTTGGTTATAGTTTAATTCTAAGCTCATGTGCTAAAATGAGCTACTAAAGTGGTTGGATGGTGTGAATAAAACATATGCATTATGCCTGCATGGAGCATAATATCAGTGGTGTTGGGTCACCATCCAAACTAGTTCGTGGTCAATTGTCTCATGTTTACAATGTGACAGAAAATTCAAGCAGGCCACACCACAGGAGAAAATTGGATAGGATATCCACATTAGTTGTGTGTGGGGTCACTGCTGTGATTTTATATTTCATCCAATAATCTTTCGTCATGAGAATGAGATGTCTCAAAAATCAAGATATTACCATGTGGGGGCACACCATGAAAATGGGATGTCTCAAAATCAAGACATGGTATGTCCCACCTGAATTTCCTTATGGAAGGGGATGGATCTCATGTAGAGAAAGCCTTTTCCGCCCCTACCTCGGCTGCAAACCTCAAACTAGCGATGTGGGTGGGACCTTGGCCTTAAGGCACACCTCTATGTATGCATTGTATATCTATGTTATCAATTTATTTTTCAGCTTATTTTAAGGCATGGTCCTAAAAATGAAGGAGATATAAGTTTAAGGTGGATGGATAGTTGGAAACCATGATTATTGTCCATTAAAACTCTCTTATGGGCCACAAAAGTTTCGTATCAAACTCATATTTATCTTTTCATTTTATCTTATTTGTGTGACCCTATCAATAGGCTGGATGGTCAATAAACAATAGAGTGAACAATATGAAGATTTTAACAAAGGGGTTAAATGACCATGGTTTCTTATTGTGTGATTCACGTGAAATTTTAATCTACTTCAAATTTTGGACCAGTAGACACCCCATTCATTGGACAAATGGCTAAATGTCAGCTATTGACTTTACATGAACCTTAATCAGATCATTTACACACGTAAAAGCATGCTAGAAAGATAACAGACAATCTAAAAGGTGGTACACATGAAATACGGCTCATAACCCACCACCATGTAGCCAGTTGTGATCTCACGGCTCGAGGTAGTCAAGTTTTGTCGTAATCGGCCACCCCTTAGCTAGTTTTGATCAAAACCCACTACTGCGCAGTCGATTTCGATCATTTGCTGTGTTAGATCCATCATAGCCTCATTCCTTATTAGTTTTTATTTGGTTTTGCCGAACCTTACTCCATGCCCATTCAGTAGTACCCATTTTGGAGGATTGACAAAAATGAACCAAAGTACATGCTACCATCGGATCACTTGGTTTTGCGTATTTAAAGGTATTTCCGCACTCACACAAAAAAAGGAAGAAAATAGAAAGGAAAAATAAAAAGATGAAGAGGAAAGGTGAAGAGTAAGTCCAAATAGTTTAGACAAAGAGCTAGAGAAAATAGGAATGATAAATTTGAGAGCTAGTTTAGGAGGAAGAAGGCTCTGCCGAATCATCCACAAGCTTCCTTTTCTCCATCCATCTTCAAGCCTTTTTAAATTACCTCTACCTTTTTCCCTTTCTTTAATAAAGAAAGTCAATAGCTAGTATCTAGTTAATGGTCAATCCTTATTTCTATCCACATACTTCTAACAAATTTAAAGTGCTTGCTCACATTGTCATACTATTTTAATTTCATTTTTATTTGTGTACATTATTACCAGTAGGTTTTGTATAAGATAAAAGTGGTTTAAAGGAATAATCAAAAGTTTAGTATCGCCTTTTTCTTATCTTACTTTCTTGTCAGTTCATACGTTTCCTATAGTTGAGTTCATTTCTCAGTTTATATAGGCTTTATAGGCTATTATAATATTTTGATTTCTTTAGTTTGTTGGAAGTTTCTTGAATCCCCTTTTAAAAACATACGCCCTGATAAAGTATAAACCATGCTCTACACGGGTGGAAAAAGTGTCGAACCCCTCAATTTTTTGTAACTGAGATCCTTGCCCAAAATCTACGGTATAAATCAATCCATGAGTCATTCAAGGGAATGATTCTTCAAAATCCTTGTTACTTGGGTGACTATATGGATCTTAATTGACCGTAGATTCTTGAACATCTTTTTTCTCGCTAGTGGCGACTCCTTAATTGTTCAAATAAGTATATACACTCCACTTTCAAATAACAATTAAGTTTGACTATTTAAATCATTTGACCTATGGTCAAAACACAATGGTTGAAAACATGTCTAGTAGACAATTAATAGGCCAAATTAGACCATTTACAATAACCAATTCACAAACCTACTAAAGTGTAGCTAACTTTAGTATTGTGGTCATATGATAGTCGACTTAGATCAAAACTAGCCACCACGTGGGCGACTTTGATCAAAATCGACAAGCTTCTAGCCAGTTGTGGGGTTCTATTGTGCTTGACCAATCACAACTCCAATGCCCTTCAAGCTTGCTTCATTTGTTCAAAGCCTTACTCCATGCCAAGTTAACAACCTTTAAACAGATGCTTAGCAAAATCGAACCTATTAAAACATCCTTACGTATCCATTTCTTAAACTCTTATTTAAGAATGACTTTACTATTAAAGAGAAGAAAAGAATGAGGCTCAAACTCAAAGGGAATCTATGATAGAGAGAAAAAAGAAGAGCAATAGAAAGAAAGGAAAGGTCGGAGTTGAAGCTAGAGGCAGAACCATTTACCCTTAATCGTCACTCCTTGAAAGTTAGGAAGCTCATTCTTCCTCTTATTTCTTTAACATTTCCTTACTGAAGCCTTAATTTGTATCTATTTCTTTTAAATTCCACACAGTCCCTAAAATCACCCCTATTTATTTACCTATTTACTTTATTTAGTTCTAGTCAATACGTTCTACTCTGACATCATGTGGAGTATGCTCTACAATTGCCTATTTGGATGATCGATTATAGCAAAAAACGTGATTTAAGGGGATAGTCGAAAATATAGTATTATGTCCTTTCATATCTTCATATAGCTTTTTTATTTATCATCTTACGTCAATTTCTTTTATTGCTTATTTAGGATATAGTTTTACTTTCTTTATTTTTTTTTTGCATTTCTATTAGTAGGCTCTATTCTGACATCGCGTAAAGTATGTTTTACAATTGCATCTCTTGAGAAAATTATATATCAGAAAATATGATTTAAAGGAATGATCGAAAGTTCAATGTTTTATATTTCAACACTTTCGTCGAAAACTTTACTTCCTTTAATTTTCATTTTGCTTTCAGCTATCTAAAGTTAATAAATTATTATAATATATGTAAATCTTATTATTTTATTAGAAATTTCTTGAATCTCATTTGAAAGCGTATTGCCTGATAAAGTAGATAGTGTATTATACACGAGTGAAAAAATAGTGTCTAATCCCTTCATTTTTCATAGCTAAGACCCTTACCCTTAATCCATGGCGATACCAAACTAAGAATCATTCAAGTCGAAAATTCTTTGATCTTTCCGATTTCTAGACAATTCTATAGATTTTAGCCAATCGTAGATTTTGATATATTTTTTAGCTAGTGGTGATTCCGTAAAAAGGTTGAGACGGACCATTCTGTAAACATTATAAAAGGTATTACACAGCTAATGAAACCGAACTGAGTCAATCACACAATCCTCCGGGATTCAGCATTCAAAGGATATGAGTAAGTTGTATAAGATATTACAGACGCTATTTATGCTATCATTATTTCTCTCGTAACCTTTCTCGTGAAGCTTTTCATGGAGGCCTTGGTTTTATGATTTGCTGAAATTTTAAATATCATCATAATAGAATTGTTCGTGACAACTTAGCACCCATTTAGATGCATTAATTATAAAATTGTGAAGGACGTATGCTCTGCAACTTACTAGGACTTCAAATCATGTCAAATAAAAAATATGATTAATTCTAGTCCCACATCTATTATTCTATCATAAACACTCATCGTTCGACAACGTGTAGCCATTAGACAATCTAGAAACAATTGGATGCCTCATGAGCATACCTAAATTTATTTATTTATTTATTTATTTTGGGGGGGGAGGGGGGGGAGGGGTCCCTTAAGCATTCACAACAAGCATCTATGTTAACCTTGAAAAATGTACTACACACAACTAAAGAAAATGAGCCAAATGAATCTTTCATATTCTTAGGGTTCCACGTCAAAGTAAACGAGTAAGGTACATGCAATGCGAGCGACGTTCATGACACTACTATTAGCTGAATGTCGATTATTGACTTTCACATGTACCTTAATTAGATCATTTATACAGGTAAAAACATGCTATAAAGATAATTGATAGTCTAAAAGTTTGTCACATAAAAAATACAGCCAGTAATCTATCATCGATAACTGGTTTTGATCTCACGGTTATGGGGTAGCCAGGTTTTGTCAAAATCGACCACCCCTTAACCGGTTTTGATCAAAAGCGACTATTAAGTGATGGGTTTTGATCAAAACACACTACCACATGGTCGGTTTTGGTCTTTTACTATGTTAGATCATTCACAGCCTCACCATCTATTAGTTTTCATTCAATTTTACCAAATCTCATTTCATGTCCAATGAGCAGTTCCATGTTTAAAGGATGACATAACCGAACCAAACTACATGTCACCTTCAGATCATTTGAGTTTGCTCATTTAAAGGCATATTCATATTCACCAAATAAAGAAAAAGGAGGAAACGAGAAGTAAAAAAGAAAAAATAAATAAATACAAAGTGTGTCATGCTCCAAAATATGGGTATCGAGTAGAGTAACCCGAACCCGAATCCCAAGCCCGTGAGGTATAAGATTCATTTTATTTAAGTCTATATAACTATTTTCATTCTTAATATACCAAGATTCCTAATAACATTATTTACATCAACTAAGCACAATAAAATCTCATATCACTATTTTAAAATAACTAAATAAAGTTAACTTAACTTTAATGCATCATTCTATCACTAAAACAGAACTGAGTAAAAGGAAATACATAATTCCTTAAGTATAAATTAAAACAAAAGCAAATTTAATCCCTATGACTGAGTATGACTTTGACTTATCAATAATAACATGCCCTATCGAAGTAATCATATCTTGTACCTAAAATTGTTTAAACACCCTTAGTACAACAACTCAATAGGATCATTTTCATCCCAACATAAATTTGTATGTTAGTATCATAATACACCTTCATAGGAATAAACGATTAAAAAAATAACATTTAAGGATATAATAATTATTCACAAAAAGATTTTAAATAAATAAAATGATTCCATAAATGATTAAATTAAAAATGCACGCATCTACAATTAATTTAAAAATATATATACTATGATGATCATTTAGGGAATGATCCTAAGCAGATCACCACGTGATATCTTTTAGGGAACGACCCTAGGCAGAGTACAACATGATTTATTTTAGGAGTTAATCCAGGCAGCACACTCGTGTGTATATCTTTTAGGGAATTATCTAGGGTAGAGCACTCGTGCTGATCTCTCGAGAGTGACTCAAGGTAGAACACTTGTGTGTATCTTTTAGGGAATTATCCAGGGCAAAACACCCGTGTTGATCTTTTAGGAGAGCACCCGTGTGTGTATCTTTTAGAAAATTACCCAAGGTAGAGTACCCGTGCTGATCGTCTGAGAATGACCTCAGGCAGAGCACTCGTATAGTGATATTTTAGCCATACATTTTACAATTTCACAATTTATGTATATAAAATATAACTAATTACAGCTACATTATATCAACAATGTATTCTCCCATAAATTAACGCATCACATATATAACAATTCAGATTTTTATTGAGAAACAACTACAACAACAATACCATGAAATTTTGAATAAAATAATAACATCTTCATGGTAACTCCAAAAAGGCATATACTATAAGGGAAAAACATACATAATATATTTGCATATAAGTAATCATCAATTCAATATGTACCTTATTTAATAACAAAAAAAGAATTCATGAATTTATAAATAAAATTAATAACTATTTGATGGTAATTCAAGAATGCATATATGATGAAGAAAGAACAAAGATAAATTATTCAAGATATTTATGTACAAGTAGTCATCAATCTAATGTGTACATTATTCAATAATACATCAACACAAAATGATCCAATGCATATGATATTTACATATAAATCTCAGTGTTGGCTGTGAGTTAGATCACCTACCTGATGCGTGACTTGTGTCAAGAGACGGCTATAACACAACTCAACGGTTGATAATATTGTCGAGGATATTGGTACCTTCTCTAATGGCAACTTGTTGATCGATGGTTTTTTGACAATTTACATTTTTCAAGGATGATGAAGTTTGATGCAGGAATCTTGGGAGGTGAGAGATTAAGGCTTTAATGGAGATTCGTCAATGGTTTCAGAGGTTCGTGGCTTTATGGTTGAGGTAACGTGCATACACAATGCACGTCACTGGTTATTATCATTATTATCAACGGTATATTTTTTGTAAGATGAATGGTTTGGATAGCTTTGGATGTAGATTCATTCTGTTGTCGAGCGAAGAAAATGGGAGAAGTGGGAGAGAGTTTCAGGATATTGGTTTGGTAGTGATGTATGTTTCACATTATGTGTGTATATGTTTTTCATTTTTTTTTAAATATGGGTTAAAATGACAAGATCCACCGAATGAACGGATCGGATCAGGACCCTAGACCACTTTTCTGGTGGTTTGGAAGTAATAGATGGGTCCGAGGGCCTTTTATTATGAACGAAGAAAACGAAAGAGAAAAAAAAGCTCGGGAAGATTGGCTAACGCACATTTCTTGTCATATATTTTATTTATTTATTTATTTACCCAATAGGCCCCATAGTGACGCTACAAGGAATTCATTTCGTTCATCTGTTTTTCCTGGTCATGCTGGGGCATGAGTCCAAAAATGAAGGTGATCTAAAGTTATGGTGGGCCACACCAAATGAATCAGTGAGACTTAGTTCTCACCATTGAAATTTTAAAAAATGGATTGTTACATAGTCAGTAGTTTAGACAGAGAGCCAGAAAGAATAGGAGGGAGAAATTTGAGAGCCAAATTAGGAGGAAGAAAGCCATGTCGGATTGTTTACAGACTACAGGCTTTATTTTCTCCATCCATCTTCAAGCCTTTCTAAACCACCCCTGCCTTTTTCTCTTTATTCAACAGAGAAAGTCAATAGCCAATATTTAGCTAAGGCCCTTATTCTTATCCACATACTCCCAAAAAATTTAAAGTACTTGCTCACATTGTCATCCTATTTTAATTCCATTTTTATTTATGTACCCTATTACTAGTAGACTTTGTCCTGATGCCACTTTGAGTATGCTTTATAGTTGATCCTTTTGGGGATTATATGTATTAGAAAAAGTGGTTTAAAGGGATAACTAAAATATTAGAGTCATCTTTTTCTTAACTTACTTTCTTGATAGTTCATACATTTACTTTAGTTGAGTTCATTTCTTTGTTTATACATGCCTTATAGGCTATTATAATATTTTAATTTATTTAGTTTGTTGGAAGTTTATTGAATCCCCTTTTAAAAATAGATGCCCCTACAAAGAAGAAATTGTGCTTTACATGGGTGGAAAAGAGTGTCAAAACCCTTTCTTTTTCGTAACCAAGACGCTTGCTCGTAATCTACAGTGCAGATAAATCCATGAGTCATTCAAGAAAAGGATTCTTCAAATTCATTGTTGCCTGAGTGATTCTAAGGGCCTTAGCCGATCGTAGATTCTTGAGCCTTTTTTTTTTGGCTAGTGACAACCCCTTGAGTGCTCAGATGAGTATAGACACTCCACATTCGAACAATAATTAAGTTTGGCTACTAAAATCATTTGATCTCTGATCAAACACGGCGGTTGAAAACATGGCCAATAGATAACTGTTGGGCCGAATTAGTCCATTTATAGCAGCCAGCTCAAAAACCTACCAAATTGTAGCCAACTTTAGTATTGTGGTCATAAGATGACCGACTTAGATGAAAACCAACCACCCTATGGGTGGCTTTGATCAAAATCAGTTATTCCGTAGCCGGCTTTATTTAAAATCGGCTATCCTTCGATTGCATGGTTCTATTGTGCATGACCAATCACAACTTCACCGTCCTTCAAGCTTGTTTCATTTTTTCTAAGCCTTACTCCATGCCAAGTCAGCAACCTTCAAACAAAGGCTTGACAAAATCGAACCTACTTAAACACCTTTACATATCCATCTCCTAAATGCCTATTTAAAGAGAGCTCTGCTATAAAATTATTATTTTTTTTAAGGGAGAAAGAAAATAATGAGGCTCAAACTCGAAAGAAATTTGTGATATAGAGAAAAATAAGAGCAACAGAAAGAAAGGAAATGTCAGAGTTGAGGCTTGAGGCATAGCCTTCTACCCTTAACTGTCGCTCCCTGAAACTTAAGAAGCTCGGTCTTACTCTTATTTTTTCAGCATTTCTTTGCTAAAGCCTTAATTCGGATTTATTCCTTTTTCACTTTATGCATTCCTTAAAATACCTCTTCTTTATTTTCATCTTTACTTTATTTAGCTTTAGTCTTTGAACATTGGTTCAATAGGTTATACTCCGACGTCACGTGGAGTATGCTTTACAATTGCCTCTTCGGAGAATCAATTGTAACAGAAATGTGATTTAAGGGGATAAACAAAAATCCAGTGTTACGTCATTTCAAATCTTCATATAGGTTTGTTATTTATTATTTTGCATCAATTTTTTCATGCTTATTTAAGATATAGCTTTACATTTTTTATTTTTTATAGTATTTTTATTAGTAGGCTCCGTTCTAACATCGCGTAAAGTATGTTATACAGTTACCACTCTTTAAGATATTTTATATTAGAAAATGTGATTTAAATGAATAACCAAAAGTTCAGTGTTTTATATTTCAATGCTTTCGTAAAAAACTTTACTTCATTTCATTTTCATTTCGCTTTTAATTTATTTAAAGTCAGTAAATTATTGTTATATATGTAAATCTTAATATTTAATTGGAAGTTCCTTGAATCCCCTCTGAAATTGGTAAAGTAGAGGCCGTATTTTACATGAGTGAAAAAATGATGTTTAATCCCATCATTTTTCATAACCAGGGCCCTTACCCATAAATGTGGTGCATACCAAATCAGGAGTCATTTAAGTTAGAAATTATTCAATTTTTACATATCTAGGCGATTTTATGGATTCTAGCCAACCGTAGATTGTAATGCCTTTTTTATCTGGTGTCAGTTCCACAAAAAAGTTGAGACGAACCATTATGTAAATATTGTAAAAGGTATTACACAACTAATCACACCAAACCGAGCCAATCAAATTAATCACACGATCCTCTGGGGCTCAGTGTCCAAAGGATACGAGTAAGTTGTATGAGTTGCTACATCTAGAGGTGGGCATGTCTGACCCGATCCGGTGGATTCGACCTGATCAGGCCCAATCCGACCCGTTCCAAACTGAACCGAACCGACTGCACGGATCGATGCGGATCGAGTGTGTCCATCCAAATCCGACTGTTTTTTGGGTCAGGTTCAGATAGTGGTCTATTCAGACCGATCCGATCTGAAAACTCAATCCGAAAGGATACAGACCGATCCGACCAGACCCGATCTGGAGTGGGTAGTCAGGTAGTATAAATAATATTTTTACCTTAAAAAATTACCCACCAAAATCATTTACCCCTCTTTTCTTAGCCTACCCTCTCCCGCTCGGACGAACGAGCGCTGCCTACCCGATCTTCTTCCTCTCCTCTTCTTCTTCAACGCTTGATCCGAACCCACCAGTTGTTGCCTGCATGACACCCGTATTCTGCTCATCTGGCCGTCCGTCCCTGTCTGCATCGAATCGGGTAAGTAATGTTGAGGGAGATGAGGAGGAGGGCGAGGTTATGGACGGTTGAGATGAGGCGGAGGAATGGGGTTGGTGGTGATGTTGATGTGGAGGCGGATTTAAGGAGGGTGAGGTGGAGGAGGAGGGTTAGGGTGAGGTACGAGAGGAGGGCGGTCATGAGGAATTATCGGGAGGTTCCCCAGGTATGGTGCTCTATCCATCGGAAGTTGGCTATAGCTGGGTGCTCTACTAACCAGTGGTGCAGGTTAGCATACAATAACTCCATCCAACGGCGCATGTTAGTAGATAATGCTCTCTCTCTTTCTATCTCCCTCTCAAAATGGTAGTAGTGTTTATGAATTGCGCTCTGCGGGGATGTGATGATAATGGGCAAAAACTTTACTCTAGCAAGGTATGATGGTTCATAGGTAGGCATTGAAAAATTGTATTCATGGCATACTTTTAGGCCATATTTACCGTAGAAGTCGTGGGTCCCATTATAGATTATTTATGGACTAAAAATTGAACTGAGTTGATATATAAATTGGCTGATTGGAGAACGTCTAATGAATGGTCCATGAAAATAGTCAATTATGTTCGTCACTTGGATAATAAAATTGTTCAGTCAATCTAATTTTAAGATGATAACTTTTCAACATTAGTTGCAAGCGCGTATAAAGGGTTCCTGTCGCGGTCTCACAACGACGTTTGTCTTTCTGTGTATTTTCTTTTCTCCTTGTTTCACTTTTTTTTTTTTTTTTTCTTTATCTTTGTCGCTAAAAGAGATATTCGCGGAAGGATTATGACAACATTCGGGGCACACATACCAAAATTCTTGAGAGATCCAGGCCACTCGTCGCATGGGAACCACATGAACATTTTCTGGATCGGAAAATGAAGGTCCAATCATCATTTATGATCTCTCTCTTTGCTCTTCTGCCCTCAAACGGTTAAGGAGAAAAAAGAAAAACTATCCGAAATAACAGTCATATATGTCATCAATAAAAATCTACTCACAACGTCTTTTTGAGCATGCTCTATCTATGGTGGGTTTGGTCTAAATAGGTGCCAACTCGATCTGACTCGGTATTTTTGACTGGGTCAGACTCGGTTCGGATTAGCCCAGCCCATACCCTGATCGGATCAAGTCAGGCATGCTGAACTCGGTGCCAAGTTGGGTCAGGCCTTTTTCAAAACCAGAACGGGTCCAGTTGGACTTAAATCGGTTCGACTGGACTCGATGCCCACCTCTAGCTACATGCATCATTCATGCCATCGTTATTTCTCTTATATCCCCTCTCGTGAAGATTTCATGGAGGCCTTATCTACGGGACTTGCTGGAATTCCGGATCCTGTCCTAATGCGAATGATCTCGACAACTTAGCACCCATTTAGATATATTATAATTAAGTTTGCAAAGTACGTGTGCTCTGTGATGTGCCGGGACTCTGATCCAGTCGTCTCACAAATTTGATCAATTTTAGTCCATATCTATTGCTTTATCATACATCCTCATTGTTTGATTATGTGTATTAACACCCTCGAAAAATGTATGTCACATCCTCGTGTCCACCGTTAGTTCACGAGACCATGCTGCAAAATAAGCTTTTTAAAATAATAGACGTACAGTAAGGATATACAATGCATACATTGAGGTAGCCCTAACTCCTAAGGTATGGGTCCTGCACACGTCACTGCTTCTGGGGTTGCACTCTAGGTTATCCTTTGCCACTTAGATGGACGGTCCTGTTTACAATTCGCCCTATAAGGTCTATTGTGGAGAGATGGCTCCACATTATCCGGTTCAACCGCACCTACGGTATCATCTATCTGATTTCAGCGATAAAAAGTAACAGCTCACGCATCAGATTATCTACGCGCACATGAAAATGGACCTTTAGCTTGTGAGCCAAAACCAAAAATCCCCACACATGTGGCAATGGACCATCCTGATTTTCTGTACTGTCCGGATCCACTGATAGGTACCTCGCACGCTGGTACCCAAACGCGCATGCCACACGTGCAGAGCTCGCTTTTGCCTTCGAGTCTGCCACCAATAGTACTTACAAAAGGGAAAGACAAAAGGCAGTTATATAATAGTCTCGCAGCGCATGTTACTTGATACGCAGGCCCTTAGAAATTGCACACGTGTCATACACTAACTCAAGAAAAACCGACCTGTGAAACTCTATCAACATGTCACAGCATCAAAATATTATTTATTGAAGAATCTTAAACTATGATTAAAGGACACCTGTTTGTTGAAATACAACCGTTGGATATTTATATTTTTAACCGGCCAAAACGAGTAGCCATTGGATATTTTTAATCAGTGTAATGTTTGTTTTATGATACATCTCAACGAGGAAACGTAATTTGGAAAGTTTAAATTGATTTATTTGTATCCTAAGAAAGAAAAATTTAAGTGCCTGCGTATCATGCATCACTTGTGCCAGAGTATTAAGTTTTTGTCGGACGCGAATTTCCTTTGTCCCCGTCGACAGGAAGTTTGTGTGTTTCGGAATGTATGTGAAACCTGCATAGATTTATGTGAGAAATCTAATCCCTCCATCAATTTATTAAGATCAAAATGGGAAAGAAATCAAAAGAAAAGGCAGCTTCAAAACTGATGTGGACCACACGATAGGAAATAGTGGGGATTCAAAGTACACCATTGGAAAATTTGTGCCGTTCACAGAAGTCTCAAATTAGGATAATACCTGCTCAAACAGTTTCTCTAGTGGTAATAACCTTTATGAACGGTTTGGATTGGATATGAACATCATGGTCAACTCCAGGAAGGTTTCAACGGTGGAAGTTTCAATTCTCAGTGTTTCCTGTCGTGTGGCCATATGATTTTGTATTTGTGTTATTGTTATATTCCTATTCTATTCTGAGATTAAAAAACTGATGGACGGAGTGGATTCCTTACAAAAATTTCCGTGGGCCCCACTTAGCTTCCGACCAAAGTAACTTCACGTGGGCTGGGCACATGCAAGTCACCTACGTTTTTGTCGAGAGAAAAGCTCTGATACTCTGGCAGAGCTGCATGGTACACATACAGGTGATTGAAATTAAACAGTGATTTCAAATATATCACAACCTACAATTAGTATTTGAAATTAAATATATCTCCCTACCACATTTGTGGACATTTGATGGACGGCTAAAATTAAAAGTTGGAAATTTAAAAGTATCCAACGGTCTTATTTCAACAATCAAGTGTCCAGGAATGAGAGGTTAGTGCTTGAAACCGATCTAATATTTTGATTGTATATTTAAATTACTGAGTTGCAGAATTAGCTGGTTTAATTCGAGTTAATATACGACATCATTGCCCACTTTTAAGTGCCTGCGTATAAAGTCTCCTACGCCGCTGGAGTATAAAATAACTCCCCAAAGAAACATCGCGGATTGTGTCGTAACTCACTAGTCACTACGCTATGTCGTGGTGATAAAACTGTATGGGGCCCACGTTGATGTATTTGTCATCATCCACACCGTCCATCCTTTTTTATATATAATTTTAGTATGTATGAAAAAAATTGAAGCATACCCAATTCCCAAGTAGACCACACCATAGAAAAAAGTGTGGATAATGACGTCCACCGTTGAAACATTCCTAGGGCCTACAGTGATTTTTATTTTTCATCCAAACCGTTCATGAGGTCGAACAGAGATGGATTAAGGGAGTAAACAAGTATTACCTTGATCCAAAACATCTGTGTTCCCCAATAATTTTTCAACGGTAGAAATTCAATTCACACTGTTTCCTGTGGTGTGTCGTCCACTTGAGCTTTGGAATGCTTAAATTTTGTTATAATGTCCTAAAATGAGATGGAAAACGGATGGACGGCGTGGATAAGACACATACATCACGGTGGGCGCTGTACAGTTTACTCACAACGCTATACTCGCTACACAATCCGCTCTCCTAAAGCCAAAACCCCAGCCTCCACGCCAGCAATCTTTGTGATCCCTTCCTCCTCAACTCCCAACCGTCCGATCCTCACCTTTCTCCTCCATCTCCAGCCGTCCATTTAAAAACTCAAACCCACCCCAGATCCATCTCAAACACCCCAGCACCTGTTAAATCCCTTTCCTTCTCTATCTCCAAAGAAAAAACACACACACTCTCTCTCTTTCTGTCTCTCTCATGGCTACAGAAGAAGGCAGTAAACCTCCTTCCCTCAATCAATATCCTGAGGTAAAAGAAAAGAAATCAAAATCCAAGAAAATCACGATTTTCCTCACATCAAAATCCATTTAATTCCTGTTTTGTTTTTTCCTTTTTTCAGATGATTTTAGCAGCGATTACAGCTCTCAACGATAAGAACGGATCCAACAAATCCTCCATCTTGAAATACATCGAGTCATCGTACGGTAATCTACCGCCCGGCTACTCGGCGTTGGTGGCCCACCACCTTTCTAGGATGAAGGATTCTGGGGAGCTCGTGATGATCAAGAACAATTACATGCGGTCGAGCGACGCTCCCCCAAGGAGGGGTCGAGGGAGGCCACCGAAGCCGAAACTCCAGCTTCCGTCCAGCACGGTGGTCTCTTCGCCCAGGCCGAGAGGCCGGCCGCCAAAGCCAAAGGATCCTTCGGCTCTGGCGGCTAAAAAGGCCGTGGCGGCAGCATCTGGGCTGTCGCCACGGCCTCGTGGGCGGCCGCCTAAGAAAGCTCGCCCGGAGGCTGCTGGTTTGCCTAGGCCCCGTGGGCGCCCTCCTAAGGCCAAACCGCCTCGATTTGATTGAGATGTTCGATGACATTGTTGATTTTTTTCTTTCTTTGTGAGTGATGGTTATTTTAGGATTAGTGTGTGTTTGTAATTCCATGTACATTATGGAGCTGTTGAGGCTTCTTTGGCCTTCTGCTTATTTTAACAAATTGACTGTGTTGTGTTGGGTGTTAGCTGATTACCAATGCTGTTTTTATTTATTTATTTATTTATTATTATTATTATATATTTGGGTTTGGGCATATGGGTCCATGTTCTAAGTAATCCTGACTGTTGGTTTGATGCACCTTACTATGAATGGACCATGCCATGGAAGATCCTAGCCACCCATCTTGGGACATGTTTAAGTCGGGTGTGGACTATTGATGTGTTTCTTTTCTTTTAACTGTCTATTTGTAGGGGACAAAAATGGGTTAGGTTGTCCAAGGTCCATTCATGGTGGGTTGTCTGGGATATCGAAGTATGGGTCCTGGTTGTTGGAGCTGAACTGTAAATCAGCTTCTTTTGTTTGCTTAGAGAATGTTAGACATAGTATGCTCCATGGTTCTGTTATTACTGGCATTGGCCTTTGGGGTGTGTTTGGGTGATACCAAGATTTCAATTTAAGTATCAATTAAATTGACTGTTCTGTAACCTTATTACATAGTGAGGTGTTTGGTCTTGGTGGGACAATTTTGTAAGTTTGAAAGTTCCCAAAATTAAGAAGGGAACTTCAAGAAAAATTATTTATAATTGGGATTTGGAAAATCTTAAGTACAGTACAACTATTCTCCTTATTCCCTAGGAGAGTTTCTTTACATCAACAACCCCAATCTCTCTCTTGGGATTTGAAAAATCCTAATTACCAGTACAACTATTTTCCTTATTCCCTAGGAGAGTTTCCTTCCATCAACAACCCCAATCTGTGTGTGTGTGGACTTACAGTTTGGGCTAGTGCCTTTCTATGTGTGAAAGGCACATGGGCAGACCCCACCCTCTTGATTTTTGGTTGTTGACGCTTCCCTAGGATGTTGGGAGGGCCCCTTTACCATTATGTACAATTCTCTCTCTCTCTCTCTCTCTCTCTCCCCCCCCCCCCCTCTGTGTGTGTGCGCACATGTGCATGTGTTGTCTTTTTCTTCTTCTTTGTCATCTTCTCTTTGTGTATATCATTATCCATCCTCCCTCTTTCTCCATGCCCAACAATTTACCACACACTCCCTCTCTCATTCTTCTTCTTCATCTTCTCTTTTGCATATATCTACAATTTTAGCTGCCCAACATAGCTTTCAAAGGAGTTTGAATTTTTTGTTGAAAATTTCAAGAGACAATCAGTAACCCATTTTTCTAATCAATACCACATGAATTGAATTTTTCTTGTACTTAAAAAAAAATAAAAATGGATGGAAAGGTATTAGAGATTATTAATAGATTTAACCTTGAAACTCTCTTTAGTAAGGTTATGATGCATTAGAATGAGAGTAGTGTTGTGTTGATCTTGGTTAGTATGAATTGAGGAAATGGTTAGTTTATCTAGATTGTTGACCTGTGGGGCCACCGTATGGATAAGAATGTCTTGAAAATCTTTTGTAAGGGAAGACCAACTTTTGGTATTTGTTTTGATGAGGACATCACTTCACGTACACCCTTACATACGTATCAGATGAGGCGGGCCGCACTGATTTCTCTGTGACTAAGTGAGTATCCGTGATCGTGCTGAAAACCCCATGTGCATGTGCGGGCATCTAGAAGACCTCACACTGGGAAGATGTACATGTGCTGCTTTAGGGAGTGATCCAGACCGTTGGATCGAAGGGACGTGACGATCGGGCCATTGGATTACATGATCAGGCCATTGATTGTGGACCGTTCACACTAGATTTCTTAGATTTTATCAGCATTATTTGATTTAGTTTTGTTTATATTATGTTTGGACATCATTATGCGTGTTTTAGTTGATTTTAGTTAGACTAGGGCTATTTTCATCAAAATTCACAAAATATGGTGTTAATTGTAATTTTTCAACTTCCTTAAAGCTCTAAAAAGTGGGTGGGCATGTGACCCCCTCCTTCATTAAGTTTTTGTGATAAAAAAAAAAAAGAAAAACTCTTGTTTTCTTCTTCCATCCTCAAGGGATTTGAAGATATTTCCATGTGATTTGGAAGGGAGATTGGTGTGAGGCTAATCTCCATCAATGGAGGTGCGAGGTCTCCATCTATCCAACACTGTCACCTCTTTTCCCCTCTATCCACGTATTTTCTTCAGGTGCTTCATTCTTCTATTCCAAATCTTCATCTTCTTCTAAACTTCACTTTCTCATACCCATCAATAATGTAAACCATAACCATACTTCCTATATATATCTCAATCTCTTTACCCTACTTCTTATATATCTCAATCTCTTTACCCTACTTATATATCTCAATCTCTTTACCCTACTTCTTATATATCTCAATCTCTTTAACCCTAATTCACCCTAGGTTATATTAGGCCCTCTACTATGAAATACACTATACCCTATGCTAGTTGGATGTCCCTACATCCATTAGATCCTAGTTTCCTTTATTTAATGATCTTGTGTGACGATGTTGGTAACTTAGGCTAGGATTATGCATGATATCTTTTTTTTGTTCATGATATTTGTGATGTTTAAGGCAATGCTTGTGTCTTTTTTTGTTAATTGTTTTAATTATGTTACTTGATCTCACAAATCACAAGTTATTTGGTTCATGCATCAGTCCTGCATCAATTTGTTTGTAGTCCACTCATTGGTTAGAATTTTCTGGTGTGGTGGAGTTTTGGTGCGTTGACCACCCATGATGGGCACATTAGATTTGGTGTTTGGATTGCAAAACCATATTGGTATACATGATACTCACAGCCTAATGCATTAGTTCCTTATAGTCTCTTGATAGAAGTTATTTCTAATGCTCTTGGCAAGAAGAAAGTGGGGATCCATTGCCATAGATTGAACAATCTCAAGAGGCTATTATAGGGACTTAGCCAAGTTTGCTTCTTCTAGTACACTAGTAAGTTTGCTTCTTCTAGTACACTAGTAGTTATTTACAAATGAGTAGAGAATTAAAGAAAATTTTAAAAAATGATGCAAGTGTGCAGAGATCTTTGGAAGCTTTTAGAGTTTTTATTAGGGTTTTGTAGTGAGGATCTTTGTAGAATTGCCTATTAGGTTTGGCGTGTTTTAAACCATTGGATGAATGCCTATTGGCTTCATCTTATACATTGGTGTAAGTAAACTAGAAGGTTATTAAGTCTATATAAGGAGGGTTCTTCATTTGTAACCAACCTTAAGAACCTCAAAAGTTATAAGTGCTTGAGTTCCTTAGTGTAATACAAGTGCTCTATCCATCAAGTCATTCTTGTGATCACTCTCTTCTTTCAAATAGCTTGGCTACACTTGAGTGGTTGGTTGGCTTGTTCAAAAAGAGGGTTTTTTTTTTTTTTTTTTTTTTTTAAATAAAAATAAATTAAAATGACCCCATGGTTTTACCAATTCTAGCCATTGACCCTAACTTTCCAATTCTTATTTCTTTGGCTCTCTTACAGGTTTTGAATTTTTTCTGGGATCAAAATGCTCCTCTGCAAGGTTGGTATGTGTATGATGTTTGAGTGTTGTGGAAGTTAAAATGTCATTTTTAAAAAGAGGAGGGAGTGGGTTCGACTAAAGCAAGATTAGGCCCACACCATGGGAGATCTGATCTGCTCATTTTATTCGGGGCATCCTGGAACCATATAAGGTGTTGATTTCATCTTGATTCGAGGTCTCTGTGGCCTTCAAACTGAGATAACGATGATTGTTCATTCCGAATGTTTCTTTTATTGTGGTCCACCCTTGATGTCTTTTTCCCTCATTTTAGGGGCCATGCTATGAAATTAAACCCTCATTTAAATGGTTGGTGTGGATTTCAACAATTACTCACGGTGGGCCCTACAAAATCTATTCGAAAAAAAAAAGAGACCCATTTCGAACATTCCATTTTTTTTTTAAAAGAGGGGACCACCACAACAGAAGTTGTTTGACCGTTGTTGCCACCTTTATGGGACCCACCGACGTGTTTCCGGTGATTTTCTCTGCATTATGTGATTCAGAACTCTTTTTGGTGACTTTTTTTTTCTTTAGAGGGGGGACCACCAACCATTCCGAAAGTTCTTAACATTTGGAAGGTAGTTGTGTGGGGTGACTACACTCTCCGGTCACTCTCTAACGAGCCTCTGGTGAACTATTCACTTAGTTGTGGCACCCACATCAATTGTCAGGCCGAAAAAGACTTGTTTGTATATATCACTCTTTGGCTATTGTTGGAACTCATAGACGGCTAGTCCCTAATATGGTGGCTAAAGGTAAGATAGTGTAGGGAATATGACGTTTTTTTATAAAAAAAGGTGGGGCAGTAGTTGGAAATGCACAACGTTTGCTTGTCACTGGCGTTTGTTTGGTTTTATGGCGGGAAGTGCACTAGCGATAGTCACTGTGAGTGCACTACGACGATCTTGGTTCAATTAATTAAGGGGATTGTTGCTGGAAATGTACATTAGTGATCCTGGTGCAAATGGTCTTTGTGGATCGCACTTGGCCTTTGTGGATCGAATCTATCCTCTTTGGATCGAACTTGGCCTCTGTGGATCACACCTGGCTTCTGGATCGTACTAGGTCTTGGTGCAAATGCCCTCGAGAATTCACACTTTATGTTTTGTTAATTTATCTATACTAATAATAGTTTATCTGTCATGCATGACAAGTCCGATTTATCAAAGAGAACCTACTCTTTGGACTGTTATTGCAAAGGTGTCCTTGAAGTGCTTGGTAGAATTTTTAACTCCTTTGAAGGATGATTTTGGGTCCCCTAGGGAGTCTTGGCCCCATAAAAACCCATACAAATTGCTTTTATGGGGCCCACCTGTCATTGTGAGTTAAATTTATGTCATTCATTCAACTGGGGATCCAATTTCAGGGCAGGTGCACAAGAATGGAGAAAAACCTCATCACAAGTGGACCACAACAAAGGAAACAATTGTGAATGAGCATCTGATGTTAATGAATTTTGTGGCCCATAGAGGGCTTCAATTAGATTTAACTCAATGTTTTCTATGGTTCAAGTATCCTCTGAATAAAATGAGCGGAGCGGAGCAAATCTTCTATGGAGTGGGCCAAATCGTGATTTAGTGAGACCCACTCCTCTTTTTAGATAGGGGTTTCATGATGTTCACAACACTCAACCATCTTATGCATGCTATGCCTTGCAAAGGGACATTTTGGTCCCAAAATATTGGAAAACCTATTAGATGGCCAAAGAAATAAGGGAATGGAAAGTGGGGGTTAATGGCTAGCATCGGTCAAGCCATGTGACCATTTTAATAAAAAAAACTCAAAAGTGGGGTATTTTTATTTTTTTTTTTGGGTGTTGTGTTGTCTATGCTTTTGGAAACACAAATTGTGATAAGTGATATTAGATCTTGATCATGAAGGATATTGTGACACTTGTGGGATGAGGGAGACATGATGTTGTTTGATGTAACTAGCAACAACCGAGAATGTGGTAATGATGGTGGTCCAAGCAAGTCTAGGAGGGCAAATCCCATGACTTGGTGGTGTTATGGAGGCGCAACAAGCATGGTTAGAGATTATTGTAGTTGATAAGCATAATTGGCTTGAATTTATGGGTAGTAGGCGGCTTGGGAATCTCAATGGGGAGATGCTTAGGGCCTGTTTGGGCAAATGGATTATGGTGTATTTAAGGGTATTAGGTGGGATAGGATTGTTAAATCCCACCGACCCTACCCCCTGCGTGTTTGGGTGGCGTCGACTGCAGGTTTCGTCCGTCCTTCATTGTATTAGCAGAGACATGGAGGGATTGCAAAATCCACCCCCGTTAATACCTCCTCCGTCATTCCCTCCCCAGCTCTTCCCCACCCTTTGTTTTAGATTTGGGTCCTCGGCTTTTGGGTCCGAGGAGTTTCCGTTGTCGCCCATCGGCTGGTTGTCCGGCGTCGGAGGCATCATGACGGTGTAGTTGTTGAAGTCGTTGTGGGTGCCGTAATCGCCACCAATGTCAAGCTCTTCCTCGCGGGTGAGGCTCTGGATGCGGCCGCTCGACGTCCGGCGAGCGAATTCCACGGTTGGAGGTCGTCCGGAGGAGGACGACGAGGATTTCTTCGTCAGTGACGCCATCTCTGTCTCGGATCTAAGAATCGGTTGTCACTATCCGCCTTTTCTTCGGATCGGAGGTTGGGATTTTAAGGTTTTGGGAGGCAATGCTATGAATTGCTGGGGTTGGAGCCAACGAGGCCTGGCAATGTAAGGGATGTAGGGATTTTCATTTTCATTTTCATTTTCAAATTTTTTTTTCTTTTTTCTTTTCTTGTTTGAGCGGGAATCAAGATGCAGGGGATGAGATGTTTCTGAAGGAGAGAGGGAGAAAATTGGGTGGTTGGGAATGGATTTTCGAGTAGAACGGTGGAGAGAGATTGAATTTTGTGGTTGTTGGTGCTAAGAAGAGTGGATTGCGGGTGGTTTGCCAATACCATAGCACCCAAACATAACTGATGCTGGTCATGGGATTGGCGTCTACACCCAAACCACCTGACCATCACTGAAGGCATTAAATGCACCTGACTAGCTAATTCTATACACCACAATACACCCAAAGCTGTTTGCCCAAACAGGCCCTTAGTGAACTAAACAAGTCGACCTATACTTAATGTCAAGAAAATGGCAGCTTTCCATGATAATGTGCTTTAGAACATCGCTAAGCTATGAGGGTGTGAGTCTACCAAGGGGTTTTGTTTTCTTTTGGTTGTAGAGAGAGTGGAAGAGGGACCCACCCAATTGGTCCTTGATTGCTTTTGGTTGATACTAGGAGAGAGAGAGAGAGAGAGAGAGAGAGAGAGAGAGAGAGAGAGAGAGTCCAATGGTCTCATTTTCAATTGTTGGTAGATTCCATCATAATAGGTTTTGTAATCATAACTTTTCCTTTTTTTTGTTTCCTTAAGAAAATCATTAATTGTTGGTTCACCATAGCTCAACGTAGCTTTATCTTCTACAATAGTAGAGAGAGAGAGAGAGAGAGTCCAATGGCTTGATTTCTGGCTGTTGGTGGATTCCATCATAATGGGTTTTGCAATCATGCCTTTGTCTAAGGATTTTAAAATGCCTGAATCGGTGGTAAATGGATTCCATTTACCAACGCCGTATAACATTCTAAACACAACTTCATTTTTCTTTTACCATCGATTACCGTTGAATCCATGCTGCCAAATGACCCCTTAAAAGAAATCTAACAAGCCATTAGGAGAAAGTGATGTCAAGGTTAAAGGGGACATCCAAGCCACATGAGGTTAGGTGCTTCATTTACAACATGCCTCATTTGGCTAGGGAGTGGTTGAAGAGCCAATGTTATGGATGTTATAAGCCCATGAAGTGGGAGAACTAAACTTGCTTAATAGCTATGGTGATCATAGGGTGAAGAGTGCCCATAGAAGATGTCATTAGACTTGGTCTAGGTGAAGGAGAATGACAAGGGCTCAAGGCTTGGGTTTCTAAATATAGTGAGGGATGCCAAAAGATGCTGAGCCACTTCGGCAAGAATTGATGTGCTTAGATGTATAGATCAATGGGAAGGCCATGCAAATGATGGTAGACATGTGGGTAACCTGTGAGTCTTAGGTGAGAAGGCAAGACAATTAGGTTTGACATTGCTAAAGGGCTTAATTAGAATGAAGGCAATCATTTTAGAAGCCAAACCCATTTAAGATGGAGCATGGACGTCACCCTTAGGCAATTTTTAGCTATCCAAAATACAACTCAAGTGCATTGCAATGAGTGGGAAAGAATGAGCATTTTGTCAATTAAGATGGATGCAAACATCAACTACCAAGACAACTTTGTTAGCACACCATCTTAATACTTTGAGATGGTGAACATGTGTTATATTGCACCCACTTATTGGCTGTGTGGAAGCTGAAATTGTGTGGATAGTCTAACATGACACCATGCACTGTATGTAAAAGCTTAATGGAGCTTAAAATGGTTACCTTTCACTTCATGCTCCAATGGGGCTATCAATGTAATGGGAGGATGGTAGAATCTTCTACAACCAATGGATAGTTGGTTTCCAAATGGTGATTCACTTAGATGGACACTCTAGATGTTGATAGACATTAGTATTTACTTACGTGATTGATGTTTAAACTATAAAGAGGGCTTGGGATCATGTTCTTCTTGTAATGAAGCTTGGAATGCTCATTAGAGTGAAGAATCTTAGATCTTTTTGGGATAGAGCTTAGAAGGTTTGGGGAAGAGTGGAATACACTAGGGCGTCTAATTCACTAAAATCCATCAATTCCACAATGATCCGATTGCAAATTTTATAGAGAAAAAGCTCCAACGGATCTATAATGGCTAAATATTGATCAAATCAAGCGGCCCCTTTGATCGATCGAACTTAATTCAGTTATAAGGCAGAAAGCTCATTGAACACTTTTGCGCACTTTCGATCGATCGAACATCAATCCAAAATAGGGCAGAAAGTTTGTTGGATGTTTTTGCTCACCTTCAATTGATTGAGACCAATTGAAGGTTTGCCCGATTGATCGAAGATCGATCAAACTTGTGCATTTTGATTCTCAGTTTGAACATGCACTTTTGCACACGATCTTGTCGACATAAACTTGACGACTAAGGGTTTTTCTATTTAGAACAAGTCATTTAGGGTAGGTTGTTTTGGAACTAAGGGAGCCTAGGGCTAGGATTACCAAGGCACCTCATGATTTACCTGTTGCCTTAAGCCTTAATGCTTCAAGTTTTTGAGTCTTCAGTCTTAATTTCTCCCTGTGAAGGCTCAACTGACTCAAGACACCCCAGCTCACGTCATTGACAAAACCGAGGCACTAACAGATGCCATCTCTCAGAAATCAGGCCATTACCATCCTTAGATGACTACACATGTGCAGATGGATGAACAATTAGAAGAAATTGACCACCGATCCAAATTATATTTACACATGGCTGATCTATGGTAAGATCCTCTTGATTTTGAGATATGGCAGCTATATAGTGGGGATCAACTGATGAGACTTGACACCATTTACATTAAAACCTAGAGCTCCACTCGTCATTTATCCACATGTACATTTATTGTGGATTGTTGGCCAATTTTTAATTGTGAGTGTTTCCTTACAAGTGTGGTTTGCTTAATGAGCAAGCAAGCCAAGTTTGGGTTCAAGAACATGCATAGTTCTCACTTTTAGCGTATTTGCCTGTGAGGAGAGCAACCTTCACTAAATATTTGAGCAATGTGATACACACGTGTTTCTATCTATCCATTATATTTGGCAGGGCTCATTGTCGATATGCCTTGGCCCAAAAATCAGATCAAATCCACTTATTAGGTGATGCACTCAAGTACATGTGATATGCACCCCCTTGTATTTCGTTATAACCATCATCCATCATATGCATGTGTGACCCAACTAATCTTGTTCAAAAGGTTGTGTGGTCACCAGCTCAGCTTTTTCTTAGAATAGTACATTGCAACGATACCTTTCTCGTTGGCATTTGAAACCCGTAAATCTTTTATTTTAAGATATGAACTTCTACGAAGATGATTTACATGATTGATGATTATATGAACTGCAGTGTTCTTAATATCTAATTAGTATACATGATTTTTGCAATTTTGAGTCAAGTCGAAAGACGTGGCTGTAATCAAGGTGTTCCATAGCGGTAACGGTGGCTGTAACCGCCACTGCTGTTCCCGTTATGATGCGGGCTGTTACGGCCTTTTTTTTTCCTTCTTTTTTTCTTTTTTTTTTTTTTTTTTGGGGGGGGGGGGGGACCTATTTCGAGGCTGTTATGGGACTGTTATGGGCAGTTTTTTACTGTAACGGCCATTTTGGCCCTGTAACACATAACGGTTATGCCTGTTACTGTTATGGGACTGTTTTTGTAAACCATGCCTGCAATAGTTGCATGTGTATCACAAATTGTATTTGTCAAAGAATCTTGTTGTAACTCATTCCTAGGCGGTGCTCCATATACAAATGGTGAATATTAAGGCCATCCAATATGGTGCCCAAAGGTTTGTCATATGAAAGAATCGTTTTTTTTTTTTTTTTTTGGAAGCTTGTTGATATTGTGAAAAGCAAATCTCTGTTGTGGGACACTTGTGTTTTAGTGGGAAAAGGATTATTGTTGTTGCTGTTCACTAGCATTTAGCTACACAAATAATCATTTAGTTCAAGACTGTTTCTAGCATTTGAGCGGAATTATTCATCAGTACTTCAATAATGTGCTTGACATTTTTCCCTCCTTGGCTTTACTCGATACATGTGGTTGTGGGTGATTGCATGTATCTGCAGGGATTAGTCTCACTTCAAAAAAGAGGTGGGGACACCCTGTGTCTTCAAAAAAAAAAAAAATGTGCTTGACATTTTTTGAGCTATCAAGTCTTGCACATTCAACTTCCATATTGAGATACCCCTCTGGAAATCCAACATTGACTGAGATTTGAATCTTTTAAAGTATCTAAAATTATATAGTCTGGTGTTTTTATGAAACTTTATGTTTGAATTCTTATATTAGTAGCTAATTTTACAGAGTACCACCTTGAGGTGATCAATTGTACACATGCTCCTTTAACTATTGAAGACAAAGGGTCAAGCCTCTGATTGCAATAGAAAAGGATTCCTCTCCTAGAATATCATATGTAACATGTTCATTCAACTTTCAATTTTTATATGCTGTAGTCATGGAACTAAGGTTTTCATGTTCCAAAATGTACTATTTAGTAATATATACCTTATTTGAAGGTATTTAGATTTGGGTTTCTCATCATTTGATTTTCTTTTTCAATTGAAAGAAGCAATGCCTTGTTGATGCTGGATGTGCTAACCAATACACCAAAGTTCATAGGCATCATATTGAGGAGTATGTTATCACTTGAAAGAATTTGGGTATGGCAATCAAGCTCTGCAATATTTTAGGGAGTCATTCAATCTCTGGGATTCATCTCCTATGAATGCAATTGGGCTTATTTTTGGGGTATTAAAGATATGGTTCTCTGGGATTCTCATATCTTTTAAATTGCAAGTCAATTTAGTCCTAGGATGTTGTATGTTGTACAATTACATTCAAGTTGAAAATGGATGTGAAGATTTGGTATTTGGTGAATACAACAGAGTGATTCAAAATCTATCATTTGAAGAAACGAGTTGTTGGATCCATGCACAATAGATGATAACTCGTATGAGAAATAATGAGATGTGGGAAATTTTTTGTGTAACAAGATTTTAAATGAGATACATATACAAAATTTCAGGATGCAGAGTTTGACCAGAGTACAATTGAGTGAAGATCTTGAAGTCTGCTCAGTGTTACGATATCTTTTAGTCTATTTTATTGTTTAAAAAAAAAAAAAAAAAAAAAAAAAAAAAAAAAGAAAAGAAAGAGAAGAAAAGAAAAGAAAAGAAAAACGTATAATGGAAGTTTAGATGAGAGTCGAAGTGATTGTAATGATGTTAAGTATTTTATTACTCTTATGTTAGAGCTACTGTTATCTTGTTGTTGTTTTTATTTTTATTTTTATTTTTAAATACTTATTTTTAGTTGTGAACGGTTTGTTGAAGCCTTGGAATTTGAAATGGAGAAATGTATTGTGTAATGCTTTCTGTTTTCATCTATGGTGCTTCACATCATCATCATCATCTAAGCTCTATCCCAACTAATTGGGATTCGCTAGTTGAATCTTTTTCTGCCATTCTACTCTGAGGGGCCATAACTTAGTTTCAACCATAGGTCATTGAGACTTTTCTTACTACCTCCTTCCCCTTTCTCTTTTAGAGCCTTCATTGCCATAATGAAAATTAATGTTGCCAATCTTCTTCTAGTGCAAGATGTCTCTGCAACTCCACTGCCACAAGATCACACCAGGGCTGGTTGGAATGACGCATGTGATGCATTTTAGGTTGAAGCTTTGATAGTATTGGAAAATGTTTTGGTATAGGGTAGAAGTTTCAGTCATCGGTTAGATGCATGTTTTAGTTGTAACAATTAAAGAGCCACTATAACTAGGTTAGAAGAAATTATTGCAACATACATGCACTTCTCCAGTATAGTAAATTTGGTTGAGTCTTAGGTCTGGCTAGACCTGGCCTGGCCTAACCCTTGAGACCCAAGGCCTAAGTTTTAGAAACAATTGGTTGGGCTTTGGGCCCAACTTGACTAGACTGGTCAGCCCTTAAAATTGGTAAATTTCTCTCTTTCTCACTTGGACGTTCCCAATCTATCTGTGAATTAAGTGGGTCCCACTTGCACAAAGATATAAACATTTTAGAGCAATGAAACCAATGGTTTACATTCAAGATGATGGGTTTCCTAACTTTAGGTCTAGTTGTGTCTGTTTAGTTTTTATAGTGTGCGAGCGTGTGTATAAATAGAGAGAGGAATGCTCACTTGCGCACCTTTTTACGTGAGCACCTTTGCACATGTGTCGTGGGCACATCTGAACGGTCCATGTGATGCGGGATCCCTTGAAACTCAATGGGCCCAATTTCCATCCTGATCCAAAACTCTAGTGGGCTATAGCGAAGAGAAATGCAATGCAAGGGAATAAACTGTTTCCTTTTGCCATGGCCCACCAGAGTTTTGCATCGGGCTGAAAGTTGGGCTTGTGAGGTTTCAAGGGGTGCTGCATCACTGGACCGTTCAGATTTTGTGCCCATGACACGTGTGCAAAGGTCCTCACGTAAGAATAAGGTGTGTGCAATTTAGTCCATCCATCTGTGCACCCAACCATGCAAAATTCTCTATTTGTCCGAAACTCTATTTGAAACATAGATGCAAAGGCCCAGTGGGTACTCAAACTTGATCAGATTTGGGTCTTCAAGAACTAGACTGGGCCCCACCATGATGTATGTATTATGGACGCACACCATCTGTTTATTTTGAGAGATCATTTTAGGGAATGACTCAGATGATCCAAAGCTCAAGTGTGCCACACCACTGACAACAGTGGGGACAATGATGCCCATTGTTGAAACCTTCCTAGCGTCGACTAGGGCTGAAAGTTGGGTGGGTTCAACCCAACCGACCGGTAACCGTCCTGACATTGGGTTGGGCTTTGGCATGATGTATCGGGTTTGGTCTCGGGCTTGGGCTATACAAACACCAACCCGATAAGACTTGGGTCGGGCTTGGGTTGCCTGACCCAACCTAAACTTGATTGATGGATAAGTGTCCAAGTTGAAGGCACAAGAAATTCCAGTACCGTTGGGTCTAATTGGTCCGCATCATTTTTGATGACTTGAGCTCCTAAATAAACTGCCTGCTACACAACACAATTTTTAAAGGAGTAATTGTTTTATATTTTAGCTTGTATGTTTAGAAATAATGAAGCTCTTTATGATAAATAACCACGTATAATTAATGAAATCATAGATACCAAAAATAAAACAAGACGTGTATTTGATGTATGATAGACTAATGTAATAACAAAAATATTAGCATGTATCCACCCGACCAACCCAACCTAACCCGCTTGGGTTGAGAATTGCCAACCCGAGGTTGGGTTGGATTGGGTTAGGGTTGAGGTATAGGAACCTTGGGTTGGGCTAGGGTTGAGCACCAACCTGCCCGACTTTCAGCCCCACTGTCCACCGTAATGTTTATTGCCATCCAACCGGTTCATAAGGTGTCAGACCTAGATGAAGGTAAATCATAGATATTAGCTTGTTCCAAAAACTCGTGTGTTCCCTGTGAAGTTTTCAATGGTAGGTGTTCAATTCCCACTACTTTATGTGATACGATCCATTTGATGCCCTAAAACGATCAATGGACGGTGTGGATATAACACATACATCATGGTGGGGTCAAGCAACTTTGTTGCATCAACCCACTACAGAGGTCGGTTGACAGCTCTAATTCCCATACTGCCAACAGGAGTGTGATGTGATGATGATGGGAGGAGCTTTTGTTAGTTTGTTTTCTCAAGTTTATTTGGGTTATTTAAAAGTGGAATGCATATGAATTTTTCGTTTTATGTGTTTAGCAAGAACTCTTTTGGAATAAAAAGAAGAGGAAATTATCAAATGGAACTACCTCTATCTTTCTAGGCAACCTGCCACCATACAAGTAGTAGGCTCCTACAATGTAAATAATTGTTCTTGAAATTTGTGGCGTATAGTTATAAAATACCTGAATTAATCCAATCCTTAAAGTATTTACTATTGGGATTGGATGGTATGATACTTGGATTAATCCTTCCCCATTTCTAAATGGATGGAATTTGCGTGGGACCAAATGCAATTCAATCCCACCTAATTACCATATCAATGAAGTAATATGATGAATACATCACATATTTGGCAGAAGACATGAAATGAATTGAAAAAAAAAAACAAAAAAAGTAAAAAAAGAATGTGAATACTAGTCTAATTTTTATGACTCGTCATTTTGTTGTGGGACCCATGCTTGGTATGGTATGCAATCTGCCTTAAGCGTGTGGTCGTAGTGTTGAGATACGAAGCCACATTTGGGGCCGTCTTCGACCGGTCGTGAGCTATGCTCGACCGGTCGTAGGGGTCCACTCGACCGGTCATGGATCGGTTCGACTCAAAGTCTAGCGAGCATCGTTTTTCATGTCCGGGCCCTTTGACCAGTCGTAGGGATTGTTCGACCAGTCGTAACTCGACTAGTCGTAGGTTACGCAGATTCTTTCCGAATCTGATGCGGACTGCGGATTTTGGTGTCGCCTTTCACAAGGGTGCAAAAGGAAAGTTACCAAAACTATATATAGGTGTTCCTAGGGCATTTCTAGGTGTATTGAAATATTGGGAAAATAATTCTAAGGTGTGGACAAAGGGTTTTCTATGTTCTTCCAAGGGAGAGGTTAGTATATTGCCTTGTAATCTTTGTTCTTCATAGTAGAAGCTTGCATCTGTGGTTTTTTATCCTAGTTTGGAGTTTTTCCATGTATATTTTGTCTTGTAGTTTATTTTTTGGATTGCTTTGATCTACTTCTAGTTTATATTTTTTCTTGTTTATCGTTTGTGGGTGAGGCCTGAGATCGGATCTAGGCTTACTGCGTTGTTGGCGTCTTCTTAATAACAACCCAGTATCGAGTTATTGGTTTAGTTCTATTGGGAGCGATGACAGAAGAAGGGAAAACTAGAATTGAGAAGTTTGATGGTTCAAACTTTGCCTTCTGGAAGATGCAGATGGAGGATTATTTGTATCAGAAGGACCTCTATGTTCCTCTAGGAGGAAAAGAGAAGAAACTAGAAAAGATGACAGATGATTAATGGTTTTTATTGGATAGGAAGGCTTTATGAATGATCCGATTCTTTTTGTCTAAGAGCGTCGCCTTCAATATATCCTAAGTGAAAATAAAAAAGAATTAATGGAAGCCCTAGTCACCATGTATGAAAAACCTTCTGCATCCAACAAGGTTTATCTTATGAAACAACTATTCAACATGAAGATGTCAGATGGTGGGAGCATGGCTGAACATCTAAACGAGTTCAATACAGTCACGAGCCAATTGGAATTCGTTGACATTATTTTTTAGGATGAGGTCAGGGCACTATTGATCTTATCTAGTTTGCCAGACAGTTGGGATGGTTTGGTGATTACTGTGAGCAATTCTTCAGGGTCGACAAAATTGAAATTTGATGATGTGATCGGTCTAATTCTCAGTAAAGAATTTAGAAGAAATGCATCAGGAGTTTCAGGGGATTCAGGGAATGCTCTAAACGTTGAAGGAAGAGGAAGATCACTGAATAAATGAGGCAATAAACACGGGCGTTCTAAGTCGAGGAAGAAGTCCAAGGGATCGAAAGACAAAGACGGGTGTTGGCATTGCGGCAATAAGGGGCACATGAAATGTGATTGCAGGGCACTCAAAAAACAAGAAGGAAGCTCTCAAGGTGGAAAGGATTCAGTGAATCTATTTGAGGAGAGTGACACAGAGGCGTTGATCTTGTCTCTTAATGCGAGGAATGAGTCTTGGGTTATAGACTCGGGTGCTTCGTTTCATGCCACCTCATGTAACGTAGTTCTGTGTGATTATGTGTCAGGTGACTTTGGGAGAGTCTACCTGGGTGATGATGAGCCGTATAGTGTTGTTGGAAAGGGGGACGTTCATGTAAATCAGAAAGACGGAACGGTCTTGAAATTGAAAGATGTCAGACATGTACCGAGTTTGAAACGTAACTTGATCTCAGTGGGGCAGTTGGCCAATACTGGTTATGTGACGACATTCACCAGTGATTTCTAGAAGATCACAAAATGTGCCTTGGTAATATCTCGAGGCAAGAAGGAAGGTACTTTGTACGTGACTTCAGGATCATATAGTTCACTTGCAGTCGTATCAACTGGAGTGAATGGACAGATTTGGCATCAGAAGTTAGCACATATGAGTGAGAAGGGGATGAAAGTGTTATTGTCTAAAGGAAAGCTACCGGGGCTAAAGTCTATTGACTTGGAATTCTGCGAAGACTACGTGTATGGCAAGTAGAAGAGGGTAAGCTTCAAGAAAACGGGACATGCTCCAAAGACGCATCTGTTGGAGCTTGTACACACTGATGTGTGGGAACCGACACAGGTATTATCTCTCGGTGGCTCACGATATTTTGTTACTTTTATTGATGATGCTAGTAGAAAACTGTGGGTCTATTTCTTAAAACATAAATCTGATGTATTTGATGTATTTAAGCAACGGAAACTTATGGTAAAAAATGAGACAGATGAAACAGTAAAGTGTCTCAGATCTGACAATGGGGGAGAGTATTGTAATAAGAGGTTTGAGGAGTATTGTGCAGCAAATGGAATCAAACATCAGAAAACGATTCCAGGGACACCACAGTAGAATGGTGTGGTTGAGCGCATTAACAGGACCATCCTTGAGCGTGCCAGGAGCATGAGGTTACATGTAGGGTTGCCGAAGACCTTTTGGGCAGATGCTGTAAATACTGCCACATATCTCATCAATAGAAGTCCCTCAGCACCATTGGATGGTGGACTATCAGAAGAAACGTGGACTGGGAATGAAGTGAACCTTGCACATCTCAAAGTGTTCGGTTGCACTTCATATGTTCACATTGATGCAGAGCATAGAAACAAGTTGGATGCGAAGTTCAGGAGGTACACGTTTATAGGCTACAGACAACATGATTTTTGCTACAGGTTTTGGGATGCAAAAAGGAGGAAAATCATCAGAAGCAAGGACGTAGTCTTCAACGAAAAAGTGATGCATAAGGACAATGTACAAGAAAATAAGGCCAATGAAAAGGAATTCGTAGAGTTAGAACAGTTATCGGACACGGGTGTTACAGAGCCACATGATGATCATGCACAGGAACATTATGAGGCAGAGCCACAAACACCGGTTGTGAGGTCTACTCGGGAGAGGAGACTCATGGTCCGATACTCACCCTCCTTACATTATCTATTAATGACGGATAATGGTGAACCAGAATGTTTTGAAGAGGCGCTACAGTCAGATACACGAGTTAAGTGGGAGCAAGCCATGAATGATGAGATGGACTATCTTGAGTCTAATCGTACATGGGAGCTAGTCGCTCTACCCAAGGGTAAGAAAGCTCTTCAAAACAAGTGAGTTTACAGACTGAAGGAGGAGCACGATGGTTCGAAACGGTACAAGGCCAGATTGGTTGTCGATGAGTTTCAACAAAATGTAGGTATCGATTTTACTGAAATATTTTCACCTGTGGTGAAAATGTCTATGATTCGCATGGTCTTGAGTATAGTAGCTACAAAGGACTTACATCTAGAGTAGCTAGATGTTAAGACGACTTTTCTTCATGGGGACCTTGAAGAAGAGATATATATGCATCAGTCGAGGATATGTGGCACAAGGAAAGGAGAACAAGGTGTGCAGACTGAAGAAGAGTCTATATGGCCTAAAGCAGGCCCCGAGGCAGTGGTACAAGAAGTTCGACAGTTTCATGTCGGGAAACGGTTACAGGAGATGTCATGCTGACCACTATTACTACTTGAAGAATTTACGTCGTACATCATCCTTCTTCTGTACGTTAATGATATGCTTGTGGCCGGTTCAAGCTTGAAGGACATCTCAGATCTCAAAAGACAATTTTCTAGAGAATTTGTCATGAAGGATTTGAGAGCTGCAAAACAAATCCTAGGCATGAGGATAAGGCGTGACAGGGAAAACAAGAAACTAGTTTTGTCACAGGCAGAGTATATAGCGAAGGTACTTGATCGATTCAATATAGGAGGTGCTAAGCCGGTTAACACTCCATTAGCCGACTACTTCAAGCTATCTAAAGAGCAAGGTGCAAAGACGCAAGAGGAACGGGATTACATGGCTAAAGTCTCATACGCGTCAGCTATTGGGAGTCTCATATATGCTATGGTGAGCACGAGACCTGACATTGCTCAAGCAGTGGGAGTTGTTAGCAGGTTCATGAACAACCCCGGAAAGAAACATTGGGAAGCTGTGAAGTGGATCCTTAGATACTTGGTAGGTACTAAGGATGTAGGGTTGTGCTATGGTGGATAGGAAATCAAGCTACAAAGTTATGTGGATTCAGATTTGGCAGGAGACATCGACAGCAGAAGAAGCACTACAGGTTATGTCTTTACTCTGGGTAGTGCTGCAGTCAGTTGGGTCTCTCAGTTACAGAAGATAGTGTCTATCAGTACGACGGAAGCAGAATATGTTGCGGCTACAGAAGCATGCAAGGAGATGGTGTGGATGTAAGGTTTCATGGAAGAGTTGGGTAAGAAGCAAGTAGATTGCAAGTTGTACAGTGACAGTCAGAGTGCAATACACTTGATTAAGAATTCAGCCTTTCATTCATGGACCAAGCATATTGCCATCAGATATCACTTCATACGTTCGTTACTGAAAGATGGATCGATTGCTCTGGAGAAGATTCATACAAGTGAGAATCCTGCGGATATGTTGACTAAGGCGGTCACACGAGAGAAGCTGAAGCTCCGTTCAACTTTGATTGGTCTTCGGGCTTGAAGACTGAGAGGTGGTGCACTCTGGATGATGAAGACGAAGGTTTAAGGCGATGTGTCTCTAAGTGGAAGATTGTTGAGATATGGAGCCACATCCGAGGCCGTCTTCGACCGGTCGTGAGATATGCTCGATCGATCGTAGGGGTCTGCTCTACCGGTAGTGGATCGGTTCGACTCAAAGTTCAGCGAGCATCGTTTTTCATGTCCGGGCCCTTCGACCAATCGTAGGGATTGTTCGACCAGTTGTAGGTTACACAGATTCTTTCCAAATCTGATGCGGACTACGGATTTTGGTGTCGCCTTTTGCAAGGGTGCGGAAGGGAAGTTGCCTAAACTAAGGTGTTCTTAGGGCTTTTCTAAGAGTATTGGAATATTGGGAAAATAATTCTAAGGTGTGGGTAAAGAGTTTTCTATGTTCTTCCAAGGGAAAGGTTAGTATATTGCCTTATAATCTTTGTTCTTCATAGTGGAAGTTTGCATCTGTAGTTTTTTACCCTAGTTTGGGGTTTTTCCACGTATATTTTGAGCACGCCAACAACGTCGTAGCATAGCCATCTAAATATTATACTTTTCTTAGCGAGGACTAATCCTTTCCTGATTGATCCAGACCATCCAATGGATGGGATTGATGAATAGGTCATGAGGACAATGCACACAAACCACCACACACTCATGCCATAGTGGGATTTCACCACCTATGGGTACTCGAACCCTCGACCAGGTGTTGAAACTCCTGAGAGTCTACCACCGGAGTAAGAGTGTACCTACCAGTGGAGATTGCAACATCATAAGAAATACGAATTCCTAACCGACAAATCTATAGGTTAAATAGAAATATGAATTCCTAAGTGACAAATCTATAGACTAAGTAGCACGTATGGTTCCGATTCGATGTAACAACCTGGGGTTGGATTGAATATGATTTGTCTAGATGTTAATATGATTAAGACAGGTTCTTTGTGGCTCATAACGATATCAAAGAGTATAAAATTAGGTTTTAACTCAAAGAACTATCCGTGAAGAGAGAATGACTCGCTGAGTTCACGTTGGTACAACTGAAGCAATATAGAGTGGTATCGATCAGATCGAGTGGGGGTTTATAGTCCTTACTGACGACGTAGATAGATCAGCGAGGGTTGTGGTAAATCGGATGTAACCTGGTGTGGTTTAATAAATTCGCCTCAATAGCTTGCGTGCATACCCGGTCCACTGTCATTCACATGAGAACACTTTCTACATAGAGATGGCTTCATTGCTTCTGATATGGTTCTATGACATATATTCGTGATTGAAGAGAGTTCAGAGCCTACCTGATGCATGATTTGTATCTAAAGACAACTATCACATGGTGCAGCAGGTGATGGCTTGATGAAGAAGAAGAAGGTACCACCTCGAATGGCGGTTTGCAAATTGGTGTGCTTCTGGAGGTTTTGGAAGAACGTTTATAGGTGTTTATGAGAGTAGAATCCCAAAGTCGGCACCATGGTTTCATGTTTGAGTGGCGACGTGTAGAAATAGTGCATGCTGCTTATTTTTATTTTATTTTAATTTTTTTTAACTAACATTGCCAAATGGATAGTCTAATTAAGATTGGCGCATAGTCTTTTTAATGTGAGCGATGAAAAAAGGAGAGAAGCAGGAGAGGAAGGCTGGGCATCCTAAATAAGGCTCTCGTTTTTCTTTCTTTATTTTTTATTTTTATAAAAACATTGTGGGCTACACAGAGATGACTTGACAAATCCACTCAGTCCATCGGTTTTGACCACCCATGCCAAGGCATGGACCAACAAATGGGCTAATCCAAAGCTAGAGTGGGCCACACCAGAGGAAACAACGAAACTTGATTCTCATTGTTGAATTTATTTTTTTAAAGAAAGGTTGTTACAATGTTACTAATTACAAGATATTCATGCTGTCATTATGATTAAAATTTTCATACATCACTTTTATAAGACTTTGTGAAATTGACTCCTAGTATGTGTGTGTGTGTGTGTGTGTATTCTGTTTTCCAGTTTACATTTCTTCATCTAAGACGTCATTATCACTGTCCTCCATTTTGATTGTTCCATTGTGAAATTCATCGACATTTGAATGGTGTTCATCATTTAATTTTACATTGTCACATATATCATCGTATTCAGTGAGAAGTGCATTACTCATTTCATTAATAATGTGATTATGTATGATATATCAAACTATTATAATCTTTACTCATGTCTTTATCGGATAGTTTGGTACAGACTTTAATATAGGGAACTGTGTTTTCAAAATATCAAATGTCCGTTCAATGACATTTCTTGATGATAAAGATTGAACAACTCTTTCTTGTCTCTCGGAAGACAACCTTGCTTAAATTTATTCAAATGGTAATGGATGCCTCGATATGGGGTCAAAAAGCCTGGGGTGTTAGAAAAACCGACTTCAACTTAGCAGTATTTACCAATAAGTAGTGACAATTTCCCTTCCCATGTGCGTGTCGATGCTAATACACGTAAATACATTGTGAGAATTGTGATTTGGAATCTTAGCTCGAGTCTACTACGTCGTCTGGCACTGTAGATTTAAAATATTCTTAATTTATAATACCCTGGATTTGGAATCCTTCGATTGTGTTTGACACCTTGGATTTAGAATTCCCTGTAATCTAAAAGTAGCTATGTATAATATATAATACACTTACAAGGATTTGAATTTAATTACTGTTATAAGTGAAAGTGTTTTGGTTAAAAGTATGAGGTCAGCTTGGATATTTGAATAGGTCGCGTGGTTGGCTAATGCAACTCGTGACCAAAGAGCTCCTCAACGACCAGAGAACAATAATCTATTGTATGAGACCTGTCCACCCGACAGCCCTGCTCGCTGATGTTTTATTTAAACCAACATGATTTAAATGATTTTTAAACTCGCAAGTATACGAATCAGATGTAGATATGGTACGTATTACGAGATCGTTCCCACGAGGAATGGTCGTCAAAATCCAAATCTATGATTCTCCTTAACTAATCTAACAAATAATGGAGCGAATTACTAAGCATAATTCTATGAAAAAAACAATTGAGAATAGGGAAGAAAATTCAATCAGAGAAAGAGCACTAGGACTTTCGAATCCACCCCTAATTATCCTAATCCTTGTTTTGTCTGTTGATTCACCTTAATCTAGATTGATACCACTTATATAGAGAAAGCACAATCTGTGTCCTTAATCGAGCATATAGAATGTCTAATTCCTTTAAGCAATGCCATGAATAACATATCCCATGTCCTTGGTCGGGCACATGGAATGTACAGTTCATTAAAGCACCCTGCTTTTCCTCTATAGGAAACTTGTTCATGATCAGACACAAGCAGCTAGAATAAGTATCCAAACAACATCCATATATATACTTTGGTCAAGTTCATAAATGGAGAAGTACAGAATTTAAACCAATCAAGCCCACTTAGAGAAAGAAACAAATCAATCAAGTTAAAGTAAATTCAACAAATAAAAGAGCTAATCAAATTAGGGGCTTCATCTCAGCCCTAGCTGAGGGATTAGTAACCCATAAAATCCATTAAAAAGATGGATAAATAAAATTCATAAAAAGGGAACATCAAACCAATCTCTCTCTCTCTTCTCTTCTCTTCTCTTCTCTTCTCTCCTTTCTTCTTTTCTCTGGATCTGCTATTTTCCTCTGGATATGAAATTCTTCAATTTTGGATGCCCTTCCTCACGTTTTGCAATTCTTTTTATATCTGATGGAGTGGCTGGAGTGGTGAAAATCGGATTTGGAAAGTCTTAATGTCAGACGCCGCTAAAGAAAAAGCCTTTTCGCAGCCCAGTTCGGGCCCTCGAAACATAGCATTTTCCTCGCTCAAATTCCAAACAAACACCGTCCCTTAGGACTTTCTTGGGTCCTCTACATGATGGACGGTTCAGATCTACCATATGATCAAAGATGGTGGCCCACAATCGCCTGGAAAACCGGATTTCCTAATATGTACGAAACCTTTCGTACCCCTCGCTGTCGTGATCGGTGGGCCCCACAGAAGTATTTTATGAAAAATCCACCCCGTCCATTGGATTCAGGACGAAATTTCAGTCAAGAATAGGTAGTTTTGAACGTCCATTGACGCGTCCCAGAGAAGAAAACACAAAAAGATCAGATTTGAACGTTGCAGGGCAGCCCTTTTGTGGCCTCTGTACCGCACACGTGTGCACGCATGGGTGTAAAGTATCAGCATGATTTTGAAGTTTACGTAGCCCTCTACACTATGGACGGATTGGATGAACCATATGGGTGATGGGTGGGGCCCACTAGCGTTCGCAAAACGGCCCAGCCGTCCGTTCGCAGACAACGCAAAACGGGGACACGGATCTCTTCCGCTGTCCGTTCTGGTGGGGCCCACTTCGATAATTTTTCTATCAATCCAAGACGTACATTGGATTCCTCTCGAAAAACCGTTCGAGAAGGGATAGTTTTGGGTGTCCATTGATGCGGTCCACCTGATTTTCTGTTCTACTGTCCAATATGTGTTTGGACGGTAAAAAACCAATATTCGTTGTCTTCTGAAATACTGCCACCTAGGCGATGGTAATATGGACTTTTTAAATCTAATGGACGGTCTGGAGCACACTTTTGGAAAATGGGTGGGTTCCACAACTGCATCCGATCCCCGGATGGCGTTAACGCTGTTGAGAAAAACGGAAATTTCCGTTTTCTTCGAGAGGAGGTCGGTCAAACCGACTTTGACCGTTTCGTGTAGTCTAGTGTGGCGCGGCTACACATGTGCTCAATGCACACGCCACACATACGAGGCCCACTGTGATGTTCTTAAGAAATCAATCCGTCCATCCTGTTTATCATCATATTTAAACCGTCGAGGCCAGTTTTTTAAGCATATCCAGATTATAGGTGGGCCTAAAATTGGAGATTAATGAGATGATCTGTCCGTTGGCCCACTTCTCGAGATGTTCAATGGTTGAAATTTAATATGTGCGGTTTATTTATGGTCCCCAAGCCATGTATGAAGTTTCGAACTGATCGGATGGCGGGAACCATGTGATCTTACATTCTGGACCAATTTCGGGCCTCTTTAACGTGAACGGCTTGATTTTCTCGGATTCCTGTCATGCAAATTCATTGATTTCAGTCCTTTGGAGTCCGTTCCTTGCTCTGGTGTCTTCGGAGCATAAAATCCACGCTTTTAACATCATTTTTCAATCAACGCTCCTAATTACACTCTGCAACAAAAACACGATTAAAATACGATGTTAGGCATTATCATGTACGTAAAATAGGGCAATAATCGGAGTCTAATATACAATATTCGACCCTCATCACAACCCCCAACCAGCATTTTGCTAGTCCCGAGCAAAACATGTGAAAAATAATTTCAGAAATAAAAGATAAATTCCTGTAACATTGAATGCCTTGTGAACAAATAGTCGAGATGAGAATTCTAAAATTCATGATTGGTGCGTGGAATTTTTCTCTTGGAATCAAGTTCACGGTAGATTTCATAATTAAGTTCAAACTATTAATCCATTAATTGGAACAATTCTGAACATCGAGCTCCATGAATGTAAAATGTAATCTTGACTTACAATCATTAAGAGATTCAATTGTCAATTTCATGATATCATTGGTATTTAACAATGAAATTCATGAAAACTGAAACCAACACTTGCCTTTTTCATTCTATCAGACTTTAATTTTTTTTTTCTTCATGAATAGAAATGTTAAGGAAGGGAATCAAATCCTCACCTATAGGGAGCAAACCTATGGTGAAGATTATATACCTAACTCTTTCTGAATGTAAACCATGGGAGATCGAATCTTCATCTATAGGGAGCAAACCTATGGTGAAGATTATTCGACTCACCTTTTCACTTCTTCTTTATAAACTGATGCTAAAAATTTTATTTTTCAGGCTGGTTCCTTTCATGCTTAGTGATTACCAAGTAAATCATTCAATTATCGAACCGGAACCTTAATGTGTGAGCGAGAAGTGATATGTGAAATCATGACTCACTCAATGCTTAAAACTTCTAATCATGGGTTAACAATTCAAAATTGACCGTGAAATCAAGCAGATGGCCGAATCCGAGAGTCATAAGTTACCCATATTCTCGACTATCCGTCAAACTCACTTTGAATTCATCAGAAATTCCAGAAAATTTTTAAAAATTTTCACAATTTCTGCTCAAGACCAAGAAAATACTGATTAGGTAACCTAATCTCCCACCCCCAACTTAAAATCTACATTGTCCGCAATGTAAAAGAAATAAACATGCGATGCACATGGGACAACGAAAATAAAAGAGGAATGAGGGAAAGATAGTACCTGGACGGAGAATCAAGAGGCTTCTTCAAAAAATATCATCGTAAAAGTAGGTCAGCACAAGAGAGACATCAACAAAAAACAAAACAAAAAAAAAATCACAAAAAGAAAACCCTACCTATACCACTTTCGCAGGTGCTCTCGATTGCATTTAGCGCATGCAACAAGCCTTTAAACCCCTAGGTTACCCCTAGTGGACGAGTTGTAGTCTCGTGAGGGTTTGCAGTAATGTTACCCACAAACATTGAACTAACTAACTGGGAAAATGAAATGAAATGAAAAGCTGGGTTGCCTCCCAGGAGCGCTAAGTTTAACGTCTTCAACCAGACAAGAACGGACCATGAATTAACTAATCTTTATAACCAGGGTCCGCCAAAGAAATTACCTCAACACCTTGATTAACCAATCCCAGATAAGTGATGTGAGTTCCCATGAACCGTGCTATCTGAAATGAGGTAACTGATACTCTCGTCAAATAATTTAAGAACTTCTGCTCGAACGACTTCTTCCATGTTAGGATCATGCTTCCTTTGCATTTCACGCGACATTTTCGCAGCATGATCCATACATACTGTGGGGCATACGCCCTGTATTTACACTATCTTCTGTTCAATTGCTGCCTTATATGCTCTAAGAACATTAAGCAGCCTGCTCGCCTTTGTCTTCTCAGAGTTAGAAACTGTGCTGTCAGGAAGAGTCTCAAAGGGATGAAGAGGTTCCACTTTCGCTCTCCATTTTTCAGTCTCCAATATAGGAGTAGAGTCGAGCAGTGCATTGACTTCGTGGGTGGGACTATCTATGTCAAAATCCATGTCATATTGTGCTAAGCAGGTCTCAAGTGGATCTTCAAAAGATTTACAGAAAGAGTCCTGCACTAGACTCTCGATCATGTCCGCTTCAAATATGTCATCCAAATCTGCGGATTATTGTCCTGCATTAAAGACATTGAGTTTAATATTCATGTTACCAAAGGACAACTTCATAACTCCATTCCGGTAATTTATAATAGCATTATATGTGGCCAAAAATGGACGACCCAAGATGACTGGGATCTGACTATGAAGATTCTGAACAGGCTGAATATCTACAACTATGAAATCCACTGGAAAATAAAATTTATCAACCTGGATTGACACATCTTCAATAACACCCCGGGGCACCTTGATAGATCTATCAGCTAGTTGTAATGTTACTTTAGTCGGTTTCAACTCACCAAGTCCTAGCTGCTCATAAATCGAATATGGTAACAAATTGACGCTCGCCCCTAAATCAAGCAATGCCTTCCCGATCTTATTATCTTCTATGACGCAAGAAATGGTGGGAGCTCCTGGATCTCTAAATTTAGGAGAGGTGTTATGTTGAATCATGGAGCTGAGTTGCTCTGCAAGGAAGACTTTCTTATGAACATTATGCTTACGCTTTTGAGTGCATAAATCTTTAAGAAACTTAGCGTAAGCAGGGACTTGCTTGATAGCATCAAGCAACGGAATGTTGACTTGCACTTTCTTAAACACATCCAAGATTTCATCAAAGTTGTTTCTTTTCTTTATTGGTGTCAGACGTTGAGGAAAGCGTGCTTTGGGCACATAGGGTGGCACATTAGTGTCTCTTGGAGAGTTAGAGAGCTTTTGGACTTTGGATGCATTAGTGTGTCTCTCTACTTCATCTTGATCTTCTGCTTTGGAATTTGATTCATCCCTAGGCATCTCCATTTTGTTGTCAATCTGTTTACTTGACCTAAGGGTAATGATCGATTTGGCTTGCTCATGATATTGCCTTTGGTTGGAATTAGAGCCAATCTCATACTGTCTCTTTGGATTAGCCACAGGTTGGCTAGGGAACTTGCCCTTCTCTCTCTCACTCAATGTGGCAGCAAGTTAACCCAATTGTACTTCCAGCTTGGCAATGGATTGCGATTTGCATGTAAGCTTTCTTTGGTTGGCTAGTAAGGTTTGTTGGGTGTCTTTTTGGAATTGGAGAGAACTCTGCATAAAAAGATTGAGTGTATCCTCAAGAGATGGTTTCCTTGATTGTGCAGGCAGTTATTGATATTGCGGAAACTGTTGAAGTTGTTGACTGCCAACTTGGGGGTGCGGTTGCATGGAAGGATTTCCAGATGGTCCTCCTTGTTGTAGTCCTTTTGCCCAAGAGAAATTTGGATGCCTACCCCAACCTGGGTTGTAAGTTTCTGAGTAAGGATTATTCTCAGGTCTTTGAAAAGTGTTCATTGCATGTACTTGTTCAGAAAGAAGTTCTGGGGATGTTACACCAGATGGACAAGAACATATGGCACATGCCTCGACTTGAGCTGTTTGTGGAGGTCCATTATTCAACATCAGAGCATCAACCTTTTTTGTCAGGCCATCAATCTTGGCATAGAGATCTGGTGTGACTCCTATCTCATATATACCACCTCTCTTTTGTGGTTGGAGACTTCTGTCACCTCTATTTGAATAGTCCCATTGCTGAGAATTTTCGCACAAGATTTCAAAGAAGTTCTATGCTTCGACATCACTTTTGGTCATGAATAACCCTCCACTGGTGGCATCAACCATGCGACGGTTCTGGGGTGTCAGACCGTCATAAAAGTATTGAACTTGTTGCCACTTCTCAAAACCATGGTGTGGACATTTAAGAAGCAAGTCCTTCCATCGTTCCCAACATTCATGAAAGTGCTTACCCTCTTTTTGTGTGAAATTAGTGATTTCTCTACGGAGGGCATTAGTTTTGTGAACGGGGAAGAACTTGTTTAAGAACTTCCTAGACAATTGGTCCCATGTAGTGATGGACCCAACTTCTAGAGAATTCAACCATGCTTTCGCCTTATCCTTCAAAGAAAAAGGAAAAAGGCGCAAACGGATCGAATCGTCTGAAAAGTTTTGAAACCTAAAGGTAGAGCAAATGTCTAGGAATTCTTTCATATGATGATATGGGTCCTCTTTGTATAAACCATAAAAGGAAGGCAACAACTGTATGACCCCAGTCTTGAGTTCAAAGTGTGATGCCGTGGTGGCGGGCAACACTATGCATGAAGGCGCATTGAATTGGACAGGAGCTGAATAATCTCTAAGAGCTTTAGTTCCATTCTCTTCCGCCATTTCAAATAGGATGTTTCTAAATCTTCTACGAAAAGTTCTTTCTATTTCTGGATCAAAAGGTGCTAGTTCTATGTTTAGAGATCTACGTCCTAGCATAAACTATGTTATTGCAATGTAAGAAAGAAAACTAAACTAAGAAGCAACCTAAGAGAAATAAAACTAGAACTAGAAATTATGAGATTCTAAAACAAGTTAAAACTATGTAACTAAGAATGGGAAGAAAGAACCCAGAAAAGGAGATGATTGATGTCAGAAGATTTAAGAAGCTCCTCCTTCACTTAGTAGCTTCCTTTCTCAATTCCTGTAAATAAAAACAAAAACAAATTAAGTTTCCTAAAATAATGATAGAAAAATCCTAAGCAACGGATAATTTCTAAAAAAGAAAGTTTCTAATCTTAGAAATAACAAGCTAAGTTAGTTTCTAAAAAGGGAAGAATTTTTAAAACTAGAAAATAGAAAGTTACTTGAAAGAGGAATCTAAATCTAAAATTAGAAACTAAAAAAAAATTTCTAAAAAATAGAAATTAGAAAAAGTAAAGAATTTAGAAAGGGATTACCAAATTAGAAGTTTATTTCAGGACCCTACAAAACAGGAAATAGGTTAATTTCTAAAATAAAGAAAAGAACTCTAAGTTAGTAAAATCCTAAGCTATGAATTATGATAAGAGAGAATCCTAAATTCAATTTGGAATGAAACAGTCCCCGGCAACGGCGCCAAAAACTTGATGTTTTATTTAAACCAACATGATTTAAATGATTTTTAAACTCACAAGTATACGAATCAAATGTAGATATGGTACGTATTACGAGATCGTTTCCACGAGGACTGGTCGTCACAATTCAAATCTGTGATTCTCCTTAACTAATCCAACAAATAATGGAGCGAATTACTAAGCATAATTCTATGAAAAAAACAATTGAGAATAGGGAAGAAAATTCAATCAGAGAAAGAGCACTAGGACTTTCGAATCCACCCCTAATTATCCTAACCTTTGTTTTGTCTGTTGATTCACCTTAATCTAGATTGATACCACTTATATAGAGAAAGCACAATCTGTGTCCTTAATCGAGCATACAGAATGTCTAATTCCTTTAAGCAATGCCATGAATAACATATCCCATGTCCTTGGTCGGGCACATGGAATGTACAGTTCATTAAAGCACCCTGTTTCTTCCTCTATAGGAAACTTGTTCATGATCAGACACAAGCACCTAGAATAAGAATCCAAACAACATTCATATATATACTTTGGTCAAGTTCATAGATGGAGAAGTACAGAATTCAAACCAATCAAGCCCACTTAGAGAAAGAAACAAATCAATCAAGTTAAAGTAAATTCAACAAATAAAAGAGCTAATCAAATTAGGGGCTTCATCTCAGCCCTAGCTAAGGGATTAGTAACCCATAAAATCCATTAAAAAGATGGATAAATAAAATTCATAAAAAAGGAACATCAAACCAATCTCTCTCTCTCTCTCTCTCTCTCTCTCTCTCTCTCTCTCTCTCTCTCTCTCTCTCTTCTCTCCTTTCTTCTTTTCTCTGGATCTGCTATTTTCCTCTGGATCTGGAATTTTCCAATTTTGGATGCCCTTCCTCACGTTTTGCAACTCTTTTTATAGCTGATGGAGTGGCTGGAGTGGTGAAAATCAGATTTGAAAAGCTGTCGTATGCGTAGCGAAAGCCTTTTCGCAGCCCAGTTCGGGCCCTCGAAACATAGCATTTTCCTCGCTCAAATTCCAAACAAACACTGTCCCTTAGGACTTTCTTGGGTCCTCTACATGATGGACGGTTCAGATCTACCATATGATCAAAGATGGTGGCCCACAATCGCCTGAAAAACTGGATTTCCTAATATGTACGAAACCTTTCGTACCCCTCGCTGTCGTGATCGGTGGGCCCCACAGAAGTATTTTCTGAAAAATCCACCCCGTCCATTGGATTCAGGACGAAATTTCAGTCAAGAATAAGTAGTTTTGAACGTCCATTGACGCGTCCCAGAGAAGAAAACACAAAAAGATCAGATTTGAACGTTGCAGGACAGCCCTTTTGTGGCCTCTGTACCGCACACGTGTGTACGCATGGGTGTAAAGTATCAGCATGATTTTGAAGTTTACGTAGCCCTCTACACTATGGACGGATTGGATGAACCATATGGGTGATGGGTGGGGCCCACTAGCGTTCGCAAAACGGCCCAGCCGTCCATTCGCAGACAACGCAAAACGGGGGCACGGATCTCTTCCGCTGTCCGTTCTGGTGGGGCCCACTTCGATAATTTCTCTATCAATCCAAGACGTACATTGGATTCCTCTCGAAAAACCGTTCGAGAAGGGATAGTTTTGGGTGTCCATTGATGCGGTCCACCTGATTTTCTGTTCTACTGTCCAATATGTGTTTGGACGGTAAAAAACCAATATTCGTTGTCTTCTGAAATACTGCCACCTAGGCGATGGTAATATGGACGTTGGAAATCTAATGGACGGTCTGGAGCACACTTTTGGAAAATGGGTGGGTTCCACAACTGCATCCGATCCCCGGATGGCGTTAACGCTGTTGAGAAAAACGGAAATTTCCGTTTTCTTCGAGAGGAGGTCGGTCAAACCGACTTTGACCGTTTCGTGTAGTCTAGTGTGGCGCGGCTACACATGTGCTCAATGCACACGCCACACATACGAGGCCCACTGTGATGTTCTTAAGAAATCAATCCGTCCATCCTGTTTATCATCATATTTAAACCGTCGAGGCCAGTTTTTTAAGCATATCCAGATTATAGGTGGGCCTAAAATTGGAGATTAATGAGATGATCTGTCCGTTGGCCCACTTCTCGAGATGTTCAATGGTTGAAATTTAATATGTGCGGTTTATTTATGGTCCCCAAGCCATGTATGAAGTTTCGAACTGATCGGATGGCGGGAACCATGTGATCTTACATTCTGGACCAATTTCGGGCCTCTTTAACGTGAACGGCTTGATTTTCTCGGATTCCTGTCATGCAAATTCATTGATTTCAGTCCTTTGGAGTCCGTTCCTTGCTCTGGTGTCTTCGGAGCATAAAATCCACGCTTTTAACATCATTTTTCAATCAACGCTCCTAATTACACTCTGCAACAAAAACACGATTAAAATACGATGTTAGGCATTATCATGTACGTAAAATAGGGCAATAATCGGAGTCTAATATACAATATTCGACCCTCATCACTCGCCAGGAAGTGAAGTGCCTTTACCTTCTTTTAAAGAGTACGGGCACTGAGCTCTCTCACGGTTGTTCCTTGTGTCCTACCCCGTATGATAAGATGAAGAGGACGATCATCCAAAATGTCACTTGTTTAACCAAGAAAGGGAGCTCGGTCTCAGTGCTCAGATGTGGGTAGGTCGGTAACTCGACCTGAATGGTCAGCCATAGTAGACCAAAGGGTCCAGCTCAGGGAGCTCTTCCTCAGGACGACTGTAAAGATCAACTCAGCTGAGTGGCCTCGACTTCTTATCATATATTCTCAAAGCTCGAGCACGGTCCACCAGCGGGCCCAGGTCGAACATCTCTTTCTCTGGACGACTACATAGGCCAACTCGGTTGGTCGGCCTTGGTCTCGGTTTCCCACTACGTGATTTCATATCTCAATTACTTAATCTTATCTCCATCGGAGATCTTATGAAATGGTTAAGAAACGTACGTTGAATCTACGCCCATGACTGAGGAGGGTTTCTATCTACGTAATTGACTCCGTAAGGCTACAAATAAGACCTCCAATGGTGAAAGGTACGCACAAATATGCATACTTAACTCCACGAACCAATGAGCCCTCATCTCTACTAGACCTAGTTGTGCTTGATACTGACTTAGGTATCGGACGATCCCCTGTTGTAGCCAAGGTCCCCTTTGTCTTTTTCGTGTGCAGGTGCTCAGAGGTCTAGTGAGGGTTGACCAGATTTTTACATCAACAATTACTAAATCAACTTTAATATCCTTAATTAGTGTACGCTTGCAATGTTTGGCACAATTATTATAATAAGCCCGTTGAAATATATACTTTGGCCAAAAATGATGAAATTCCAAGTCTTGATGGGCCACATGTATAGGATCACATCCAACCAACTAACCTACAAATTTTAACCATCGATTTACATGGACAGTGTTTGGACTATGTAGATCATCCTATTAAAATAATTTTTGTGATGTTGTTGATAATCTAATCATTTTGAAATATCATCGGGCCACGCGCCCAACAGACTACTAGCCTAGTGACACACATTTATGCATGCAACTCATGGAAGGATTTTAAATGTAACCCTAGCTTCCACCTTAGATTTCAAACCCACTCTTTGAGGGGATTTGAAATCCTCTCGATATCTTTATGGTGTCAAATAGACACTGAATTTTAAATCCCCTCAAATCCTTCCAAATCCTCGGTGCCAAACAACCTCTACGTTTTTAAGTCACAACAAATGGAGGCATTTGGAATACTTTCTATTCCAAATTCTTCTCGAATACATGCTCTAAAATAGACATTGGATTCCAAATACACTCTAATACACGCTCTGAAATGAATCTTGGATTTGACTGATTTTTAGAATCCATAATAAAAATGTGAACTTAATTGATGGACAGAGTAGATTTGATATATGTTTGTCCTGCATAGCAATCAATCAACACAAGTCAAGACCTTAATGTGCCTATGCAAGTCGTGAGTGCGCTTCATTAAAATTAGTGTTGTAAGGTTGCTTACTAAATTTGAAGATTATTTTGATAGATCATTGCACGACATGAAAAGATAAAAATTATTATGCTTTTCTTGTTCTTAAAAATATTTCATCTCTTCAATATAGCAGAGAATTGAGAATTTTAATTTGTTTAAATTCGGAGAATGAGAATATTGTAAATAGAATTTCAGTAATTTTCAATGACAATAGCGTACGAAACTCTGTGCATTTTTTGAATGAGGACAAGCATTCTAAGGCCACAGAAGTTTTGGATCAAGCTTATATTTGTGTTTTACTTTCATCTATGCCTGTATGATCTTATGAACAGGTTAGATAACAAATAAACAATACTATGGAGCCTAACAAGGTTTCAATGGTGGAAATCATTATCCCCACTGTTTCCTGTGGTATGATGTACTTGATCTTTGCATATGCTTCGATTTCAGGCTCAACCCCTTAAATTAGAAGGAAAAATAGATGGACGGCGCGGATAGACCACATACATTCAAGGTGGGCCCAACTGAGTTTACTCAGTAGGATAGGAGCGTACTGAGTAACTGAGTACACGCAATTCGATTTCCTATTTCAAACCCATCGTTTTACTATTGTCATTGGTTGAGAGAACTGGGGTTAAACCTGGCCTAGTACAGACCAGTGCCAGACCTAAACTGTGGCCCATACCATCCAATGGTCTGGATTAACATTCAGGCCAGGGCATGTGCCACATGTCATAATGCAGTTGTGTATTTGGCTTGTAAGCTGTGTTCAACCTGTAAACGGTGGATTCATTCACCGCATATGTGTGGATTTGAAACAATGGATGAGATCCAGGCTCTTCATCACGTGGAGCCCATGATCTTCGGACGTAAGTCTAGGCCCATGATCTGCAGTGGGCCCATTACATTGGCCCGTGTGACCTATAACCAACGGGTTAGATGAAAAATAAACATTATAGTGGACTTTAGGAAGTTTTAGTGGTGCGATGGCTTTTTTCCTTTGTTGTGATCCATATGAACTTCGGATCTACCTCAATTTTGGGATTATAAACTAAAATGAGCTGGAAAAATGGATGGACGGCGTGGATAAAACACATACCTCATGTGGGGTCCACAGAGCACCCACTAGTAGTAGCAATGTATTTGACAGATGTCACATACCACTAAACCAATCAAATCCCCACACTTGTTAGCTTAACCGAGGACGCCGATTAGCTACTTAACCCGACGGTAGCGAGTCTGGCTACCAACCATGATGTATGTATCCACACCGTCCATACATTTGAAGAGATTATTTTAGGGCATAGGAAAAATAACGAGGAAGATCCAAATTTGAAGTGGACCCCACCATAGAAAAGAGTGGGACAGTGACGCCTACCATTGAAACCTTCCTCGGGAGTACAATGATGTTTATTTGAGATCCAACCTATTTATAAGCCAATAAAGACATGGAATAAGCGAAAACATAAATATTATCGTCACGGAAAACTTTATGGTAGGCAATCAATCCCCACTGTTTTCTATGGTGGGTCCACTTGAGATTTGTATCTTCCTCGTTATTTTTCTTATGCCCTCTCTGGGTGATGCATAAAATGATCTCTCTGAATGTATGGACTTTGTGGTCCACTTAAGCCCTTTATCTGCATTTTTTTTTTAAATGATATGATAAAAATTATGAACGGCGTGGATAAAATACTTACATCACGGTGGGCCCCATAGAGCCCTGGCCAACGGATTACCGTCCGGGTGGGGTAGGACGCAATCCACGTCCTTACGGCTTGGTCTAATATTTATTAGCCAGCCAATCTGTCACGTTGATCCAAAAGTTTGATCGTGCTGATGGGTTTTTAACGGTGGGCATTCAATCACCACTTTTCCCTGTGGTATGGTCCGCTTGAAATTTGGATCTGCCTAAAATAGGATGATGCCCAAAAACGACATGGAAAAATGGAAGGACGGCATGGATTAAATACATACATCCATCATGGGGCGATAGAGTACCGTCCACTAGCAAGTTGTCACGGGCAGCGTCAGTACGCAACCGACGTCAGTTCCATCATATGCGGATTGCATACGGCATCCATTCACCGTCCCAACTATGTTTCATCTCCACCATCCATCCATTTCCCAGCTCATGAGCCCAAAAATAAGGCAGATCCAGAGCTCAAGTGGGCCACTGAGTGGAGATTGAACGCCCACCATTAAAAACTCTCTGAGGGCCGCAGAAATTTTGGACCAAGATGATATTTGAGCTTTCAGTCGTCCAGGTTTACGGGACTTGATGAACAGGTTGGATGGTAAATAAACATTTTGGGTGGGCCCTCGGAAAGTTTCAACGGTGGGCATCATTATCCTACTGCTTTCCGTGTGGCCCACCTTAGATTTGGATCTGCCTCATTTTTTATCTCATCGAATAGATTAATCTGAAAAAATGGATGGACAGTGTGGATAAAACACATATATTACGGTGGGCCCCACACACCTTTCCCAGCACCGGTTGCTGGCAGCGGATATACGCCATCCGTGCCCATTTCTATTCTCCCGAACCCTAAAACTAGGGGTGTACATCGGGCCGAACCGAGTCGAACTGGGCTTAACCCATCCTGGCCTGGTCACCAACCAAACCCAGCTTGAACCCGACCCGACTCGGTCACCGGACCAACATGTCCAGCTCAAAATCGGCCCAGTCAGCAATCGGGCGAGTTCGGGCCAGTTTCGGACCCACGATTTGGACGGCCTTGATTTTTTTACTCTAGTTCATCTACTCCACGGGAAGGCTTTGGCATGTAACTTGAACGACTTTGATTTTTGGGAAGGGCTTTTGTCATAGATTTTTGGGACTTTGCTACATCTACAAAGGGACCCACGATTTGGACGGCCTGGATTGCTGTAAATTATTAGGGTAAGAATTTAGGAATATATATATATATATAGAGAGAGAGAGAGAGAGAGAGAAACGCTCAGCTATGCACCGGTTCGTACGTCATTACGTGCGAACCTTCGAGCTTAAAAAAGTGGGTTTCCTTCTCTCACACGCCTCTTTATACGACGGAAGCCTTTTCAAATAAAATTTTCCGCTAGAATGCTATGCGGGTCCTACGAAGATGCTAGTATAAATTCACGCCGTTCATACATTTTTAAAAATAAATTTATGGTATGAACCTAAAACTGAGGTAGATCAAATTCTCAAGTGGGCCACACAATGTTGATTGAACTCTCACCATTAAAAACTTTCTGGAGCTACCAATATTTTGGATTAAGCTGATATTTGCTTTTTTCCCATCATCCAGGTCTATATGACCTAATCTACAGGTTGGATGTCAAATAAATATAACGGTGGGCCCTAAAAAATATTTAACGGTGAGATTCATTGTAACGCCCTGAAAATCGGGGGTCGAGTATAAACTTAACTCCCGAGTTTCAACGCATTACTTATGTAACATAAATAATAATGATAAAATGTTGTTTGTGTTAGTGCATTAAACATGAGTGAGATTAAGCCAAAACAACAACACATAATCCAGGGACAGTTGTAATGCACAAGTGGAAGACTGAAACGAAATGTATAACAGTATAAACCAGTATAGGTCCCTAAAGTATGTATGCGTTGCCAGGTCAATAAGTACAAGTATTGTTTTAAAATACAAAATGTCAAAAGAATGTGATAGTCCACTACAAGCATAACCCTGAAGCCCCGTTGATTCAGAACGGCTCACATAAATCCGCCTAAATACTGCATGTACGAGAATGCCTCCTCGTCATCACAAAAGTCAAGCTCCTCCTTAGGAGTCGCGTCGCCATCTGCAATCAAGATAAAGTCTGGTTGGTGTTTAAAACACCGTCCTGTAACGTGGGAGTGAGTGATCAACTCAGTGGAACAATAAAGCAAAGGTTAACATGTTATCAATTCAATCAAGCAGTAATGATAAACAATACAGCAATCATGTCCTAAATACTCTTGATTAATGCAAAATGATATGTAAGAATTATGCATGTCCTCACCTACACTCCCTCAGTGTCTTCATTTTACGGCGTGCATGGTAACCACCCGAAAGTGCTCTTCTACGCCAAAGCACATGCAATGCGGTGCATGCGCGTGATTAGCCAGGTTCTTACTTAGGTTTATTCATACAGCAGGATTAGGAAACTGTCACGCCCTAAACTCGGAAACCGGGCTCACAAAATTTTCGATCGCCGAATCCGGCGCCGACAGCCTCCGTAGTATCCCGTTCTTGGCTCCCGACGCCCATACGCCAGATTCTGATCCTGGGGTCCTACAAGGAGGATTTTCAGTATAATTTTTTTTTTGTAATGGAGCATAATCATAAGCATACCCAAATCATAAAGACAATATCATCATCACATATCCACTAATATAATCATTTGAATACAATGCTGAAAGGGAAATACATATATCGAAATCAAAGTTCCAGAGGACAAGACGCTCAAGCTCAACGCTTGTAACTGAACCTAACGCCACTGCGCGCGATCTATCGTGCATAAGCTTACAAAAGCTTAGAGGGTGGTGAGAGTGTGTGTAAGGTAAGTGCCAAGTATATCATAAAGCCCATAAATCATACATCATCGGAATAAGCAGAAATACTAATATGATCATGAATCATACAATATCAGAGTAAGCGGAAATATATTGGTAAGTCCATGAGTGTTATCAGCCGTACCAAGGCTATGCGATGCAAAACATAATAAGATAATAACAGATGCTAAGGATGTAATGCAATATGCAAATCCTGACAAGCCACGAATACTATCAATCTCATCTATGCCATATAAGCACAAAAACATAGTAATCCAAAATGCTAAGTACTGCGGATGCAATGTAATATGCGGTGCGAATGAAATGACCATTGAGGAATGTGAAGTCAAGATGATAGTACGAAGTATCACAAGCTATGGGGTCCATTACAAGGGATTTATATCCAAACCAGTCCCATACCTAAATTTGGATAGTCAGACACAATGTGGTAAACTCCTGATCTCAGGTTAGTCGCGCGCCCAACCGAAATCCTGGCCATGCGATGGTACACGTAACAAATAGTTACGCACCACTAGCCCGAGTGGATAGTGAATGAATGAATGAATGGATATGCAATTCCTGCTCAATAAGTCCACATATCAGTACGGTTGCTCTCTGGGGAAATCATTGGGGTCTATTACACTAAACACCGACTGCCTCCTCCCTAGCTGCACAGTCCAACGAGCAGAATAGACCTCACTATCTGTCTGACCAGTAGTCTGCCAATACCTACCCGACTCGTCTATAGCGGACTCGTTTATGAGCTGGTCATACTCGGCCCCTCTCAACCGACCACGACACAGTGGGAAACGCGACCTACTAGTATTCGGCACTAGGGCGCTCATGTTCCACTTGGTCTAGACGTTGGGGCTCCTCCTGGCCTCGGAGGTTCTGAAATTTTCACCCAAGGACATCCTAAATGCCCACAGTGCTAGAACCAAATAAGTCACACATATGCGAGATGCATGAGTCACACTCTCCAGTCATGCAGCAATCTTGCGCGTACGGCGCGATAATGTGGGCACTCCGTCTTATAAGGGTCCAGTAAATAGTCTGCCCAATGGCGTATGCAATGATCAGTCACTACTCATATCAAGCATACATATGATGCGTATAGCATGAGTCATGGAACTATACTAAGCAGGTTATAAAATAATGAACTATCCTTACAACGCAGATGGGCCTAGATGGCCCACACACAACAGGTACGACCCTATCAATGGGCCCTAGAGAGAGTCATAATGCGAACATTTAACCAACATTATTCTTACAATGTGGACGTCAAACCAACATTGCTCCTAAGGCATGTCCCGCCATAACTGTCATTACATAACCCATGGTGAAATCACACAATACAATAGACTTTGTATACATCACATTGGGCCTCGACCCATGGGCCTTAAATACATCAAATGGGCCTCAACCCACGGGCCCTAATACATCACAATGGGCCTAAACCCATGGGCCCCAAGTACATCACAATGGGCCTCAACCCATGGGCCCTAATACATCACAATGAGACTCAACCCATGTGCTCCAAATACATCACAATGGGCCTTAACCCGTGGGCCCTAATACATCACAATGGGCCTTAACCCATGGGCTTCATGTATAACAAGGTGGGCCTTAACAATGGCCTCATACACGTCAAGGTGGGCCTCAACAACAGGCCATAAATATGACAAAATGGGCCTAATCACTTGGGCCTTATATATATATATATATATATATATATATATATAATTATAATGGTAGGGGTCCATATGAGCTATGGATCAGACTCATTCTTTAGCTCACGCCATGAAATGAGCTTGAAAATAGATGGACAACTTGGATGCAACACATGCATCATGGTGGGTCCCATGAAGGCCCACCATCAGGTATATATATTACATTATATATATATATATATATATATATAATATACACACACACACACAGCCACACACACACGCATACACACACACGCGCGCACACACTCACGCACGCACCCACCGTCCAGAATAAACAAATACATCACGGTGGCCACCACCGTCCAGGCGGACGGTGGAATGAGACACATGCATCATTGTGGATCCCACGTGAGGCCCACCTTAATGTTTATAGGCCATCCGACCCGTTGATAAGGTCACGCAGACCTAGATGAAGGGTAAAAACAAATTTCAGGTTGATCCTAAACTTTCGCGGGACCAAAAAGAGTTTCAATGGTAGATGGTTCAATTCACACTGTTTCCTGTGATGTGGGCCACCCGAGTCTTGGATGGAGCTGAAATTTGAAGGGGGCCCACTGCTGGAAGTGGCCCACCATATGAACTGGTTGGATGACAAATATACATCACGGTGGGGCCCACAACAGGGGACCCGTGGGGCCCTGCTCGGTCATGCCTGCAGTGCCTATGCGCTCTGACAAAGGTAGCAGCAACAGTTGCTGCTGTTGTGTTTTTTTTCCTTTTAAAACCCTATTTTTGTGGTTTTTAGAGTGTAGGGCCCGCTTCAGGGGAATCCACCCCGCCCAATGGACTCTACACTCCATAAGCATTCCATCAAGCCCAATATTGGGCTTATTTTGGCGTGTAGAAAAATTAAGTAAATTTAAACGGTGAAAATCAATGTTTTCTAAACTATGGCCCACTAGAACCTTGGATTGCCTCTATTTTTCGGCTTAACGCCTAAAATGTGTCGAGAAAAGGAATAGACGGCGTGGATTAGAACTATTCATCAAGGTGAGGCCTATGTGAGTGGCTCACCCAAATGCATGAATCAAGGTAATATTTGTGTTTTCATTTGAACGTCCAGCGTCCCTGGACGCTGGACGATTTGGGCACCCCACGTGTGTAAGGCGGGCCCTGCTCAAGTGGGCCACAAGATGGTGGATGGTGTGGGTACAATACATATATCAAGTGGGCCCCACCTACGAGTGGCTTGGATAAAACACATGACTCATGGTGGGGTCCATCCAAGTGGGCCACATGGCCATATCATCACATCAAAAATAATGAAAGAGAAAGGAAGAGAAAGAGAGAGATGGAAGACCGAGTGATGGAGGGACCCCGGTACTATGGGCCCTTCCTTTCATGATCTACAACATACATCAAGTGGGTCCCAAAATATGTGGGCTCATTAAATTAAAATCCAATGGTGGAGATTTCTTCTCCACTAAAATAAATAGTCCCGATGACCCCTATTCAAGCTAGGAAAGTAAACATCCTGATGGGATCCATGGAGAATGGCCCCATCATGGAATGATATTGATAATCAAGGTGGGTCATCGGCCACATCTTAGGGTCCAAAGTGAGATCCATACCATTGATCGGTAGGCCTCACTTGGTCCATCATAAAAATATGAAAATCTAGCCTATAGGAACACTCATCGTTCGATCTTCTTGGTCCGTTGGAAAGCCGATCTCCTTGTGCTCCACTTTGATGATGGAAGATGAGAAGTGGATGGCTAGGATGGAAGATCTTGGGATGGAAAAGTGGACCACACAAACTCTTTTCTCTCTCACATGAAATGCTTGGATATGTGGTGCTCTTGTTTGGAATTGTGAAGGAAAAGAGAGAGAGAGGTGTAAGGAGTAATGGATGGGAGGTGAGTGATGGGTGAGGTGAGTGATGGGTTGACTTTGGTGGTTGCTTAACTTGTGGAGAAAGAAAGCATGGGTTGCTTTTGTACTTGACATGATGTGATTGATTGATAGATAGATAGATTGATTGATGAGACATGTTGTAGAGATTCTTTTGGGATCGCAACGCGCAGCGCTTTCTTCGAAATAAACGTCAGCCCGCATCTTCCGGTCAGGGTATCAGATCGGTGCGCGAGTTGCGGCGTTGGAACCGCAGCGACGGTACGGTCGCAATGATACAAGTCTTGGATTAAGCTGACTCAATTCTACAGGATACGACTTAGGGTTGATCGCAAACGTCGGTTATCGGTCGCAGATTGCCGGATTTTGACGGAAAGGATCGCGGGATTCGTCGGAACAGTACAAACTACGATACGAGTCTTACAGAAACTAAGGTACCTCCCTTATATCATTTTCCAAACAATGATTCATTCTAGGGTCGTCAGTCCTAGTAAATCTCATACAATGTTACGGTTCTAGGTAACTGCAAAGGGCTCGTCGCCTGATCAGTGCAAGCCTAGTCTATACTCTAGTTGCTACGGAAAGTCTTGTCGCCTCCATGTAGACTCAGAGTACGCTCGAAGTTACTACAAAGGGCTCGTTACCTGATCAGTGTAGGCCGACAGCTCGAATACAGTGTCACATACCACCGTATTCGGCTCACGAGTTTGGGTTGCTCACTGGTCACTACGGGGAGGCTCATCGCCCCAGCGTATGCCGACAGCTCGACCACAGTGTCTCATGCCACTATGTCCGGCTCACGAGTCTTAGCGGATCAAGGTACCAAGGTTAATAGGATTTCCACTGGTGAGTTTGGTACCTTAGGTTCAAGCAGTAGCGTCCATATATGGTGAACATACATCGGGTCAATCGGGTTATTTGACGAGCTCGACTAGCACGAGCGCACCTCAAGTCGATCGACATGAAGTGCGTAAGCACTTTGTGTGGCCTAACCACTGCCGTCGACCGAAGTACGGCTCGGATTCAGCGAATACGTCCTTTGTGGTAACACAATCACAACCACCAAATCAAGGCCCGTTACCGATTGCCTGGATTATATAATAGTCTCAAACACATTCAATTACAACAAATAATCATACGAGATAATCAAAGTAGTAATGGATTAATAATTCAGCTCATACAATCATCAAAGCATTTTATGGAATACAACTTAAACATAGATTTATACATATGCATCACATAGCTAAAACAGACGCTATAATATACAGTACATGGAGGAAATGATACACATAGTTAAAGTAGTTGAGAATCATTTCTTAGCACCCTTATACATTACAATTTACTAACTACTTACTCATTTAGACATTTTAACAAACACTTAAACTACACATTCTAACATACATGATGTATGTTGGTTATACCACGCATCAGGGCAAATCCTTTCACCGAGGAGTTGTCACCTATGCAACAAGCATACATGCACGACAAATAATCATGTTAATCACAAATCCAAAATCCATACGTATTCAGTTATTTCAACAAGTACATAGAATACACCATACTATACATATTGCATACGTATTTGTAAAGCGAAATAGACGTCACGTTTGGCATGTGAAGTAGCACCCACGTCAGTAATAAATCATTAACCGACATTGGAAGCCTTGAAAACCATAACCTAAACGTACATAGTTCGCACCTTATGCCGGTAAACGCGTATTGAACTCAGTTTGTAAGCAAAGTCGTTGTCTACGACATGAGGGCCACTCATAGCATGCAATAGGTCAGCTATGTCATCACTTAAACTATTTGAAACCCTAAAACTGATTAGGGTTAGGTTTTCTTACTCAAGTACGACGTTGGAAACACCGGAAGAACCACACAAGAGTGGTGTTTCAGCAGGTGGATTGGCAGGGAAGAATCCCAAGAATCTTCACCAACTTCTCTATCTTTACTCTCTTCTCTCTCCTAGGGTTTTTCCAAATTCGTATGGAGTGAATGAGAGAGGATTTAAGGCCCTTATATAGGCCCAAAACTGACGAAAATAGCCCTAGGGCCTTGGTATACTTAGGTTATAGCCAAAGGGCGCTTGTCTCGATCCAATTGAGCACTTCTGGAGGCCCCTTTTTTACGTGCGGTCAGACTTAAGCTCCCTGACATTGGATCTAGGTTAGGTTAAGTTTTCGGTCCGATCGGATTTACAAATCGACCGCGGCGGACCAGTTTCAGTTCGACGGTCACCGGTACTCGATCGGGGCCACAAGTACACTGGCATGTGTGTAAAATTTCTCCCGATCCGAGGGTTTAATTGGGTCAGATTCTGACGGTTTGAATCCTTACTACTTGCCCGCAAATGAAACAACTCAGATTACTTAAGTTTGAGTTTAATTCTAAAGTATTCGCTTTTCTCACATACTTTGCTCTGGGCTCAAGCGAATAGCTTCAGGATACTATCTGGACTTGATTTCTGACGTGGTGGTCAAATCCAGCAAGGCGGTCTTAATTATATAATTTCATAGTAATCGGACTTTCGACGTGTGGTCCAGGTCCGATACGAAGTTTTAATGTGCTCCAGAGAGCAACCCAAAATAGAGTTTGATCCTAGATTTTAGGGTAACCTAGCGTCAATGATTCTACAAGTTTTAGGTCTTGCAGATCGCATTTAAAGTGATTAGTGCTAATTTCGCATGAAATCTAGTTTAACACTAGTTAACTCTCGCCTAATTTCTAAAGGATTCGGTCCTAAGTGATTTCTGCCTGAGGTGGTACTCGGGTCTTTGTACTGATTTTTCCGAGACGTTACATTCATTATCACCGCTGCTTCCTGTGGTGTGGTCCACTTGAGATTTGGATCTGTCTCAGTTTTGGGATAATGCCTTGAAATGATAAGGAAAAATGGATGAACGGGATAGATTTCTCAAAAACATCATGGTGGGCCCCACCTAGATTTTCAACAAACTTTATAAATTGTGTGCGTCATTACTCATTAGGGGACGCAGACTGGATTTCCAACGTCCCTCACCTCCCGCATTGATTAGCTACTGATAGGTTGAGTAGCAGACTCCCTAATGAAGTAAACGTCACTAAGTTCTTTGAGCCACACCATGATGTATGTTTTGTATCTACACCGCCCATCCATTTGGAGAGATCCTATTAGGGCATGATCCAAAGAATGAGTCAGATCAAAAGATCTAGTGGACCCCTCCACAAAAAATAGTGAGGAGAGTGACGCCCACCATTAAAAAGTTCCATGGGCCACAAAAGTTCTCGATCAAGCTAATATTTGTCTTTTCCCTTCTTTCATGTCTTCGTTAACACATTGACAAATTGGATCTCAAAT